>CM076577.1:1061247820-1061812893 GCA_034641835.2 Pinus albicaulis | reverse complement strand
TGAACAAATTTATAAAGAAAATTATCTTCATCTGCTTGAAGTACATGCTCTATTGAGCATTCGAATGTCCACATTTCTCTTTCATACGATGAAGTGCCTTAAGAAAGGGGAATAAAGCGGCATAAGCCAAAGTATCTGCAACACTACGCGTATAGGCTTTTATCAAGATGCGATTTGATCGATATCGATGGTTGAAAAATGTTCTTTGTTGTATCTATTAGCAATACATTTGATTCTTCATAATTATCTCGTGTGGGACCACACATCGGTCAACCTCTTCTCATAAATTTTATTGTCCCTTGCTTCTAATTTTGTTTGTAAATGACAATGAGACTTGTTCCATGCGAATTTAAAGTCCTCTATATCAATATTTGATATTTCAAGTGCTTGTAGGTGACATTTGTCATCTCCATATTGCAACATCATAATTTTTTAAGCCTTAAAAAATATGACCTATCACCAAACTACCAATCTGGTTCTCTTTGAATATAACAATTTTGTTCATCTTTGGTGTATGATTGGAAGAAAACTCATTCCATTTCAAATATCAACATCTTTTGATTTATAGTGATGCCCATTTGTATACTTATAAACCTTGTATAACCACATGTATGATATTAACATATCTCCACTTCAACACTTTATTGCTTAATGATATAAAAACTAACATTTCAAAAATGATGTTGGTATTTATTGTATGAATTAATGGTAATCACAAATTATAATTACAATGGCCCCGATGAAGTGAACAAACTGATGATACGTTTACTTTATACATACAACCTAATACCTTTATTTAATTTGTATGGAATAAGCAAGTCTTATAGGATCACATTGACCAACCATTTAAATCATTTATTTTAAGTCTTATAATGATTTGTTTAATTTCAATTGAAAGATATAATGACAATGGTTGCAATTAAACAAACTAATTATATATTAGTTTCAACACATAATATAATACAATTTTTAAATTTCAAACCTGCTTAATTATACGCTAATTTATATAGCCTCTACTTTGGTTTCTTTTGGTGCTTCTTTTAGTAAAGATTCCATGTCTATTGTTATCAATACAGTAATATCTCACAAAAATAAAGAACATAAAATTATTTTATTATATTTATGACAAACCAAATCAACAATTATTTTATTAGTATTGTGAAATAGAAATCCACTTAAATTTAAAAGGGCTACAAAATATAGTAATAATTCATGATGTCATACATATTATGATATGAAATAGACACTAATAGCTAGAACATCCTTCAAAATAGCTTGAACATCCTTCAAAATAGCTTGCACATCTGTTGCCTTGTTGTGTTTAATCAACATTCTCCATAGCTCATCGATCAACCAATTATCCTCTTGAGTTGTTCCAATGAATCGAGGGAGCAGAATCACATTTTCTTTTGGATTTCCCTTTTCATTCTCTGAATTGAACAATCCCACTAAAATAGTATTGGTTGTATCATGTTGGGTATGCATTTTCCCACGCTTTTTTCAATGATTTAGTGAGTATACCTTTTGTTGGATTGTCAATGGCCTTCTGTCTGTTTTTTGGTTTACACTCTGAAGCAGTCCACATAAACACAAATTTATCTTATAATTTTTTTCAAACGAACTTTTTCAGAACCCTTGTGTTTTGTTTCGAAGTTGTCCAAATTGCCATTTCAAAATATTCATTTTTGAAACACATTTCAAAAAATGTTTTTGCATGTGGATGAATCCAATAAACTCTTTTCCTCTATTGTGTAATATGCATCAGTTCCCGACACCTTGATCTCAGATGAGGAGATTGATGCACAATCGGAGCAGGCAAAGAAGACGAGAGACTCATCCCCCATTGTCCCTGAGGGATCCCCTATCACGATGACCTCTCAAAAACGCACCCACGAATCCTCCTCTTCTAACTCGAATAAGGAGACTCCTCCAGCAGTCAAAAACAATCTTCAAGTGGTTCTAGCCCATCCGCACCAAGTTGGATGGGTAAAAGTGAACAAAAAGAAAGGGAAAAAATCTCGCCCGCAGAGAGTTTCTTTTCCTGGGTAGCAACTCGTTTCTCTCCTCTTTTGTTTTCTAGTCACGCTTCACTGTTCTTTTGTCTATTTCATGTTCACCCTTCGGGACCAAGGTTGATTATTTATCATTTCCGGATGCCGCTTCTTGCCTCTCTTGATTGTAATATCTTCTTGTATCATATGATCGCTTAATAGAATTAGTCTTAATAAACAAAAAATAAGCACATCATTCCCATTTTTTTTCACGCATCCTTTGTTTGTTGCTTAATGCAAACCGATGCTATGCTAAAAAATGTCTTTTAATTCAAGAACAACTGTTCTTTTCGGTTATTTAGAGAATTTTAAAAATACAATAAAAAATGATTTAGTCAAACCATTTTATTTGTGTTACAAAAATTACTAAAAAATATATCAAAACAATACACTTATGAATGTTTTTATTCATTTATAGATGAAACAATCTTCTCTTTTATCTGTCTTCACGAACCTCGAGGTAAAAATATTAAACTTTAAATTAAATATGATCAAATTATGTAGTATAATATGGCTATTTACAAAATTCGCAATTAGAAAGCATTAACAATGTAACCTCATGAGAATACACACACTTTTTTAACTTTTAACATTATTTTGATTATTAGTTTTTATTTATTTTTATTTTGTTCTATAATAAACATATACAATGTTATGGTATTAGAAAAATTAAAATTTGAAATAATAAGAAAAACAAAAGAACAAGTAAAAGTACGATATGGCATTATCTTCATAATTATAACTTTACCTCCACCATCGATTTTTATCTTTATTTGTCTCTACATTAAACATATAAAATAGTTTGAATTGAAAATGAATAAAAAAACATTAAATAATAAGGAAAACAAGTGGGAAAATTATAAGTACACAGTATTATATTTTGTCCATGGTTATAATAAATTCTCAGCGTCTTGATTATTACATTTATTTCATTATTTGTCTCTATAATGTACAATGAATATGTTATAAATTGTGTGATGATTAATTGAATTACAAAACAAACAAAAGAATAAACAACAAAATTCATGTTAACTACCTAATATGATGTCTTATCTTTCAAGGAATTCCGACTCTCAAGGTGGCTTTAAACGCGGATGTCGAAGGGGAGACGAGGCATTTACACCTATGGTGAATACTCTGCAGTGACATAAGTAGAGAGTGCTACCCGATCAAATCCAATCTCAAAGTTGATTTCCTTTAGGACACAAACCCTAGACTATGAGAATATTGCTTTTCGATGTCATCACCTTATCAAGCAGGCATCTTCCAAACTCTGCAATACTATGTTCCTCGCCCAAAGAAAGTAATCGCAAATCAAACTCTAAAGTGGAAACCCGTGATCCGCCTCCATGGATGACATGAGTCCTTCGATTCGAATGAAGAGGATGAGATTGAAGCGGATATGAATGTAGCAAAGCGAGAAGAATATGCCCTCGGCGAGATCTGGAGACCAGTGTTTCTTCATGCTGTTGAACACGAGTCCTCCTCCTCGGGTTGGATGCAGGGCTCTGCTGATCAACAAATGATCTTCAAGTGGTTTATCCCACCCGCTCCATGATGATTGAACAAGAAGTTACAAAAAATAAAGAAAAGAAATGTCATATTGAGGATTCATCCAATTTTAGTGGAGTTGTGTGCCTCTTATGGTTCCCATGTTTCTCTTTATTGTCACTATGTTTCTCTCTTGTATGTACAGGAACCGAGGTTGATAGTTTTGGATATTTTCTACCTAATATGATATGGTGTTTTGATTCTAGCTTTGTTTTTCACATGCATTTGATCAATGTCTTAGTTCTCCTTCTTGTCACTATAATAAACATAAAAAAAAATGTTATAAATTGTGACAAATGAATAAAAGCAGTAAATAACTATATAACCATTAGATAGTCTTCAATCATCATATAATATTTTTGGTCTTGGTTGTAGTATCGTATTTGGTGAATCATTACTTGAGCTTTAATGAGATCGATCTAAATTGTGTATACTCCACATGATAGAAATTAGTTTTTACTTCATTTTCTTTAATCACCTCCATGAAAGTCAATTTCATTTTAATTGTAAGCATAGAAATTAATAATTATTTCTAATATCTTAGGTTCTTTCATCTATATGAATCCAAATAGGTATATCTGGGGATACATATTCATAGGAGTTTCTATCACGGACATACCAATCATGCCTGAGACTCATATTTATTAGATGTGTTGTATTAATCATTTCCAAAAGGTAGAAGTTGAAGGTGTTATTTATCTTGCCATTTTGATTGATTTTTCTTTTTGTAAATGATGATTGTAACATTTTAACTTGCTTTGGTGCCAATCAGTGTTGCATACAAAATTAAAAATTGTTGTAAAATCAAAGTGGAAATTAAATTTCAAATATTGTCATGTAATGTTATTTTAAAATTTACAAGACCACCTAATCTAACCATTTATAAGAGAGTATGCATAAATATAAAACAACCATACAAATTGAAGGAACTTTGTTTGTATGTCACTTGTTTTTGGTTTTCTCTTCACTCCTTTACTTGGAATGTGGGGGACACGAGATTCTGACTTATGAAAAAAATAAAAGAAATAAATAAATCATCGAGCATGAAATACAAAATATTATTAAACCTTATAATACACTATTTTCATTTACATACACAATAATAAAGAAAGGAGTACATGTGTTGTGGAGTCTATATATGACACCAAAATAAAAAAAGGTACATGTGTTATGCAAAGTTTACTATATGACATAAAAGTAATCCTAGCGAAAATTGTTAGGAAAAAGAAAAATTATGTAAGAATATACATAAAATATATAAAATGCTCTACCAATTGAAGGAGACATTGTTTATGCTCATCACTTGTTTTCATTTTTCTTCCTCCTTTACTTGTAATTTCGGGGACAAGTTCCCATTACGAAAAAAATAAAAAATTATGGAAGGCATCAAATACAAAATATTATTAAACAGCACTTATAATACACACAACCCATAATTTTTACATACACAATAATAAAGGAGCACATTTGTAATGCAAGTTTAATATAAGACACCAACGGTAATCACCTAGCTAAGAAGAATTATTTACGAAAAGCAAAATACCCATGTTAGTATGGGGTTTTCACATTAAAAACCCACTCCTAAAGCTATTTGCATGTGTTTTTGTGTAAAAGTGGATCTTTAATGTGGAAAATCCAACTAACATGGTGTATTTCAATTTTCATAGAAATATTAGGTAGGAGATTATTCAATAACAAATCAAAATCCATTAGTTGTAAATTTATATAGGATTTTGTCAAATTCTTCGAAAATGAATATAAATAGATTTTTAGAATCTCACGGTTTGTACCAAAGTTCTTCAGCATCTCTCCAAAACATTTGCAAAAAATTTATAATGGTAAAATTTTAAATAAATTAAAAAATGAGATTCTTCTATAACATTTCATTTCCTTTATGCAAAAGGAAAAGAAAAGCTCAACGCATATGAAAGTTTATACTTAAAAATAAGGATAACATGAACTGATAAAGCAATCATATGTTAGCAACCATTGTAACAAAGTACAAACTAATTTTAAAATCGTCATACCATTTAAAAAATTTGGTGTTGTATTTGGTGAACTTCCCTTCCTTGGATGATTCCTTTGAATTCCCACTAAACACAGGGTCCATAGTTTCGAAAATAAAGTAACAAACTATTATCATAGTTTCAAATTATCGAATAAAAATATGAATTTATAAATACTACCTACTTGCATCATTGTATGTGTAACAAAATGAGCAAGAACAATAACAAGTGTAAAACTCACAATAATAGTTAATCATGGTGTTGATTAGAAAAGGGCTCCACCCTAAATAATTTAATATGTTCTGCATTGTGTCTATAAAACTAGCACCTACTAGCTTTCCTTCTAGCACAAGCAAACACGTTACCAAAAGACAACAATACATGAATAAAATAACAACAATAGTAGATACTACAACAACATCATGTATACACAAAATTTATCTTTTGTGGTCATGTATATTCTTAGTTGCTATAGAACCATAAAGAAGCAAACACATTGAAAAAAAATTCCTATCACATACGGTGCCAACAACATTGCATTGTAAAGTAAATCTGAGTGGCAATCTGAAATTACTAACCTAAACATAAGCGCAACATTGTCAAAAAAAAAAACATTTACAGCAATAATCTTTACCTAGGACATCTCCATGCTTTTGAAATTTGTCCTTACTTTTGAACAATGATTTTTTAGTCATACCTACGTAGATCGTTGTTACATTACAGAAATGTTAAAAACTCAAATGATTAAAAGGCCCTTTGTATGGAATAATATGTGGTCTAAGAATGAAATATGGGACAAATGAAACATGTTCAACAACAACAAGTATATATAGAAAAAAATCATTCTATAAATACACCTCTATCACAATACAAACACATTGTCAATAAAAACACTTGCAAATTGAAAGAAATGTAGCATATTAAATTTCATTTAAGCATAAAAAATAACACATAAAGTTAATAAGGGAAATAAATCTAACATGTGGTAGAATTACTTAAAGGAAAAACACAAGCACATTGCCAACAAGCTGTATTTCAATAAATTAAATGAAACTTACATGCTAGGTTGTTTCTAATAAAGACATGACACATGCCCAATAACAACATTGGAAGGTGAAAGAACTTTGAAAGCATACACATTTATAGAAGAAATAAAAGCTCATATCAACATTAGAGTAAAAGGGAAATGTAGCACATGCAACATATCATACAGTACAAACATAAAAATAACATTATGGGATTAAAGAAACCTAATACATATTTGATTTACTTCTAGCATAAACAAGGGGATATCATAATAACTGAAGAACATAAAGGAAAGGAAATCTAGCACCCACAAGATTTTCTTCTAACTCACTCAAAATCATTGTCAATAATAACATTGTAGGTGAAAGAAATCACCCTCTATTTCATTCTATGTAAACAAAAGCACTAACAGCATTACAAGGTGAGAAAATGTAGCACTCATATTAGATTTACTTCTATCATTATAACATATTTTCAACAGTAGAAAAAAAAAATCTAGGTATTAATTTCTTCTAACAATATAAACCCATTTAAAAATTAAAAAATGCAGCGTTGATTTATACTTTCTAATGAACTGATTGTCAAAAAATGGATGGCATTATGAAAATATACCTGCTAGATTTTATTAGTACAATTCAAAACATATTGTAACAACAACATTATGACAAAATAATCAACACAATTGATTTCTTATTATCAAGAAACATATTGTTGCAGGTGAAGAAAATCAATGCCTGATTTTCCTTTAATGGAAGTATTATCATAATAACATTGTAGGTGAGTTAGCTGTCATTATATTTATTATAACAACATATGAATATTTCTAACAACAACAATGAAATAAAAAAAGAAATAACACGTCATAACAACCTTTAGCTGTTAAAGTTTTGCTATTAACAACATTACAGATAAAAAATCATATGCACTAGATTTTTATAAGCATAACCTAAAAGCATAACAACATTGCATAAGTGAAATTTAGCAATTGAATATATATATACAAACAAAGCATGTTCAACAACAACAATATGAAGTATAAAAATCTAGCATGTGATCAAACCTTCTTCCAACACAATACGTTTCAATTGAATAAAATGTATGTGCTACATATTTCCTTAACTATATTCATTGTTGTAGGGTGGAAAATCAGTGACACTATGAGATTTATTTATATCTCCTTCTTGTTCAAAGTGGAGGACATAGCATCTTCTAGTTTTACTATAGCCCAAACATAAGAGCATTGCCAATAACCATATAAGGTGAAAAGGAAATCTAATGTGTGTAGATTTCCTTTACTTTTATAAACACAAGCAGACAAGCACATTATAAGGTGAAAGAATTCTAGTTAGCTATGAATTTACTTCTAACCTAAAAACAAGCATGTTGATAACAACATTATAGGAGCAAAAATAACATGTACTGAATTTTACTTCTAACCTAGCACAAGCACATTTAGAATAAAGAAACAAATCATACGTATGCTAGATTTCCTTCTAACACACACATAGAACATAACAACATTTTAGTGTTAAATAAATCTAACTTACCATGACTAAATCTACTTCTTTAAGCTATTTATATTTCAATAACAAAATTGTAAGAAAAATCCTAACATGTGCTAAATTTCCTTCTAACATAGTCACATGCATATTTCCAATAACAACATTGCAAGGTCAAGGAACCTGGCATATTTCCTTCTAGCACAAACAACCCGGTTAATACACAACGGCATTAATAAAAGGCAAATCTACTTTTGTATAGAATTTCCTTCTAGCTCAAACACAAACACATTGTCAATAAAATGTTGCAAGTTGAATTAAGCCCAGCGTGCTAATTTCCTTCTAACTAACCACAAGCACATAACAAACATGGTAAGGTGAAAAAATCAACTGTGTGCTATGTTTAATTTTACTTAAAAACTCAAGCCTATTTCTAACAACAACATTGTCAGCAAAGAAATCTAAAATGCTAAGATTTTAATTCCTTTATAAATGAAAGTGCATTGCTAATAACAACATTACAAAGAATATGAAAAAAAATATAATGAGTGATATGTTTCCTTCCTTTTAAATAAAAACACATTTAACAAATGTACTTAAGTTGTAAATTGAGGAAATCTAGCCATCTTTAAATTTTCTATAATAAAAACATAAGCACATAACAACATGACAGGAGTTAATCTGGCTCATGCCTAGATTTACTTTTAACACAAATATAGATATATTACCAAAAGCAATATTACGGTAAAAACCTTCTATTTGTGCTGAATTTATTCTATCATAGATACGAGCTATAATAGCAACATTGAAAGTGAAAAGAAATACAACATGCTAGATTACACTTTTAAATGAAAAGACAAACATGTTGCCAACAACAAAACATGCCAAAGAAAACTAGGACACATTAAATTTTCTTCTAGGAAAAAACACAAACACAATGGAAATAATAACATTATAAGGGGAATAGAAATCTAACATGTGCTACATTACCTTTGAGCACAAACAAAAGTTATCAACAACAATATGAAATTAGAAAACTTTCTAGGGCTGCAGCTGCTCACTGTTGCACGAAAATGCGATAACAAATGTTTTGAGCAGACAGCAAATAACATAAATTTTAAATGTAACTCGGGGTTGGTTCAAGGTGGCTTGGTAAGCACCAGCCTGGAAGGTAAACACATGGGTACGCGAGATAATGTGGGCCGCTTTCAGATCTCTAAATCTGATCTTGAGAGGATAGCATGAAAATACTGCATTAGTAAATATTTTTAATAACTAATATAAAGTTCAGACAATAGCATATTGCTCATGGTTTTGTTGAGTACTTAAATGTAGGTACAAGATAGCCCTTGTTAGTATGGCTTGTTTGAGTATGCGAGCTATTGCTTCTCCATTTTGACTTTCTGCGCATCTCAAATTCCAAAGAGGTGAATATGTTTCGGCTATGGGAAGGGGTGGATGCGAGAGGAAGAAGGGTAAACATGTCGGTATATTGGTCTTAATTATTATTGCATACAATGGTACTTTGATGCCTATAATGTGTCCCAAATAATATTTCGGCTACTTCAAATAATTAGTAACTATTGGGTGGCAAGGCCAACCCCTACAAGAAAATAGGGAATTCCCATGTTGACTCCTTCTCATTCTGGGTTTATGTTGATTTAAGTCTGGCAGCTCTTTGTGCGTTCTTGCTGAGCTTTATGCTTCTTTCAATGGTTGGACTTAAAGCTGGCAATTTCTCAATAAAGTGTTGAGTGATTGGGTTTTGGTGAACACTGCTGACTAAGTGGATAAGGGATGTGTAATATCACATTCTTATCCCCAACTTGAGAAATTAGACAAGAGACTTCGATGTCACCCTACCTCTTCATAATCATAGGAGCTTGAAAGGTTTGTAAATGCAATGATGGAGAAAGGAAATCAAAGCTCTTCGAAATCAACTTCAACCATACCATGAACCTCCCACCACGACGTCTATTGATAGTAACCTAATTAACGATCTGACAAACATCAAAGGAGCAAAGGAATTCAATAAGGTCATGACTGCAATTTCTAGAGGCTTTGGGAGGTGTGATAAATGAAGAACAACACACCGATCTTCTTTAATACCAACCTACAATTCAAGCACACATAAGCATATTTTAAGACACAGAGGTCATCACCCTCTTGGGGATGCCTTAGGGGTACCCTTTGTCCTAGAAAATTATTAGGAACTTATCAATGTTGGACCTTCAAACTACTACCTTGAGCCCACTACTACAAAAAAGACTTTTATGGGGGTGTCGTTATCCGCCTCCAAAAGTGGAATTAGGGGATGGGGGGTTAGCATTAGGGGTGGTTTCTAAACACCCCCCACAAAAAAACAAAAACAAAAACAAAAACAAAAAATATCGCCTCAAAAAGTCAAGCCTTTTAGGGGTAGTTTTCTAAGAGATACGAACCACCCCCAAAATTGGTTTTGGGGATGTCGAACCCCCCTTAAAAAATGACTTTTGTGGGCACGTTTTTAAGCGCCCTCCCCTCGAGTTAATTAAAAAAAGAATAAAAAAAAAAAAAAAAGCCTTACTGTAAAGTCAGGCTTCTTTTGAAGACGAGGAGGAGCCCCCTTATAGCAACTTACGGGCTCACCGCCCCCCTGTCCTGCCTTCAGGAATTCAGCATGAGGGTTGTGTGTTTTTCCGTGAAATTCATCGGTACACCCACGAGGCATGGTTCCCAATTTTGTTGATGTAATTTTGTGAGTAATCCAACGAACACGTTGTCATGGATATTTTATACCCCTTCATTGGATATCATGTAATATCCCCAAATGGGGATTAGGTAAATAAAGTGCAAATATAACAACTACGGCAAAATGGAAAACACCATTAAAAATACATGAATTGATGCCAAAATCAGGCGTCAAAACCATTTATTAAAATGCTTGGAAGAGTACAATATGGTGCTTAGAAGGATAACACATGGGCACACTCAAGGCGGTGAGAGAAGAATAACTCTAATCCTATGAAATCATCTCCTAAAGTATGCTCTACACTTGGCTCTCTACATGTTGCCCGGTCTTGGAATTTGTTGTTCTTCCTTGGTTTGGAGTATTTGGTTGGCCTAGCTCTCGTGCTCGAGAAAATTTAGGGAATTGGTCAACGAACTCTTCTCAGTAAACCCACAAAAAACCACATAAAGGTGTGGAAATGTTGACCCGGAATTTCGGCCCAATTGCCCTAGCTCTCTAGTTGTTGGCTCGGTTGAATCTTTGTTTGCTTTCAAATGCTTGAGAAAATTCTTCCAATTAATCTTGGCTTCTCCTCAAATAAACGGAAAGCCGAAGAGTTAGCCCAAAGCTTAACCTCGAAGTGGCCCTCTTGGGCTTGGCTCAATAAATTGTTGGGGGGTCGAACCCCTTTGGAAGGGGCTATTTCGGAAAATTCCCTCTAGAATGTTGCAATAATCCCTGAAGTAGGAGGTGGCTAGCCTCTCAAAATCTCCTAGTGTGAATTCCCTTCTTTTTCAACCTCGACACAAACTCCACACTACATTGCGTCCTCCACTACGCGGTTTGCTCCTCCTCTGCGCGGTCCAAAAATGGCTACGCTTCCTCCTTATGTTCCTAATGGAAAATCCCCTCACAAAAGATGGAACTCCTCTCTGAGCAAGCACTTGAAGTCCCCTGAGGCAGAGGTTGGGATCTCCACTTGAAGATCTTGTGTGCTAAACAACACGCTATGAGACTTGGCTCTCAGCTCAACGTGCTTTGTCAAAAATTAAGAAGAAAATAGTTGAATGACCAAATGTCGATGAGCCTTCCCTTCTTCCTTTTATCCATTGAGACCCAATGTATGCCTTAGGTCCCACCTTGACCTGCTTCTCTCCTTGGCCAATCACGTGCGCCTTCCTCTAGCCAATCTCACGATGTCCTTTTCGTGCCTCTTCTCTTTTACCCTGAGGCGAACTCGACCCCACCACTAGAGGCCACAATTTTCCTTAGGGACTTTAGGAAAAAGACTTTATTTGACCTAATTATTAATTGTGGATCCCCACCACCACTTATTTCCACCCAACATTAGGATTTTCCAAAATTAATCAAAATTAATATCTGATTAGCGAGCTGCATTTGTGGGGATATTACAGTCCTCCCCGCCAAAAATTACTTATCCTCAAGCAATGGATGAACAAACATCCTCTCTAGCTGACGCTCCCCACTGTCACTACAAAGTTGTGCCAGGGTCCCAGATGGCCACTGAATCATCCCTGACCTCTACATCCCTCAGCAGGGAAAATTTTAAGAAACCCCCAAAATTTTTATGTATAATAAATTGGCGAATCCACATGTTATATAGAAAAATGTATAGGCTATTTTTTCATTAATATAATATACATATATAATTTTTTGGCGAATCTTTCACTAAATTATAAATTTTGTTAAATATTGACGAATTTTTCACTAGGTTATAGTATTTTAATTCTTAGTTATGTGTCTAAAAATTAGAAAAACAATGTAAAATGTTAGTGATTTTCTACAATGTGTAAAACATATGTAATAATAAGAAACATCTTTAGTTAAAAGCTGTGATATACAATTTTCCATATTTTTGGAAAAAAGAAAAATCACGGGTAATGTTGCTCTAGGTTCTTGTTATACTGCTTATTGCAAATCTTTTTGCATGTTTTTTTATTATGTTTTACACACAAATGTGTTATCATATCCCAAGGGAAACTAATTGGAAAGACACCCCCAAAAGCATGTGATGTTAGACAAATAGGTCACAGCAAGCTTGGTCTTTACGCATCTGGATGTCCCTACCATATTCTATGTAATTCATATTCTGTAGGCTTCGCATAGAAAATAAGGTCTAGGAATAGATATCAAATCATGAATATTTACATAAAATTCTTTTGTTTTCTTACATATTTTTCTAAAAGGTAGATACTTCCCAATTCCCATAAATTCAAATAAACCAACAACTTTAAAAGTTTGGAGTTTCCATCATAATATTTAGGCTTTCTACTTTTGGATCATAACTATTGTAATTGTTGTTGCACTTTATTCTATAGTTGACAACTCTAATAATGTTGACTTGGTAAAGAGTATTTGAAATAAAATAAAAAATGAGAATGAATGGAAGATGAATACTTGTTGAAACTTAATTTCCTACACGATGAAAAAAAAGGTAATAACACAAACTCATTAAAAATCTACGATGAGTGAGTTAAAAAACAACACAAATATAAAAAATGATCTATGCATGTTCATTACTTGGAAAAATATGTCACGCAAGCAATGATCATCAAGGGCATTTTCACTTCCGAATAATTACTACACTAAACAATCTATGTTCTCTCAACTAATTATATGTGATGTTTTTTGTATTGGTATCGAAGTGTAGTACATTAGATGAATGTCCTTCTCATGATAATATGACTTCTATGATGAACACATAGTGTCCTAGTGCATAGACCATTTTTCTTCATTTTAACTAAACGGAAATGTTTCCTCTCTTAATAAACAATAAGTATTTTCAAAAAAAATATAAAAATAAATAATGAATTCTAAAAGGTGAATATGTACATGACACACAACGTAAGAGGGAAATAAAATAAAAATAAATTAAAACATATCCTTCAATAATCAAATATGTAAAGAAAATAATAATAATTATGACTTATTGAATGCTTTGATAATAAAGTGAAGTCATATATTAATCTAATACCATATCATTCTCAATTCAACATGACAAAAGACAAACAAAAGAGATTTTTACTCAACAAAGGTCTTTAACTTTTAACAAACCCATAAATCAATAAAATAGATGAAACAAATCGTATAACAAAAGGATCATTAAATCAAATAAAAAACTAAGAAGAAATTTACGAGATCATAATTTTTAACCAAAATAAGCCCAAAATTTTCAAACTTGGAAAAATGATCCAAATGCAACAAAAACAAACAAACCATTAAGTGACCAAGATAATAGAGCTAAAAAACAAAAACAAAAAACCCATCTAATTGAAATGAACCCATTCTTGCTTAGCAAAAAGGCATTAAGAAGTATTTATTTATTCTTTAATACAAGGACACTACCTATGTCAAAATATAGATCCTCACCTCATAAAATTATTGCTTCATTTTCTATCATATAAGAAAAGAGATAAAGTAATAGTTAATTATCAAGACATCAATCTTTAAAAAAATTGCGAGAGAGAAATATGGCTTCAATGTTACAATAAAGAATAGAAAGTATTGAATTAATACCAAATAACTATGAAAATTTTACTTAACTATAAAACGCATATGCAAATCCTAGTGAATCTCCATGGGATCGACTTTTTGAAATATTATACAATAGCTTCGAAGTTCCACATGTCTAATCACTTTAAAGAAGAGCTGGCATGTTGAACTACGAATGTATTCTCCGTTTTCTCATGATTATGTTATCTTTTGATAGTTTTGTTCAACGATTACGAGAAAAAAGTGTTAGGAGGAATATTTTATGACTCATGGTTGAGATTAAGACATACGCAATAAATAACGAGATTAATCGCATAGTGTTGAGAGGCATTTGAATCATTTTTTTCCTTTTGATTGTCTTATTCAATACAATGTCATATGTTCCATGTCATATGTTTACATGTGAACATTTGAGTTTAAATAAAATCTATGTAAAAGTCTTTCATCTCATTATGAATTATTTATACGAGATGACTCCTTTTTTAAATCCGGGAAGCAATAGGGGTTATGATTTGCAAGAATTTGGTATGGCATGAGGTGTTAACTATATAATTGTTAGCGAGCTACGGGTGGGTTTGACTTTGTCATGTATGTTGGAGAGTAGATTTTGCAATTTGCTAGTTGTCATATTGTCTTAGTTAGTTCGGATTCACTCTGGTGTTTATTGTTGATATCTTTACTATAATTTTATTCAGTTTATTCATAATACTGAAAGAGCAATCTTAAATAATTTATTTTTCAATTTTTTGTATAATCTCTCGGAACGCAGTCCCATAAGACTCAAGAGCAACGCTTCAAATGTTTTTTGGGCTCACATTCTAAGATCGTGGAAGCCGAGGGAGAAAAATGCTAAAGCAACTTGAATTCTACGCTGTGAAGAAGAGGAAGTGTGTCAATTGCACATCTCTCACTGCGTAAGAAACAACATAAAAAATTATTGGTCGCATTCTACTTTGTGTCACAAGTTTTGTTTGAAGTTTCTTTAGTATAAAACTACAAAGGCTCCAATGTATGGTAAATTCATTGAGTCACATATTATGTTTTAATGCCTTGATTAAAAAGGTTAAAGTGTTTCAAAGTCACTTTTGATATATTTGTTGGAGGCAAGAAGGAAGTTCATACGGAAAACATAGTCAAAGGTAAAAGCGATAAAGAAAGCTTTTCACTCCAAAGCAAAAAGAACATAACCAATGTCGCTCTTGCAAATATTTTTAATTTTAACATTGATTGCTAGAGTGCGAGATACACACAATCATTATCTGAAGAAAGATTCAATTTCTCGAAACATGGCTTGTTCACCATGCTGCGATGAAGTTTGTAAGTTGTAAAAATGAATGTTGAAGACAACATCAATGATGAAACGGAAATTAATGAAATTTTCAGTATTGGAGCCTTGAAGAGATGAAATTGTATTAGACTTATGTTGCCAAAGATGCTGGATGATGAAAATAACACTATCTGAGAGGAAGATGATATGTGGCTTGTCCACATACAACACACAATTTTTAGAAGAATTGAGACATACTTAGACAACCTAGAACAATGGAAGACATGCACCAACAAATGAAGAAACGAGGCTTAAAGAATACAACAAGAAGAAAAAGATGAAACAATTAAAGGCTACTCCAAGCATCTTGGACTTTTCACTTCAAGTCATTTAATGTTAATATCTCTATTGTAGTCTTAAATTCATGATTTGTAATATTGAGAAGAGTAATTGTCTCCTCCATGTTTTCAACTTTTGTCAAATGTAAAATAGTTGTCTTCTCCATAATTTTCCATTTTGTCCATGTAAAATAGTGGTTAATGTAACTTCGTATGGTAGAATGTTACATAGATCAAAAGGAAAGTTTTTTCTATTTACATATAAATAATAACTTCTTAGGGAGAAAAGTTTTTTTCTGTTACAAATAAATAATAAGATTTGAAATTTGGATTGGATTACATATTTCAAAATTTTGATTAACTTCAACCAACTTATATTATAATATATTAATTAATTAAATTGCATTTCCAAAAATATTTCCAAATCTCAATTTTGAAAAGAATTAAGGAAACTTAACCATAGGTATCATTCTATTACATTAAATGTCACTCTAAAAATTACGGCATTCGCTTCTTTGGAGACGAGAACATAAGAATAAGTAGAGTCGGATTACCCATTCACGTCACAGCAGGATGGTGTACCTGATGAAACTAACAGTTAAAATTTTATTTGTAACCAACTGCGAAATGGTAGTCACACATCAAGCAATTTATCATTCCCAATTCTCGTTGCTTCCTTTTGAACAATACATCATGATACTTTTGATGATCAGACAATGGCCGATCATGGGCCTCTGTCTTGAATTTCCCATAAATGTCTTCTTTGGTAGAATTGCACAGTTTTTGTACACCGAACGGTACAGTAGCCGAACCAACAACGCTCATTGTTGCCATTATGATAAATGTTATCTCAAAGCAAGACTTAACGCATTGTCTCGTTTCAGTGCGGTTGGAACACCACTAGTCGACATTTCAAGTTTTGTTCGCCTATCGTAGAAGTATCCTGCAACCTTGACGGGGGAGAAGCAAATAGGCCCCCAAGGGCTAGCACTTGCTCCAATGTTAAGAATTGCAAAATAGCGAATCCCAAAAAGTTCGGAGATGATAGAAGACAGCTGAAGACACTGTGCACCAAAGCACATGCCGATCAAAATGGAAGCCATGTAAAGAGATCCGGGGAGTCCACGAAACAACAGGAGATGACCTATGGATCTATGACGCTAATAACACCAGAGAAACAGCAAGGGCAGCAGGATGAATACTTGTGGAGAAGTATTTGGAGATGCAAGCTTTCTTGCGCAACTCGGCCTAAAGTCCGATGCTCGGAAGTGAAACAAAAGTGCTTATACTCGGAAGAGTATTGCAAGGATTTGCCAATTGCCCCATGTTGTCAGTCTGGGCTGGTGTAGATCCCAATCCACATGTGGTTGCCAAGAAGAAGTATCCACAAGTCTAAGCTCATTAGCGCTTGAGTAGTGTATGGTCTTCCCTCTTTGAGGCCATTGCCTTTATTAAATTTCTTCTCATCATCGGGGACGCTACGCGCCGTTTGCTACTCTCGGCGGATGTGCCTGCTGACCTAGCTATGAATGTCTCGACGGAGGCGAGTTGATATCATTGCGACGATTTTCTCGTTCGATCTTAGACTTCCCTGGGTTGGGAAGCCATGTTATGATCCCCTTGAACGGGGATTTTGAATTTTGAAGCTCTGACGCATATGACTATCGGCAATGGCAAGAAGATTATCGGAAATTGTTATTGCAGCAAACAAAACAACCGAATCACGGTGCGGCGGAAAGAGCCGTAGTTTTCCACCGGCAAAATAAAGGCCATAAGCAAGCCCGGCCCGGCCGAGCACGGTGAAAGGCGCAAAAATTCTTCGTCTCATCTTCTCTTTGGAGCTTCGCACGGCCTAATGAAAGGCATGTCAATAGTAGCACTACGAAGTGGGAAGAGTAGCGACCGGGATTATGGAAAGACGGGATTTTCATCTTTCTTGTCGTACAGCAGATGCGAGTGATAATAGCACCAGCAGACCTACAAATCCCTTGAGCGACCCAATGCAAGTCCTGCGCCTCTTGGGATATTTTTGACACAAGTCACAATTATTCCACAGTATTAACGAATGTCCTTGAATACCTCACTATGCTGATACATGCCTCCCCCTTTGTCGAGCTTTGCAGCTTTTTCAATGACAAAGAGCCAAATCATGAGATATCCCGGTGGGTTCGATTACCGAACCCATAGAGAAATACCCATGGTGCACGAGAACTCATTAATGGGGCAGCAGCCAGTACTTGCCGTTTGCACCCAAATCCTTAAAAAAGCCAATGTATCTCGATCACTTCTATGAGTCATCAAGAATCCCATAGATGACACTATGATGGGCGACGGTGTTATCAAAGAAATGTTGGAAATATTGTCATTGATGGCAAAGGAGGCAGTGGCGAAGAAACGACAAGGCAGGCGGCGAACGGAGCCAAAAGACGGCGTCTGAGAGCGAACGGAACATCACGACGGTAGGCGAGAGGCGGAGGCCGACGCGCGAACGGCGGAAGGCAAGGCGAGCCGTTATAAAATTTAGAATGCCTACAGAAGATACACTAAGGTTGGACGGCAGTATATATATATAAACATATATATAGACAAACTATTAAGAATAAATATACTTAAGCGGCAAGCATATATATACGGCGTATATCCATATATTGCGCAAGATTAAACGACCATAGTCAAGGCATATGTATCCAGTAGGTATGAGAGTCATTAAACGAAGTAATATAAAGTGGGACCCTCACCCAATCGCATCGGAGAAAAGTTAGCGGCGGTATATATTGACAAGAGTTTCGATTGAGAGCCCGGATCCGATGGGCATATAAATAGTGGCTTGATACGTTTGAAATCCGGCTTAATCGCATCGGCTCAAAGCATATATATATATATGTGTGTGTGTGTGTGTGTGTGTGTGTGTGTGTGTGGAGCGCATAAAACAAAGTTTTATATGGTGGGACCCTTTCCCAATCGCATCGGCAGTCCCTGGTAACGTGTGTCCTTACTTAGGAAATATAAGGATTCTGCGATTGCGATTGGAAGTCCCGAACCCGATGGGCACATAAGCCACAATTTCACTTTCTGCCAGATTCGGTGAACGATGACGATCGCATCGGAAAAAGGTAGAATATCGAGACATGCTACAAAGGGTTGCGATTGCGATTGGAAGTTGAGTTTAAAACGGGTCCTATAGTTATGACAATATGTTTGATTTACGGTCTAATCGCATGGGTGTCCGAGTTGCGATTGCGATCGTCGCAATCGACAATGTAAAGGATCCAATGTAGTCGGAAGATTCCAATTGCGATTCATCACTCCAATAGAATATCAAAACGAACGGTGGTCGATCGCAATCGGAGCAGGAGCAATCAATCGCAATCGAAGGAGCAATATATTGCATCGGGAAGCATGGCAAGTGGGCCCAAAAGGAGTTTTTTATATGTGTTTTAAACAGGTTTTATTATATGCGCCGAGAATTGATTTAAAGACATATTAAAAGGCAATTAGTGTAATGAAAGTTGGGTTATATATATATATAAAAGAGTAGTCATAAATATAAAACGATGGTTGCAATGGTATTAAAATATGCCACGTAAATTACCATCGGACCCCACGGGCCTCGGCCTTCCAATTGGGCGATTCTTTATATAAAACAATTGCGATGTATGTTCCGCTTGCATTCCCTCAACAAGACACTTATTGTATGAAGGCGTTGGAATATGCCCGGGATTTAAAAGGCGGCGATTTTTATAGCGAGGGAGAATGAGAAAAGCAAACGGAAAGAAAGAGAGATAAGCACGATTAGAAAATGAAATCGCGGCGATCAAAAGGCTGTATGCAGTGGTAGATATATTGTAATTAAATGTAATATTTTTAATTGGTTTATATTGTTTGTGATGCATTGGCAAGTCTCAGGAGGAAAACAAAGCTCCTTTGTAATATTGCATGTTGATATATTTTTAATTGAGTGAGTGAAAATAGAAAAGGCGAGCGAAGGTATGGCTATCCATTCCAATTGAATACTGGGTACAAAAAGAAAATTCTTATAAATAATATCATTTGGATATGCGAGGAAGAGAATAAATGTGAAAAGCTGAATATAGAAGTGTGAGGCGGAGAAGACCACTACACACACAAAAAAAAAGTGCACAAGAAAGCTCTAGGCAGGTGTTAAATACCAGGTATTGACAAAACTTTGGTTTGATAAATTAGAGACTTGGGGCTTCCTATCAAGTTTATGACTTGATAGGCTGTAGTTATATTCAACGAGTTGCAGAGCCCTCATGGTTTGGTGCTGCAGAAAATTGAAGGGAGTTGGTGCCGCTACCCAGTTGGCACGGAAATTGAGGTTGGAGCCTCACATGGTTGGTACCTCCCCAGAAGAAAAGAAAAGCAGGTGGTGAGAGGGAGTTGGAGTTTGCCTTTATACAACAATAATAAGATGTGGTTTCTCCCTTTATGGGTTTCACACTTGTCTCTTTGTCTCTATGTATGTTTCTTATGTGTTGATGTGATTCTTTCAATGCTTGATGCAATACCATCTCAACATAAGTATGGTATCACATTAAATTGATATTGTTTGTAATATTTCAAGAATATTCACATAGTAAATTGTATTAAGTTTGGTGAGAATTTTAAAAGACTTATGTATATGTCGCGGGTCCCACCCCCCTCCTCGGTTTAATTAAGAAGTTAAACAGTTAGTATCGACGTTCCTTTGTACAAGTCTAACAGGCGAAAGGAGATCCTAGGTTTTAGATGACACAATGAGGATGTTGCTTAAACTATGTTGCTATTTACTTTGGTGAAAATTATGCTTTACGGAAAAATGGAAGTAACGGACATACATAATCATCTCTAGGAATAGAAATTTGAGATCTTTGTGGAATTAGGATATGCCCAGAAAAAGCTTGCCTCGGAAGAAAGAAGTCAAACAAGACTTTGTAGCTAATGCAAAAGCCATGAATGCCATATTAAATGGATTGTGTAGGCAGAGTTTATCAAAGTAATGCACAAAAATACTTCTTGAAAATGTGGGATACTGGAGAATATTCATGAGGAGACAAAGAAGGTAAAGATTTGCTAAACTTCAAGTCTATAGAGCCCGAGTTTGAGAACTTAACAATGAATGATGATGAAGATATTGCTAACTTCTTTCTAAGGGTTGCGAGGAAATAGATAATGAAGGCTCTGGAGAAAACAAAAGAAGTTGCAATTGTAACAAAGATTCTAAGATCTCTCCCACCCGAGGTTTAATCCCAAAGGTGTCTTCTATGAAGAAACGTGGTGGGGAGACCTTGACCATGAACCAACTACTTGGAAATCCATGACATATGAAATAGAAACCACGAGAGAAACGGGTCGAGGGAGGTACCGCGCACAAAACGAAGGAAGAAGAGAAGAGAAGACATATGATGCCGCTCGGATCAAGAAGAGGCAAATTTTGTCAAGAGCGGATAAATTCGGGGTAAAATACAAAGGTAAACTTCCTTTCAAGTGCTTTCGCTTCCAGCGGAAGAGTTGGACACACTGTCTTTTTATTGTCCTTACGAAAATAAGGAATCGAGGGCTCAAGAGCCGAGAGAAAATTAAATCAAAGAGCGGCGAGAAGGGAAAAGAGTTCGTGAGAAAAATCACTTTTATGTGCTCAACAAGACAACGGTACATGCGAAGTTGGGATGAACCCTCAAGTGAGGAAGGAACCTGCGAATTCTTATTGGTGGCATAGAAGAACTTGAAGGACTCCTACTAGAGATAAAGAAGAAGAAGTGAGCTGGGGGGAGCTAGAGTGCTGCGGAGAGATTGACGGACTCAAGGCGGAAGTGCGGAAAACAAGGACATTCTTCTCAAGTATCAGAGAAAGACAAAACTTTAGAAATCCTCAATAAATTTGAAGGTAGAGCTTGAAGAAGCAAGAAGATAGAAGACATGTTGACAAATCAAGGATAAAAACTAAAGGAAACAGAAGAAACTAGAAGAAGAAGTAGTATGTCTGGGAAGAAACTGAAGAAAATGCTCAAAGGAAAGTGGTTATAAAATATTCTCAAACGACAAGCTCTAGTAAGTTGAATGAAATTACGGTTGCTCAAAGATCTCCTTTGATAAAAATTTGAATAAACTATGAAGGAGAATCAAGTCAAAAACGAAAAGGAAAACAAAAAAATTATTTTTTGTAGAAAGCAAAGAAGGATGATGAAACATCTCCGTTATTCCTACAAAAGCATGTAAGGAAGACGGGGCAAAAGAATCCACTCCAAATAACAAAGAATGAAAGAAATACTCGAGACAATAGAAAAAGGTCCATATACTCTAAGGTTTGTCAGTTTTGAAGCCATCAAAGGTTACCCTCTGAAGAATGCCACTATATACTGCCACAAGTTTAGGACATTGTTGCATATTGTCATGCGGAAGTAACTCAAGGCTTTGACAAAGGATACAAACGGTGAAGAGGCTGTCCTCAAACGGACAAATGGAGAAAACAACCTTACATCGAGGGTATGCAAATAATTTATATAGTTGCTTTTATTGTGAGGAATTTGGCCATAAAATTGTTAGTGTAAGTATGGACAAAGATTGATGTTTCAACACCTCGAGAGTTTATACGAAGATCAAAGAAATTTTGTTCATACTCCTGGTCACCGCAAAAGCTGCTGATCAAATGTTGAATATGCAATCAAATTGGACATATGCCTTCCAACTATCTCTAAGAAAGATACCATTCATCATCTCACAAAAGATATGAAGCAAAGGGAGCCTCCGAGTGGATAAAGAAGGAGAATAAATGTGACTTGGCTCCTAGCACTCCAAGATGCGAAAAGCTAATGGTATTTGGACGGTGGCTACTTTAAACACATGACGGGGAGACAAAAGCAAGTTTATAACTCTTGATGAAAAGAAATACGGCAATGTTACTTTAGCGATGATAAATCGGCGGGGTAAGATCAAGGGAAAAGGCTCGTCAACATAGACAATGGCGGAGAAAGGCCCAAGATGTACTGTTGTGAGATGGGGCACGAAAGCAAATTTGCGGTGTAAGTCAAATGTGTGACAAAAGGTTGTGAAGTTCTTTTTAGAGCACAAGATTGTGAAGTCGGATCCGGCACCACGGGTAGGGTCTGTCAAGGTGTTCGAACGAGAGAGCAATGCACATCGTAAAGGAGAAAATAGCAGCATACCATCTTAGCAAACTTGAGGAGTCATGGTTGTAACATGAGGAGAGATTCAGGACATCTCGGCTTCGATCTGTATTATCGATGAGCAAAAGCGGTGAAACATGCCGAGGAAATAAAAAGGCCTTCTAATACCATATGCAAATCATGCCAGTGGGTAAACGTTCTATGTGAGCCAAAGAGAGTTATCAGCAAAAAGACCACTCAGAAGCACATGGATATGTGGTACATAAAACTAAAACACCAGAGTGATCTACTTCATGCTAATAATCGATGATTTCTCCCGAATGACCTTGGTTGCTTTTCTCAAGAATAAATCGAAGCTGCGGACAAATTCAAATTATTCAAAGCATTAGCAGAAAATCAAACAAGATGCAAATAATCATCGGAGATGGACGAAGGAGGTGAATTCTGATTATGACTTTATAACCTATGCAATGAACATGGGATAAAGCAACAATTTACTATTCGAGAACACCTCGGCAAAATGGAGTAGCGAGAGAGACAACGGTGTTCAACAAATTGCGAGCCATGATGCAAGAAGATAATATTGCTCAAACTATGCAGGGCGAGAAGCGATTGCACACAACGGTACCATATCCTTAATAAAGCTCACTTCGACAAACGGTGACAAGACTCCCTATGAGCTTGTGGCATGGAAAGCCGAAGCTTCAATCAAACATTTCGGAATCTTTGGAAGCTAGTATTACATAAAGAATAATGATGAAAATCTTGGAAAATTTGATCACGAGAAGCGGATGAAGGGATATTTCCGGATATGCATCAAAAGTAAAGAATCTGAGTGCTACAACAAGACTCTTCGGAAAATAGTAGAAAGCATTGATGTGAGATTTGATGAAGAACTTCCAAACAATACAAGAGATCTTACGATTCTTCGCAATCCATCGGACAACCATGAAGAAGAAAACCAAGATGATGAGGAAACAAGCAAGAAAACGAAGATACGAGCTAAGTTCTAAAGCTCCTCTAGATATACTACGAAGAACAATCCACAGAAGATCGGATCATTGGAGACGAAGAGAGTAGGGGTCCAAACAAGAAGACGAAAACTAACAAAACAATCGAAGAGGTATATATAGCCATCTTGTCACAAATAGAGCCAAAGAAACTTGAAGAAGGCTTGACAAGGACAGAATTGGGTGAATGCTATGAATGAAGAATTGGACCAAATTGAGAAAAATAATACTGGGAACTAGTGCCTAGACCCAGAAAAATGTCATGGGCTCAAGAAATGGGCATTCAAAAATAAAATGAATAACGAAGGACGGGTAATCGGGAATAAAGCCGGACTTGTCTGTAAAAGGATACTCACAAATTGAAGGAATGACTACGGTGAAACATTTTCCCCTTGGCAGATGGAAGCTATCGAATGTTCTGGCATTTGCATGCTACCAAAACTTCAAAGTATATCAAATGGATGTAAACTACTGCATTTCGAATGGAGACTTAGAAGAAGTCTACATGAGACAACGAGGAAGGCTTCTCATTGACGGACGAAGACTATGTGCGGTGAAGAAGGCCCTATGTGGGTGAGCGATACCATTAACAGTACTCAGGAAGGCTGGATAAATATTTACCATAGGGGTTTTAAGAGAGGTGGAGTAGACGGCAATCTATGCAAAAGCCCATGAAAATGAACTCACGATTGTTGTAGTATATGTTGATGACAGTGCTATGTTTGGGGGCTTAACGAGAGATGAACTAGCAAAAGGGTTTGGCGATGAGATGAAAACGAGTTTGAGATGTCTATGATTGGAGAACTCATTTTCTATTGGGACTTCAAATTCGGCAAAAGAACACGGGTACATTCATCTCCCAAGGAAAAATACTTAAAAGGAAATCTTTGAAAAAGTTCAAAATGGAGGGCCTGAAACTGTGTCAACTCCCATGACCACGAGTTTGCAAGCTATGTGCTAATGATGGGTACAGTATAGATCAAAAACTCTACGAGATCCATGATAGGAAGTCTACATTGTATCTAAACGCATCAAGACGAGACATCATGCTAACGGTAGGACTAGTGGCTAGATATCAAGAAGCGGCACACCTAAGCAAAACCATCTTCGCGGTAAAAGAATATTCGGATATCTACAAGGAACAACACAATATGGACTTTGGTATCCTAAGGCAAAAGCTTCACTTTGACGGCATACAGAATCTTGATTGGGCCGGTGTGGATGACGAGAAAAGCACAAGTGGAGGTGCTTTCTATCTGGAAAGTACGCGGTGGCATGGTTAAGCAAAAACAAAACATCTATCTCTTGTCCACGAGCGGAAAGCGAGAATATATAGCAACGGCGTGTCTTGTACAAGTCATGTGGATGAAGCAAACTCTTCAAGACATAAAGGTAAGCATTGATGAACCTATCTCAATCAAATGTGATAATACAAGTGCTATAAGTATATCTAAAAATCACGTAAAACTGCTCCAAAAACTAAACATATCCCAATCAAGTATCATTTTCTCGAGAACAAGTGGCTCGGAAGATAGTAAGGCAGGAATACTTTAACAAAAAAAACCGGAACGGTGATATATTTACCAAACCTCTTGCTAGAGAACCATTTCAATATTTGAGAGATAAACTAGGGGTAGTACCTCTAGATGCTACTCTGCGATATGAAAGCACAATTTCGGGGGAGAACATAAACGAAAATGTCATTCTCGAAGTCAACCGGCAAGGGGAAGACGAGAAAACGAGTCCTCAAGATCAAAGTATGGCAAGAATACTTTCAACATAACGAGAATCAATAAAAAGGGCAAAAAGGGTCGGTGGTGCGGCGAAAAGTGATGAACCCGACGTAGGCAGATGAATCCCATCCAAAGGATAGAAGCGACGACTTACAAAGGTAGATCTCGGATAAAAGAAATGAACGAAATATTGAAAAATAAAATTAATAAATAAAAACACGGCATCAAAGGCAGAAGCGATGGCGTATAACCCTAAAATTCAAACCCCTTGCCATTGATGTCAAAGGGAGAGGAAGGCAAGCAACGGGGAGGAAGAGCAAGAAAACAAAGAAAGTGTATTGCCATCAATGCCAAAGGGGAAATTTGTTGGAAATATTGTCATTGATGGCAAAAGGAAGCGGCGAAGAAGAAACGAGCAAAGGCGGCAAAAAAAGACGAACGGGCAAAGGAAGCGAGCGAATACGAGAGGCGGAGGCGGTTATCCACGGCCCGGTAGGCGGCGGAGGGGAGCGACGAGCGAGCGAGAGGCGAGCGACAAAAACGGTAGGCGGGCGGGCGGAGACCGTTATAAAATTCTGAGAATCACCTCCCCCCTTTCGGAGAGAATACACTAAAGGTTGGAGCGGCAAGTATATATATATAAACATATATATAGACAAACCTTATTCGGGGAATCGTATAACCCAAGCGTAGAAACTTATATATGTACGATGTATATCCATATGTTGCGCAAGATTAACGACCATGGTCCAAGGCATATATGTTAATAATTAGGCCCGCGTGTTCGTCAATGGAAACGAAGTAATATAAAGTGGGACCCTCACCCGTCGCATCGGAGAAAGGTTCGCTTGTGAAACATATTGACAAAGAGTTTCGATTGAGAGCCGGATGCGATGGGCATATAAGTGAAAACGTACGTTTGAAATCCGGCTTAATCGCATCGGCTCCAAAGCATATATATATGTGAACGCATAAAACAAAGTTTTATATGGTGGGACCCTTTCCCAATCGCATTGGCAAAATACAATGAACGGTGGCCAATCGCGGAGAATATAAAGTTATGATTGCGATTGGAAGTGGGACCCGATGGGCACATAATCTGGTCATATATACTTGAGTTCGGTGTTGTTTGATCGCATCGGAAAAAGGTAGAATATCAAAACATGCTACAAAGGGTTGCGATTGCAATTTGGAAGTTCGGACAGCAGGTCTGCCGTTAAACTTAATATGTTTGAGTTACGGTCTAATCGCATCGACGATGTGGTGATAAAATAGATGTTGAGGTCGCGATTGCGATCAATCTCGCAAAGGATCCAATCGCGATCGGAAAGTTCCAATTGTGATTCATCGCATCGAAATATCCGTAGGCGGTGGTCAATAGTGAGCAAAAGAACACAATCAATCGCAATCGGAGGAGCAATATATTGCATCGGGAAGCATGGCAAGTGGGCCCAAAGGAGTTTTTTATATGTGTTGTACCAAACGGGTTTATTATATCATGAAATTGATTTAAAGACATAAAGGCGAGTTAGTGTAATGAAAGTTGGGTTATATATATATAAAAGAGCTGTCATAAATATAAAACGATGGTTGCAATGGTATTAAAATATGCCACGTAGTCTGTGGACCCACGGAGCCTCGGCTCAAGGTGGAGGGCGATTCTTTATAAAACAATTGCGATGTATGTATGTTAAAGCATGGAACTTCCGCATCAACAAGACACTTATTGTATGAAAAGGCGTTGGAATATGCCCAGTTTAAAAGGTAGCGAGTTACACCATAGCATAGGACGGAAAAGCAAACGAGAGGGCGAAGAGATAAAGCACGAGTCAAAGAAAGAACCAAATGCGCGACGATCAAAAAGAGTACATGTAGTGAGGCTGGAGCTCTCATTGTAATTAAATGTAATATTTTAATTGGTTTATATTGTTTGTGATGCATTGTAGCGATTCTGGGAGGGAAAACAAGCACCTTGTAATATTGCATGTTGTTATATTTACGGAATGAGTGAGTGAAGGAAATGAAAAGAAGCTGACGAAGAGGTATCGTTGTCCATTCAAATTCTTTGAGGAATGCTAACGATCCTGAAAAATTCTTATAAATAATATCATGGATATGCAAAGAGAGGAAGAAGTAAATGTAGAAAAGGCGAGAATATAGAAGTGTGAGCAAAGAAGATTAAAAGAAAAAGAGTACGAGAAGAGAAGCTAGAAAGCAGTCTTGATATACGAGGTAAGTGACAAACTTTCAATTTGATAAATTGAGGAAGTTGGAGCTTCCCTATCAGAACCACAGCTTGATAGCTATCGGTTATGGGCGGGCGGGGTTGGAGCCTGCAGCAGGTTGAGATTTTGCAGAAAATTGAAGGGAGTTGGTGCTTCCTTGCAAGTTGTAGCTTGCGAATTGAGTTGAAGCCTCCGTAGGTTGGTGCCTAAACGGTGGTGAGAGTTAGTTGGGTTGCCTTTGCATCACAACAATAATAAGATGTAGTTTCTCCCTTTATGGGTTTCCACTTACATGCGGCCAGTGTCTCTATGTGTGTTTCTTATGTGTTGATGTGATTCTTTCAATCTGCTTAATTGCTTGCTGCTTTCAACATAAGTATGGTGTCACATTAAATTAATATTGGCTGTAATATTTTAAGATTGTTCACATAGTAAGCTGTAAATAAGTTTGGTGAGAATTTTAAAAGACTTATGTATGTATTAAACTAATTCACCCCCCCCCCCCTCTCAGTTTAATTAAAGATTCAACAAGAAATAAATTACGGTTAATAAGTACAAATTGAGTTCAACTTTTTAAGTTGTGCTTAACTTGCAGGCTGATATTGTCATCGGGGCACAATGGTTGAATGCCATGGATGAATTTTGCCGAATCTTGATAGTGGACATGAAACATGAACAAGGACATCAGCCAATGCAATCAGAAGGTTGCAACTAGGTGTTAATTGACTTATCATGGTAAGCAAATTTGACAACAACTTGCTTAGTATGCTTCATCTTCCAATGTAATTCTATAAACGACTGCAACAGTTAATTGATGATCTTGAAGATGTATTCTACAACCGGCCTCCAAGACTACCAACAAGTTGGAATCAGGGTTTAGAAATGCTTCAATTGCCTTAGGATTCTCAAAGGTAAAGTGATTCAAGGAGGGGGCACTATTACAATGCTCAAAAATAATGTACCTTGTGCACTTCGTGTCAATTATGTGTCCATCAATACTTAATGTTAGCTATTAGAGTTTTTAGTAGGTGTACTAAATGTTAATCTTAGGGGTTTAATATTTTGGGCATTTATTGCCACAACTCGTGCTAGTGTAAATTACAAACTGAATTGATTTAAAGGTTGCAATAAGAGTCTTGTGTGGTGGGTGTCAGCAAAATAAACCCACAAGTCACAATAAGAGTCCTGTGTGGGAGTTACTAAAATAAACTGGTGGTAATAGGAATCATGCCAGGTGGTAAAATACTAAAAGAAAATGCATGCAGGCTAAGCCATCTACCAACATGCAAAGCAAAAAAAAATACTAAGAGAAGAAGAAGTTATAAAATAGGATTATACAAGACCAAGAGAGGCCATGTTGTTGGAATGTTTGTTGTAGGCTTGTAGCCAGTCTTGAAGAGCAATCTCTTTGGCCAAATGCCCACACTGCTCTTGGAGTTGGCCTGAGTTGGCATCCATAGCCTCTCTGAAAGTACTTACGTCCATATATGGTTGGAAAAGTTCTGTAATTACAAATGTTCTATTTTAGTCTCTGACAATTTATACAGCTGAGGCATTTCAAGTTCCTTAATTGCTAGCAATGTGGTAACACCATGAGTTGGTTGCTGCAATATTAAAAATCTGCTATACTGTTCCACTTTCACCATGCTTGTGGCCTTGCAATGCATGCAGTTATGTTGCTGTGGCTATTTTAAGAATTTTGCCAGATTTGGTAGTAGCTTGAATTTTGCCTAATTTTGCATCTTTACTCTCTTCATCAGCTGTGATCAATTTAAGATCATAACAATGGTATTGGAGCCCCAACTAACACATGGAAAATTCTTATTATATTTAAGTTATAATATCTGATTTCAAATTGGGCCCTGAGGCAACACAGTTGTATATTATCCATGCTTTTATGTGTTGCAGATATAGCAAACATGAATGTTAATTCTTTCTGTAGTGATCATGCAGAGAACACGAGGAAATGCTTTAACCCAGCTTTTTCTAATTTTGCCTCAGATTTTAGGAGTTCTGGATCTTCCAATCAATGCACTTCGATACATCACACCCATTCTATTTATTTGCATGGCATATTTTTATGCCATTCTTTACTCTTTACTTACATGGGTTTGTTTCAAAGTTCTAAAACTTGGACTCAGACTCAAAATCAGAACGAGGGTCAAAAACGCAGGCCAGAAGAATGACTTAGACCGATCTGATTCAAGAACTCAGTTTACTGAGTTATAATATATTAAGTTGTAAAGAAAAATATATTTTAAAAGATTCCAAACTATTAGAGAAAAAATATTGCTAAGTCTGCTCATGTATATACCATGTAAAGGTGAATATATCCACTTTGACACTGATGGCAATACATATCAGCAACAAAATCCGTAATGAATAGAAGCTGTAAATAGCCTCTATAGTCCAAAAAGATCCTACAAAGCATGTCCTTTGCTAGCCTTGTCTTCTCCAAATTTCACACACTGATTTTTTACATTCTAATCTAAACTGTCCAATCTCATCTAATGGTGCCAGCTTAAGCCTCTTATACCATCTAAGTGTTTTTCCAAACTATGAATTCCTTGCCCCACCCCAACCAACATTTATGTGTTTCTTGCAATATTTCCAATACATTTCCCTCATCAACAAGGATAAATACAGGTCTTTACTCTTGTGGCCATGGTAAAATTCAAATATGCAACATTGCAAACCCCATCTTCATATGCAAACTTCAAACTAGTAGAAGGTTGAAAGTACAAAACTTTAAAGATATTTCAAATATGCAATTTAAAAAATAAAGAAAAAAAACAGGGACAAATTTAACATTGCTAAACAACATACCTGAAAATAGGAAAATGAGCCCAGAGGACACAAGGATCTGGTCCACAACTCCTCAGAAAGCTTGAAGATGGAGTTTGTAGCCTCCTCATTCAGATGCCAAATCCTTCATAAAGAACCCAAACAAACCCAGCTCCAAGCTCACTTTAAATCACTAATCTTCAATGCTGCTCCAAAACTCCAAATACTCACAAATGCTCAATGAAAAGGGTGTGAGGCAAATGGGGGGTTGGGGGAGTCTCTATATAGTTTTTGTTGAGAAATGCATCTTGAACAAGAACTTCCACATAGGTTCAGTGTGAACATGTGAGAAGCAGTTTGAGATATTTTCAAAAAGTGATTTTTGAAAAACTAATTCCATTTTGTAATTCACTTCAGTAAAATAGTGAAAGTATTATATTTAGGTTTTAAGACATTGTATCTCATGCATACATGAGATAGAATAGAATTAAACTCAAAAATAGATTAAGGTTTTGGTTTCAGCTGAAAGTATAAAGACATGTCAAGACAGAGGTTTTCACACACAGGTGAGCAGTTGAGCAACCAAGAGAGAAGGGAGGGCAATTCGGATAGAGGCGAATCTATGCAGCTTCTAGTAGGCTGCAGTGTATATTCATACAAATTCATACAATACTATGGTAAATTTCCCTTTTTAATCCTTTATTCTAAACTGCAAGACAACTTATTACAAAATTTTATCCTTTGTTCTAAACTGCAAGAGAGCCTGTCAACAAATATTGGGCCAGAGAAGGCCAAGATAAGGAAAATTTGAAATCAGTTGGAAAACCAGGGAATATAAACCACCAGACCCAAGACAGCTAAGGATAGAAAAAATGTTGGTAAAGCATAGATGGACTCGCAATCGAGATTAAAAGACTCAATTGTTCGAATTATCGACGAAAATTTGGGTGGACTGGAGGATTTGGGGGAGAAAACCTCTTTGCTGGGCAGAGTAATGCAACAGAAGATAGACGAGGCCAATAGAAATGGGAGTTATGTTTGGAATGTTGAAACAACGACAGCCCAGTCTCAAAACTCATACGAACAGAGCATCAATGAAGGTCGTGGCCAAGAAAAGATGGAGGAAACAGAGCCAAAGTCAGGGCAAACGAAGAATGTATGCAATCTTGCTCCATTAAGTGCCCAATCTGCTGATAAGATAAAATAAGAAAATTTTGCCTCAATGTCCAGGAAATGACCACAAATGTAGGTCAATGGAATGAAAAGAGTACATCCAGTGCAGGTATAAAGAGAGAGTGGGAAAGCAACTCAGAGACAATACTAAGATGCTGTAACGCCACATATCTGAGTGCATCCTGACCAAAGTGGGAATGAGCAACCTGTTCGTATTACTAGGAAGGTGTTGGACAATACCCATTATTGCAATCTCATTGAATTTAACATAAATGTGCCTGATTCATAAATTTAACCCAGCTTAATTCAATCCTATTAACTTTGAGATTACTATCAATTCCTAACCTGTAAAGATTACCATAGAAAAAATACTTATCAAGGAATACTGCTGACTTGGGCCATGAACGAACTTTTAGCCCTGAAAGGCGACTTTCAGCAAGATAACTCTCAATCTGAATTCCCATACTTTCCATCACTTTAGTACTTACCATGGTGTGGATCACATTTAGCCATCATGGATGATGGCTCGAAAGCACTGTTGGTGATCTCGGCCACCGACAGTTGCTCATGGTAGGCCTTCTCAACAGAGATCACAGGAGCATATGAGGAAAGCATGAAATGAATACGAGGATACGGCACCAAGTTTGTCTGGAACTCAGTCACGTCAACGTTCAGAGCACCATCAAAACAAAGAGAGGCAGTCAAGGAAGATATGACCTGAGACACAAGTCTATTAAGGTTAGTGTATGTAGTACGCTCAATGTCCAGGGAACGACGACAAATGTCGTAGATGGCCTGACTATCCAACAGCACGGCTACATCAGTATGCTCTAACAGCGAGTGTGTTGACAGCACGTTGTTGTAGGGCTCGACTACAGATGTGGAGACCTGTGGAGATGGATACACAGTGAAACCCAACTTGGATTTTTTCCCATAATCTACAGAAAGCCTCTCCAATAGAAGGGACCCTAGACCAGATCCAGTACCGCCTCCCACAGCATGGAAGACTAGGAAACCTTGCAGTCCTGTACAGTTGTCTGCCAACTTCCGGATTCGATCCAAGCACAGATCCACAATTTCCTTACCAATGGTATAATGGCCACGAGCAAAGTTGTTGGCAGCATCTTCTTCGCCACTGATCAGCTGCTCTAGGTGAAAAAGCGGTCGATATGTGCCAGTTCGAACTTCATCTATGACAGTTGACTCCAGATCCAGAAGCACGGCACGGGGAACATGCTTACCAGCACCTGTCTCACTGAAAAATGTGTTGAATGCATCATCTCCACCGCCAACGGTCTTGTCACTCGGCATTTGTCCATCAGGTTGGATTCTGTGTTCAAGACAGTAAAGCTCCCAACAAGCATTGCCGACCTGAATACCGGCCTGGCCAATGTGGATCGAAATGCACTCCCTCATTGTCGCTAGTTGAAACTCTTGAAACCCCGAAAATACCCCTCGAAAGAACTGAAATAATCACGGTTAAGTGCAGAAAAAAATCGTGCAGCCGAGCTAAAACGACAGAAACAAAAGAGAGCTTCGTGAAGACAAATGCGAAGATGTCTACACTAAAGCAGAGAAGGGAGAAATAGAAACCTAAATCGAAAGGCCGAATCGCACTGCACAATGTTTTTGAAGGAGATGAAACGGGCCACCTACGCGAGGTTGCAGAAGAGTCAATACCCACGCATTGAAATCCCAACCAGTAAATCCCCAAAGCCCCAACCAGTAAAAAATGGGGCGAACGTAAATCCAATGCCCGTCTTACCCAGTAAATCGTGGTGAAGGCGATTCAAATCCGCTCCAAACCTAAAAATCGGGGGGCGAATCCATCCTTTTAATGTTTATCCGCATTTATTTTTTTGGGCTAACATGGAATAATTAATTATTTTTAAAATAACTATAGGGCTAATTATATAAAACTATATAAAATGGGTTTTTTATAAAAAATTCGCCCCTTCAAAATCTAAAACCCCTTAAAATTCGCCTTTGGGCTAAAATTCGCCTTTGGGCTAAAATTCGCCCCTAAAATTTTCCCTATCCCTCAGATATGAAGGGATCCCTTAATACCTGAATCCCAAACCATCATGTCCAACATAAAGCTCCCCCTAATCCACTCACCATCCTGCCAAGAAAAAGTAGCAGAAGCCCTCTGAACATCATCAGTGAGTAGGGAATCATGATAACGTGGCATTATGCCCAATTCCTCATGAAGTTTCCCTACCAAGTAGTCCATCCCACGCACTCCAATAGTAAATCGTCAAAGATACTGCCTAATCCCTGCAGAGATAGCGTCTCGCTCACATGAACCCCTCCTGTTATCATCCTGTTGACCAACTTGCCATACTAATGAAGTCCCCCACTCTATCAGTGACTTGCTAAAGCCCAGTGGAAGATCTACATGATCTCCCCATGTAGTATACAGCTCACCCCTAGAGGTTATCGAGTTATGTAGAGTTGTAATGTTCGGGTCCCCTACTAATCTCGTAGAGGTGCCACCATGTTGTCGTTGCGCCACTCTGACTATGAGATACCCCCCATCGTGAGCAGATTGTATTCCTCTCCTCGGGCCTTGTGGCGAAAAATCTGTGAAGGCAAAGCTCACCCTGCCTGGGCATGTCCATGATGTTGATATCCACCCCTCCATTGTTAATCATGACCCTAAGCAACAACATGATAAGTTTGCCTCGCCATGCAATGGAGGTCTCAGTGCTCCCCCATGTGTCAAACCCAAGGTGGACTGGATCATTGTCTGCTCTGTCCCTGCTCATCACAAAGTGGAGTGATCCACCTACCCAACAGACCCCTGGATCCCCCAACCATACTGGGAGCTCACAACTCCCACTCCCGGCAGGATGCAGCTGCGTAGCGCTGCTACCTGCTAGAACCCATTTGGCCCTCATCTCTCACCCTTGTATGTATCCCCTATAGAAATTTATGAATCTTAATTCTTATGCAGAAATTATTTTTGTTAACCCGGTTAAGCTTCTCCTACTTATACAAGTTATCAACTGAATAAATTCAAGTTAACATCAAAGCAAAACACACAACAAATCTCTACCAATTCAGATCTAGAATAAGCACATGCACACATAGACAAAGTGACAGTTATTTCTGGACAAACTATCCCCGGAAAAACCCAAAGTGGGAAAACCGGTCTCTCGCTGCTGGAGGGCTCTATTATTAAGAATATTTCTGAATACACAACTCTGGGTTCTAGATATGGAAAACCCTACAAAGAAAAATCTAGATCTGCAGCACCTGGCTAATATAAGACCAACAATACTGACTGATCCACACCCTCAAACAGGATTTACAGAACTCAGCCAGATCTAGGCCTAGAAACCCCAGATCTACCCCTGAAAGACACTACGTCAGCCTTTGAAGGCCTCCAAATGCTCAACGCTGCCACAAGAAGGGACCGCGTTACCCCAGACTGGGTGACGCAGTCACTACGCTGCCCCTAAGGGTCTCTGCGTAACCCCTAAAGGGCTTCCTGAAAAATCACGTTGTCTTTGTTGCTGCTGCTGCCCTCTGCTGCTACTATCGTTTGTTGTTGTTGTCATCTGCTGTTGTTGCTGCTGCCTTCCTCTGCGCTGTCTTTCCTGATCTCTTCTCTATCTCTTGTGTATTCTAGACCCCGGGATCAGATCATCCCCTTGGTCTAAATTCCCCTCTCTGCAACTGAAACACTTGAGAATTCTTAGCAAACCCCACCCTAGAATCTCAGCTTAGCTTAAGTGCTCTCTCTGTGTCTTTTACAAATGACCCCAAGCCTTTCCTTTATACTTTTCTCGTTGACAAATCAAAGGCAAAGATTAAATCTTTAATCAAAGGCTAAGATTAAAAGACAGCTTGATCTGTGTGACTCAAGACAATTTCATCACATGTTTAATTAAATTTACTTTAATTATTTTATTTTCCTAAGTTTTAACTTAGGAAATACATTAAAATAATTAATTAATTTAATATCTCCTAAACCAGATGAAATTTCCCAAATCCATTTATGGGTCTTGTAGATCAGGTGAACTCTAGTCCTTCCTCAAAATTTGGGACCTATAGCACAACTGATGCTACCCCAAATACAAAAAATCTCAACATCCCCTGGGTGGACCCCAAGTATCAGGAGTCTGTCCCAAGCATGCGTACTTGCCCTGCTCCTACTAGACCACGTCGTGATATATGCTATCCCAACTCCTGTTGATACACCTGGATACTGCTCAGAGTCTGGGTACCCTCCTGTAGGCGAAGTCTACCATCCACCGTCCCTCAAATGTGAGTCTAGGGGTGGAATATATGCTACCTGGACCCGTCAACTCGTGCACCTACCAAGTGTCTCAACTGGAGAGTCTCCCCCCCGGCTCATGACACACGGTATCTCGTCCAACTGTGTAGGGTGAGCCTCCCATGCCCTGCTACCTGAATGGAGAGTGTCATGGGGCACCAACCAAACACTCTGCGACCATAAGCAACACTGGAGGATGATGGGTAGGTATGTCCCAAAGAGTGTGACCAACCTGAATGCTCAAGAGTAATCCTCCAGATGACACTCTCTCTGCCTTGGATTTGCTAATAACACCCTCGTAGCCCTGTCTCCACTGAACATGGCATCTCCAGATGCTCAACAAGATCCTCATCGATCCTAGGTGAGTTGCATCCCATGGTACACCTACTGCTCCGATCCATATGTCTCTTTGGAGGAAACGCTCCAAGAGCCCACTGCTCCGCATTATGTGTCATTGCATACCACCAAGTATCACCACACTCCTCGACCGACCACTGTATGCCGCAACCTGCTCCTGTACACTAATGGTTACCCCCGGTAACAATTATACCATCATGTGTTCATCCTGCGTCACTGCACCTGTCACTCCCCGCATGTACTCAATGCAATGGGAAGCACTCCTACTCCACAACACAGTCTGACATACTACAACACACCCCCATGCATCTCCATGCCCGTCTACAGACCACTGCCTAATGATGGATGCTCCTACATGTCCCAAGGTGTGATGGCCTAAGGCTGTACCCATATGCGTCGACCCATTCTCGACAGTACCATCACCTCCACTGTCACATCACCATACTCTCCAACGAATGGATCTCCCTTCCAAATCCTCCCTGAGGGACCCAAGAAGTGAATCTCCCTAGGTACCAATAGCGATGCCAATCCTGCTCTGCTCCTCTATGTCCTTTGTGCCCCACACAAATGCAAAGAATCCCTAGCTCCATACAAGGCTATTTGGTGGCCTACCAATGCTCCCTCCTCTGTCAAACTCCTGCTAGAGTATGTTGATCATCCCGTGATCCTGTGTACAATCCTCGCACCAAGACAACTCAAGAAATCTGTACCTAAACTAGTTGGACACTAGTGCTGGTTGAAACTCCCCTAGTGAATGTGCACACTTAACTGATAGGTCAATTGTACCCTCCAGGTCGTAGTCAACCGACATACCTGGGAAGTTATAGGTAGTCCTGCCTGGATCATAATGCTAGTCTAGGCTTTCAGTAACCCCAGTGCCTGGAAGCTCCTGCTGAGCTACACCTCAGTGCATCACCATCTCCATAACCCACTCTCCCGGGAACCAACTTAGAATTTCTCGCCATCCAACCACAAGAGAGGGATCGAATGTGTGAAGTCCTGCACCTACAGAAACCCTGACATTCAGATGTTGCACCCTATGCAACTCAGGTCATCTCATCCTGCTATCCAAGTCAACACATGAGATCTGACTAAGTAGCTTTGTCTCTCTCTCTCCAATGGCCAAAGGTGACCCAACCGTGCTGCTAGCCCCATCTATGTATGCCTGAAGGGGGCTGCTCTGACGCTCTAATGTTCCCTCTAGTTGTACCATAAGTTGTTCCGGATGAATTATCACAAATGACTCATCATCCTGAATATCTCCCATAGAGTCCTCTGATACCACATGCACACTGGAATACGAAACCGGCCTACTGTCATCAACTCTACATGACTGCTCATGCTCCCCAGAAGCATCCTCATATGACCCTATGGACTCATCCATAGAAGAGTCCTCATCCTCACATACAGAAGGAATGTCCTCCTGCTCTACCTCTGTATCTCTTAGTGCTTCATCAAAGGTGGATACATCTCCCGAAACCTCACTCATCTGCTACGTGCGATTGTCACCCAAAAACTCGGACACGACTCCATTCATCACCTCAATGGATGGCTCTACTGGGGTAGGCTCTACTCTCTCCACTAAGATGTCAACCGACACGATCAAGGAAGTCTCCAACAAGGTTGAGTCCTGCGTCACACTAGGTGTATCTACGAGCTCCCCACAACCCTGTGTGCCGTCATTTTGATGGCTTCCCCCTCTGTTATTTGGTCAAGCTTGAAAGAGGTATCCAATTTTTCCACCCGATCCCAAGCCGTGCAATTAGTGGATCCATCACACGTGGAAAAAGGTGTCCTCCCAATGGTACGCTGCAACTCTGAACTCTGCGTGCTAGACCCCCCATTGTTCCTTCCTTATTCATCCCACCTGAGATGGCAGTAATCTCTGAAGGACAAAGCCACTCTGAAGTTTTCCCCCATGGACTTCCATTCTCGGAAATAATCTCCCATGGTTATATAATCATGTCGCCTACCTTGCTCACTTGCTACTAGAGGTAAAAATGTAGGCATTGTGATCATGGTTGGCCTACTGAAGGCTGGCAGGTGAGTGGATGGTAAAGGGTGGTCACACTGTTGTGACACCCCTGAAGTCTCCCCAATTAGGAACTCGTGATGGAGGCTCTTATCCCTATTATGTTGCTTGAGTCCTTCCAACATTCCCTTCTGTTCTTTGGCTAAATCATTTAGGGCCTTTAAGATGCTACCAAATGTTGATTCCCCTTTGCTCCTTGACTCCCCCGTATTTTCCACCTCTACTGCCTATTGTCCTTGTTCATAGGAAAAGATCCCCACGGCTAAGTCAAGAACGAAGCTCTGATACCACTGTAATATCCCCAAATGGGGATTAACAGTAAATAAAGTGAAAATAGACAACAACTACAACAAAATGGAAAAAAACATTAAAAATACATGAACTGAAGCCAAAATCCAATGCTAAGCCATTTTATTAAAATGCTTGGAAAGAGTACAATATGGTGCTTAGAAGGATAGCACCTGGGTCGGCTCAAGGCAAGCTGAAGAACAACTCTAATCCTAGCAAATCATCTGCTGAAGTATGCTTTGCATGGCTCTCCCACTACGCTGTCTAGTCCTGGAATTTGTTGTTGCTACCTCGTTTCAAACTGCTGGTTGGCCTAGCTCCCATGCTCAGAAAATTCTGGGAATTGGTCACCAGAATCCTCTCAATAAACCCACAAAAACTCGCAAAGGAATTGGCTAAATGTTAACCCCATAAATTTCGACCCAACTTCCCCTAGCTCCTCTAACTATTCCCTGAGTTTAGATCTTTGTTTGGCACCTCAAATGTGCCCAGAAAATTCTGCCAAATTAGTCTTGGCTTCTCCTCAAATAACCCAGAAAAACCCAGAAAGGGTTTGCCCAAAGCTTAACCTCAAGAATTTGCCCTCTTGGGCTTGGCTCAATAAACTATTGGGGAAATCGAACCACTAGAAGGGACTGTTGGAAAATGCCTTCGGAATGCTACAATAATCCCTGGTAGGAGGTGGCTAGCCTCCCCTCCAAAGCTCTTGGTTGGAATTCCCTTCTCTCCAACCTCCCAACACAAACTCCACACTACACTGCGCCCTTCACTACGCAGTCTACTCCTCTGCGCAGTCCAAAAATGGCTACGCTTCCTCATGATGCTCCTAATGGAAAATCTCCTCACAAAAGGTGGAACTCCTCTCTTGAGCAGGCACTCGAAGTACCTCGAAGCAAAGGGTGAGATCTTTGCTTGAAGATCTTGTGTGCTAAACAACACTGCAGACTTGGCTCTCTGGCTCAAGCGTGCTTTGTCAAAATGACAAGAAGAAAATAGTTGAATAAATGAATGTCAAATGAGCCTTCCCTTCTTCCTTTATCCATTGATGCCCAGTGTATGCCTTGGGTTCCACATTGACCTGCATTGCCTCTCCTTGGCCAATCATGTGTTGCCTTCCTCTAGCCAATCTCACGTTGTCCTTTTCGTGCCTCTTCTACACTGCCACATAAGGCCAACTCAACCCCACCAGTAGAGCCACAATCTTCACTTAGGGACTTTAGGGAAATACTTTATTTGGCCTAATTATTAATTGTGGGTCCCCTACCCACTTTATTTCCACCCAACATTAGGATTTGCCAAAATTAATCAAATTAATATCCCAATTAGCTTACTACTAGTTTGGGGATATTACATATCCTCGTTGAAATTTTCAACACATAATCGTTGCATATCCAATGCATGTTTGTCAAAAATGCGGCAAACATCTAACAAATAGTTTCGTCGATTTTCCAACAGAGAATGTTGAATAATCCAATAGAAGTCCATCGAATATATGATAAAACATTGCATCAAATATTCGACATCTAATGAGGCTATCCGACAGAGGAATGCTCGTTTGATATCCAAGAAATATTTACATTGAATATCTGATGGATCTAGGTTTGTGGATATCTGACGAACTTGTAGCTATAAAAAAATTTATAAAAAAATTAACAGTCTAATAGATTTCAAGCTTTGAAGTGTAGAATCTGCATACCATGCCCTAGAAATTAACAAGATGAACTTTGCATATAGCCAAAAAAATTCAAAGCCATTCTAAATAGGCTAGAGTCTAGGCCACAAAAGCCTAAAGTTAAGAGGATTTGTGGGATTAGCAAATCATCTAAGAAAGTTTATCCCACACTTCTTATAATGCAATGTCATTTGATGCATTAATAAAGGGAGGCACAGCATTTTAGTGGACCATTGCTCTGGGGCATTTGAATCCTTGAAGTAGAGAATTTGTAATGCATGAGTTCCAATCCTACCCTCTGGTTACCTTTTGAGATCAAAAAGAAATTGTTGAATTATTGTTGCAACAAGGGAGACCAATAGCCTACTATTCAGAAACTTTAGATGATGCAATTGCAAAATAACCGATGGATGACAAAGGCATGTATCTTACTGTCCAAACAGTGAAGTATCAGTAACTTAAATTATTCGGACAAGAGACAGTTATCCTTTTATATCATAAGCCTTTGTAGTTCCTTCAAATCCACTCCAAGGTGCAACAAGGAGATCATTTGAACCATATTTCCTTCTTGCAACAATTTACATTGGTCATCAAATACAAGAAAAGTACACACAACCACAATTGATACTTGATTTTCCTCAAGATTTCCTTTCTCTTCAATGGAAGTTTAATGAAACTAAATCCTTTTGTTAATAAGTAATAAAATTGAATGAAAGTACAACAAATTTGTTAAGGGAGAGATGAGGCTTTGGAGGAGTATCTCTAATCATCGCTAAGGTTTACCCCTGCCAAGAGGGCTCCTTTGTCCTTCACAGAAGCAGTAGAATTCTAACAAATTCATGCTCAGCCTAGTTTTGTTTTCCTGAAAATGCCCCCCACTTTGAAAATGGATATGGTAATGGAATCATTCAGATCCCCATCCACTTCCATTTCCAATAGCTCCAGGCAGTAGTCCAAGGCAAAAAAATTTGTGAAGCTAGAAAGAATTCCAAATTTGGAAATCCTACTCAGAGAGCCAAGAAGAGAAATCCCTTCAGCTCGTTGAACAAACCTTTTTTGGAAAGTTTGTGGAGGCTTGGTTGAATCAAAAGGCATTGGACAACTATATATAGAATCAATGCAGCTCCCACATATAAGGCCGACATCAGTATTCCATTTGTAGCAAGGGCTTTATCGCTCTCCATATCTGGGCCCCGGTTTCTAGGTTTTGGGGATTCTTCTTGAATAGATGAACCCTTGAAATTGATCCAGATGAGGAGGTGCCCAGGGTTGTCCTAGCATTCGTCTGCGTTCTCCATCTCCCATGGAATCTCTAAGATGAAAAAAGCTTTGAAGTCATCAATAACAATAAACAACTAGGAAAATTCATAGATAAGCCTGACGAAAAACCTAGAATGTTTCCTTGTGCACCTATATGTGTGCATGTAGATCCTAACGTTGGCCTCAAGATGCAAAAGAGATCAAGCTCCACGAATGGACTTGTGCAGACAACAGATTATGATCTGACTCCTTTCGAATGTAATGTCAACAATTAATATGGCCATTCACCAAAAGTTGATTAAAGACAGGTCCTTCCCCTGCAAAGGATCTCAAAAGTGAGAGACAATAGTTTCCAAGAAGTCTCTAAGTCAAGGGAAATGAAGGAGATCCCCTCCCCTGTATGCAGTAGTGAAGCTGGAGAATCCCTCCGAGACAAGGAGAAACACTTTCAAAATTCATCAGAGGATCAAAGATTAGGCAAACTAGTACCAGATGAACTGATACTCACATACCAAAGGAGTCAAAAAGAGAAGTCTAGGAGTTGAAGATTAAGGCATGGAAGTTGAATCAACTTCCATGGAAAATAGTGGGTCAAAGGAAAAACACTATTCTGAAATCTGGCTTTGTCCATCAATTGGCAAAGTAGAGGAGGAATATGCAACAAAAATCCCACCTATCCCATCCAAAATCTGGAATTTTGAACTAGGGAAATCCAAATACATCAGGAAGAAAATTCAATAACGAGGATATCCAAAGAAAAGTGGAACCCCTTTGGTCCTGGACCAAATATCTTTACATGTTTGTCTTCAGAGGAATTCGCAAGGAACATTTGCAAAATGCTTTATTGCATATGTACATGCTCCTCCACTCACAAGAAGCAAGAACTCCAGGGAAGCTCACAGGAATTATCGTTGATGTCTTTTGCATAATTCTGTCTAATCAAATTGTAAAATAGTAATCTTGTGGGTATAAAAAAGAGTCTTTGGAAATATGTCAGAACTTATAATTCCTTTTTGCATTTTGTCCTCCCTTTTTTTAAGGGATAATTAGTGCTTTGAATGTCAAAAATTTGTTGATCCCTCTTTCTCTTTGCAATATGGGTAAAGTTGCAGCCTGTTTACTTTAATATACAACATAATTGTGACATGAAAAAATGTGCAGCATTGTTGCAAACCTCAATTTAGGACTAATACTAGAACACTGATAGAGCTCATAGATGTATGTAGAACCTGAATCCTTCAAAGACCTTGGTCCTGAAGTCATATTGTTATATAAAACTAACAACACTTATGTTCCCCAAGGAGATCTGAGAATTAGGTTGAAGCAAGAACTCATAACTCCAAAGTTGTTGGACACATTGAGCTAACCATGACGTTGACAAATTCACATGACACAAAGATATGCGTACTACCCACAAATGCAGACTGCCATGGATAATTATAAACAAGATCATATGTTATACAGCATATCCAAGCCCACAATCAAAAGTTGGGATTATCCACCTTGTTCCCAACCTAAGGCCTTGGGAAAGGAACTAAATAGAGTTCCTAGGTGTATTCCTAAGAATAGCCTTAGGAATCATTGTAAATCAGCAAGATGTCGACGTTTATCGTCAAAAATCTATTGGTGGGACAGCAGGGGTCAAAGTTTATATTCACTAACATATCGTTATGCTTTAACTTACCTATTTTCGTTATCTGTGACAAACAACGAAATTCATAATTAATTTTTGGTCCATACTTTGGACCCTGATATCTTACCAAATTGAAGAGAAGGATCATTTTTCTTCCAAAAATTGATAGGTAGACTGAGGCATTAAATCAAGGGTTTGCATACTTTTTGCCAAGGTAAACCAGTAAAGAAACGAAGGCAAGGGAGCGAAGTACGCCATTTATACAACATTGTTATAACATGAGCAATTCATGACTCAACATAAATGTCTCCATTTATGAAGTTCTAGGGAACTTCTCTTTAGCAAACCTCCCTTGAATTAGATTTTCAATCGAGAGAGGGAAAAAAAATAAGAAAAAGACGAATTGATAAAAACATTGAAGTTTGTAGAGAAGAGAACATAGGAATGGAGGTTTCCCTTTTGTCAAACTGGGTAAGCAGGAACATGATTTCTCATTGGGGCCTCTTCTAGAGGTTTATGTGGCATGATCTTGTGGCGGTTCGCTAGTTATTCTGACAAAGACCCTGCAACTCGTATTGTGGCAGAAACCGGAGAGGTGGGGGGCTCTAGATGTTATTCACGAGGATGAAGATGAGACAGAGAAAACACAGCTTAAGACCATTTTTATGAGTGGCCACCATTCAGATTCACATCAGATTTTTTTTTGTGTTGGGGTTTTTGCACACTGCATAATATGAACTTCCTTATGCTTATAAAGACATCTATATGCCACGGTAATTCTCAATATCTTCCAGCAAACTACTAATGTCTGTCAGCAACAGTTGCAAGATAATACATGTCAAGTTCGAGCTAATAAATCTTTACATGTTTCCGTATCTATGTGGTGTCAGCACCATCCCGATTTTGTGTTACAATATTAGTAGGCTTGTCTAATTTGAAACAAAGCATGCATTGCTGCACTCATGATTGAACAGTATAAGAGGCATAATTCAACTGTCAATTTTCACCATAGAACATCTTGTATTGGTTTGCAACTCAAATCTATGGTCCAATAAGAATCCTACAACATCCACCCAGTTAGTTTTCTTTCAGAAGTGGGGTTATACCTGTTAACGGATACTAACCCCATGTGCACCTTGTTCCTGCACTGTAACTTGAATTTCACCATTTGAAGATTGATGGTTCTTGGAAGGTTGGTACTAAACAAGGCCTATGCCAGAACCACAAGAAAGTTTCTCTGAGATTCCAGTGCCAAAACCACAAGAAAAATTTTCCGAGATGCCAGCGCCAGAACCATAGGAAAGTTTCTCCGAGATGCCGGTCTCAGAAAAATGGGTCTCTGATATTGGCTGAACTGTACCTTAGAGAGGTTTGTTGTCTTTTAGTATTAATTGACCTTCTTGTGTCGCATCATTTATGAGGGGGTTGTATTTCCTTGTAGTGCCTAAACTATGTTGATGGAAGCCACTGGTTCCCACTGCACCCTAGCTCTGAAGTCTCAGTCTTTCCAAGTATTCCCGTATCTCTCTCTTATAACACTCTTTAGCCACTAAACCTCACTCTTGATAAGGCTGCAACATATTATTTCATGTCACTTTCTTCAAACTTGAATTCAAAACAAAGAAAGCATGTAAACAAATTGTTGGTAATCACAGTTATAAAGGACTATTTATTTTAACTTTAAATTACTCTATAATCAAATGTTCAAAATGTTCCTATGAAAGTACTACTTTCCATTAACCAGAAGTCAAAATACCTTTCATTTACTTAGAGACAGTAGCATGCTAAGATCTTTCTAATACTGATCAAGTAAACTATTGTAAATCCAAATAAACAAAAGAGGCCTTGGACCTATAAATGGCCTTTGTACAGATGCATGCCTCCAGAACCAGCTTAGAACACTAACAACTAGGAGAGACAATGACAACAACTTAACTTATGTCATTGCATTTGACTAGATAATCAAATTGTTGATGGAAAATATAGCGAAGATGTGGCAAAGAGACTAACCTGATGTCTCCACAATTATACTTACTGATTTATCATCCTCTTAAAGCCGATTCCACAAATCACTGATCATCTTGTTGATCACTCTATCCTTATTTGGTTGAATTGACTTAAGCCTGGCTCGTTGCTAAGTAAAGAAAAATTATAACCAGTTCTGTTTTGTCTTGGGGCATTTGGATCCTTCCTTGACATTTATTTTCTCTTTCACTTCTGGCCTTGTCTGTGATCCAGCATAGCGGTTATAGACAGTCTCCGACAATTCAAAAATGTGGACACACTTGCACCCTGTGGTCTGGAGCTAGAAGGAGGTACATGGTAGAGGACACCCCTCATTTTTACTGTTCCCACCATTACAGTGACAAAATAGGCATAGTCAAGTTTACCATCAATATAACCAGTTACAATGCTCCCTATTGATGATGCAGGGTCAACTGCAGTAGTTATACATCACTACAGTTAAATGAAATGAAAAAATAATCACGAGGATAATATTTAACAAGATAACTTCAATTCATTTGGTCCATACCTCTGAGAGCTTGTGCAGAATCAATTTTCCTTGTTCTGGGATATGCTTCAAGATCCTCTGAAACTGGACGTGTGTAATCAACATGTATGATTTGACTCATGGCTAACATTGAGCTCGGTGATGGAACTGCTGGTGAAGCAGACAGGAAATACAACACCGCTTGAGAAAAAGGCTGGTGTGAGTCTTACTAGTGCACATCCTATTGACTTTTAACAATATACCTGGAGGAAGAACCAAGGGTCCCTAGACTTGGAAGAAGTGCACTTGCTCATAATGGTGGAACAAATTACTGTAATATTTGTGTAGAACAAATGAAGCACTTGTTGTAGTTTGAAGAAATTTGAGCACTACTACCATTCCCTTCAATTATGACCTGTCAGATGAGATGGAGCATAACCAGTTAATGCATATACACTAAAATAAGAGCAACTATGCCATGTACAAAGGAATATTGTGTACATGAGAACACAACTCAAGCCTTAGACTAAAACTGCATGGTAATTCTGTCCCTACACATATTTTCAACCACATAATGTACAATGCAAATCCATGAGTTCTGAATGCAAATTTATGATATTTAAAGCAAATTCCAAATGAAATTATACTTCGAGTCAGATGGAGCTTGTCAGGTCAATAAAAGTGGGATGTTGTACATGTTATTACCCAAAAAGGATTCAGTTCCCCATGTTTTCCCTTTGTGGGATGGTGGGCCTGTGCGCATGGAAAATATTAAGCTCCATGTAGTAAGCCAATGATTGGCTCACTGCTTTTACATGTTGTCCATTGGATGAGAATAAATTAATATTCAATCACTGGCTTACTACATGGTGCTTAATATTTTCCTCTCTGCAAGGGGGCTCACAATGGGATGTCGGACATCACAACTATGACATGGCATCCCACCTCTTGATAACTGACAGATGCTTGTGAGTGTCAAGAAGCATCTTGTAATAATTCCTCAAGACATACTTCAAAAAAGGCTATGCATCACACTGCAACCTATTACTTGAACCAATATCATATCACTATTGCTCCTGTATCATAGAAATCACTCTCTTTTGCACAAGCCCAATAATCAAATTCATTATGTACAATCTCCAACTGTCCTACAAGAGGAAAAACATGCATTCAGGCTGCTAAAATACAACTGGCAGTTAAAAAGAGTCCTGATGAAATCCTTTGAAAGAACTTTAGTTAAAAAAAATTGAAATTGCATGAAGTCCCTTTAAGAGTCTGCAATGATGTCTAGCATCACACTACAACCTATTACTTGAACCAATATCATATCACTATTGCTCCTGTATCATAGAAATCACTCTCTTTTGCACAAGCCCAATAATAAAATTAATTATGTACAATCTCCAACTGTTCTGCAAGAGGAAAAACATGCATTCAGGCTGCTAAAATACAACTGGTAGTTAAAAAGAGTCCTGGTGAATACTTTGAAAGAACTTTAGTTAAAAAAAATTGAAATTGTATGAAGTCCCTTTAAGAGTCTGCAATGATGTCTGGCATCTCTCTATCAAGTATTAAAGCAAAATTTATGCGGTATGCTTCAAGAACCATTAATTCAAGTTCACTAGCCGTAATAGGCCTTAAGCATTGAAAAACTTGCCAGTTGTAATTTTTCTAGCATGTAGTCCTAGTCTACAGAAAATTGGGACCATGGGTCTAAGCACTGAGTTATTTTCCCTTCTACTGGCCGAGTTTGCTAACACAGTAAGCTGTACTCTTCCGGTATGTTGCTGGTGTGAACAAAATGCAAACAAAAAATCGTTCTGGAAGATTATGAGAGTTGTAGTTGGCGGGAGGGTAAGGGCATTAGGAATGATCTAGCCCCAAGGCCACAAACTGGTATTTTTTGTGTTCATTTAAGTTGAGCGGCGTATCACTGTACCTGTGCTTGAAATCTTAATGTGTATAGACTGTTGGAAGCGATGTTTGGTGATGTACCTCTGCTATAGAGGGTCTCGAACCTCCTCATCTCATTGGATGTGTGGCTATGAATGTATTGAAGGCACTCCATATTTATTTCTGTGTCCTGGTGCTGAATATGTTGCATATATTATCACAGTGGTGTTTTCTCTATAATTTTGGAGCTTCTTTGATGTTATATCACTTATCTACAGCCATTGTTCTTCCTACCATTTGCTGGTACATTCTACTTCAGATCTCCGTTATTATTAGAGTTGATATATCTGAGGTATGGGCAATCCATTTCTGTACCTGAAGTTCGAGTTTCAAGAAGGACGCAGTCATTTATCTGTGCACACATACCTACAACCAAGCGTATCTGGGTATATCTGAGCATTTTTTTAAGGGTGAAACATATATATATTGTAGCTGTGTTGAAAGGGCTTCGAGCCTCTATTTCTTACTGGACACAAATCTGTTAGTGATTGTCTTATTTCCTAGTTGTAACCTCTATGTTTTGAGGGAAGAATATATTATGGAGCCCTGCTGAAGTTTTAATATGCTGCTGGTAGTATTCTGGGTTGGTATCTTCAACTACAACACATATAATTTCTTATCTGACTGGTACTCCAAATCCCAACCTTCTTTACTTGCTGACATTTGTATATGTCAAGACGGGTTTGTTGTTAAATGTAACCTAAAGTGAATCTCAGTTGTTTTTCAAGTACTCCTCCTTATATATTTGGCACTGTTCATGTTATTTGAGTTTGAAATTGTTGGATAGACACCTACAACATATTGCATGCAAATTGTTTGTGAAAAATCCTCAGTGAACTAAACCATTCAAACTCAGAAAACACAATGATTATTTGAGGTTTTCCTAAGAGGGAATCTTACAAAAACATATTTTTTCAATGTTTAAGGACATAATGCGCACCAACTTTGACCCTTTGTCTTCCTCACTCTAGAAGGAGACTTCTTGGCACTTCGGCTTGAGATATTTCTTGTTTTGTACCCAAAATCCTCTCTCACTATGACTGTAATATTTCAGCCTACTTCCTGCAATCTGCAGGTCTGCAATCTTGCACGTGTGGAGATAATTTAACCCAAAAACAGTCCCAAAACAAAGTTAAAGACCTCATTGCTCCTTCCCTTCTCCTCGCTAGTTATAGGGCTTCTTCTTTGACCCCTTCACACTTCTTACTGTAGTTCTGCACTTATCCGAAAAATTGTCTTCTGAACTGAGGCCGAGCTGCCTATTTATAGTGGTTGGAGCCTGTAATAAGCTGACTTGAAGAGGGTCAACCGACATGTCCCTTTGTGTAGATTATTTTCTCCATCTTGTAGACAACTTGAAGGACAGGTCTTGTACTTGTCTTGGAGGGCTTTCATGGCTTTCATGTTTATTTAATGACTCACACAAATGTGTAACATGCCCAAGAAGGGTCCTCCATACATGACATAGATGCAAATCGACTTTCATGACTAGATGACAAATCCTAAAGGCTCACAATGGGAGCCATCACTAAAAATAAAATTCCTTGCTCATGAAACCCAGAGACAAGCATTACAATAATGATTTTTTTTTCTTCTTTACATCAATTACATAAAATCACAATTACACATGTCATTATGAAGACCGAACCTAGTTACACTTTTCAACAAAAGTAAACATTTTTTTTCCAAACTTCTATTAAAAATACATTTAGTTTTTTTTGCTGTGAAATAATATATTCATATTTCATTCAAACCTTTTGAGTTGTGGTCTAATGATTTCAGTATTGATTTTTGCAACATGTGATATTACTGGCTGTTGAGTTTTGGAATCGTCTAGCAGATTTCCATTACTATTGTTTCATTATTTCTAATTCTCTAAGCACTTTTGATGACATCTTTAATTGCAGGCAATTCCTATCTCGTTCCTCAGACAAGAACTAAGTATTCAATGTTCCTTGTTGTGTCTGAAATAATAGAATCGACCATAGCACTCGGAAGCATGCCACTTTCCCTGGCACCAACTCCAGTGCTTTCAACCAAAGCTGCAAACATCGCGATCGGGATTAAATCGGCGAGGGGAAAAAATCGGAAAAAATCGTAACAATCGGGAAAAAATCGGGAAAAATCAGGAAAAAATCGGCACATACAAAAATATTCTTTTTTTTTCAATTTTTTTAATATCTAAAGCACCCACAACATAAAATAAATGCATTGACACATAAATATGAAAAAAAAACTAATATATAAGACGTGTAATATCATGTCTAGTGCTACATCACACATAATAGTGAATCATGTCCTGAATACTAAGTCCCGAGTCTCAACTCAACCTTAAAATATCAACAAAAATTATAATAATGTATCTCATATCATGAGTCATAATGTTATATACAAAGGAATGCACCAAATAACCTATACTACTGATTTCCTCTGCCCCTCTTGCGAGAAAATGTAACAGCTTTCTCTCTAGACGAAGAAGTTGGCGGGGCTGGCAATGGACTCTGTTGTGCTCCAGATCCTGAAGCACTAGGAGTTAAAGGAGGTAGACCACGTCCTCTACCAGTAGCAGGGGTAGGTGGTGTCACCTCCTCCTCCTATTGTTGCTCCTCCTCCTCCTCCTCATGAAACTCATCATTGATTCATCACTACTAGAAATGGGATCATCAACAAGAGATACATAAACATCATCTAGCTCAAAGTCTTCAGACTTGGATTGCTCAACCTTATAACATGATAGAAATTGAAAAAGTTTAACATGCTTAACCAATGATTTTGATTTGAGTGAAGGGTTCATCTCCTCAACCTTAAAATGCGGTAGAAAAAGATTAACATGCCTAACTAGTTGTTTTCCTTTGAGTGAAGGGTACATTCTTGTTAAGGCCATGGTAGGGGAGTTCAACAATCAATACCACCAACATCAACAAAGTTCAACAATCAATGCCACCAATATCAAGGTTCTTAAAGGACTTCATGCTCTTGATCAAATGCCAATCTCATACCCTTACACATGATAGAATCAAATGGAAACATTGCAAACCCCCAAACCATGAAACTTTCTAAACTATTAAGTCTGCTGAAATTTGAATAGGATATGAAATTCTATTTTCTCCATATGAAGTCCGATCAGGCTGGAAGCACTCTTAAACATCCTGAGTCATTTCATGGTAATGTTAAAAATTTAAGTAAAAGGATGAATTAACATTACCATTAACTGCCAACAGGGTGTGTCAGGAAAATGAGAGGGCTGCAAAAATGACCAAAAAAAAATCGATTTTTGAACTTATAGGGTTGCTGTTTGATGGGTTCACGATTTTTACCAAAAAAATCGCGATTTTTTGGCGATCGGCGATTTTTTCAAAAAATCGGGAAAAAATCGCCGATAAAATCGTTGAGTTGAAAAAATCGCGATGTTTGCAACCTTGCTTTCAACAGTTTCAGAACCTCCATTGCCACCTGTTACTGAAACTTTTGTTCCACCAACAACTTCTTCATCAAACAATGTGCCAACAACAACCTCTTCACCAACCAGTGTGCCAGCAGCAACTCCTCACAGTCAACCCAGCAATGCCAATCAATCTAGGCAGTTTTGTCTATCTCTCTTCTAATAGGACTCTTTATATTATTCTTGTAGCATAATTGAAAAGGCATATTGTACACCATTCTTTTGTACCAACATTTTATAAATGCTCCATCATTGATTTAGTCTGTAGAGATTTTTATGACTCCTTGAGAAATTTTGAGCATCTTACCTGCATAGATGCAGTATATAATAATTGATTTTATTCCTTACAAGTTGTGAATATTCAACTCTTTTGTTTACAGAAATTGAGAGATAATGTATTCCAATTTGAAGTACTTATGCAAAACGGGAAGCCACTATGTGATACAGTGAGTCTAGAATAAAATAACTGCACTTACCTGTGTTTGATTAGAATGTGTATGTGTAGTAGTAGTGTGGTTACGAAGCAAAAGCTCGAGGCTTATATATTTGGCACTTATGCATATAAAATAAGGTATTTCCAGCCCACCTTTATTGCTAAACCAATAAATGATATCAATGGCATTTTATGTTTGTAATGTACTTAGCTAATCTTATGCTCAACTTGTCTAATTTCTGGATTCAAGTAGAGGTTTCTATGACCTACCTATTCACCAAACATTGAGTTTATAATTCTGATGATCGATATAAAGAAAATGTGATTGTTTAACCACATATTTATTGCCCCTTCCTCTATAGGCAAGTTCTTTGCATTGAACACATATTTCTATGGCTAATTTAGGAGGAAGTAAGCTATTTTATAGGAAAGATTTGAAGGCAGGTCCTTCAATTATTTGTTTCTCAAAATAAAGTATCTCTATTCCTATGGGAATATCCATATAATATCAGATTTCCTTGTTCAAACAGAAATAGGGATAAAGGAAAATATGTTGAATGATTTCTCTTTCCTGACGTTAGTGCATGTGTGAAAAGTTCTCTTAGCAAACTATCCACAAATTGTAGACGAAGATTGAAGTCTAAATGAAAAAATTGATTGCTAATGAACAGTTAAGCAGAAGCAAGCAAAAAAATAGTAAATGGGTTTTATGCTAGAAAGGTGATGTGGATTATCAAACTCTCCTTTTGCTATGATACAATGTGCCCTTTGTGATCTCAACAAAACGTTGATATGGTCAGTGTGAAAAAGAGGATTGCAAGTGATCAGGGCCAAGAAATAGAAATGACCACAGTCCAGACGAAAGCCAAACGAACAAATCTAGGTGTTAAATCAAGAAAGTATATTTTTGTTTGGAGTTTATTGGATTCTTGTTTGGAGTTGATTGGAGTATCAAACAAATGTAACAATAGTATATTATGGTCAGCACAGATTAGGTGCATTGTATACAGTTGAAAATCTAACATTGTTTCTCATACAAATGTGGAGGTTCTTTGGTTTACCCTTTTTTGTTGCATGGTTTATTGTTAGGAAATATTTCCTCTTACCTGGAACCAATAGAGGCGAGAGAGCATTCAAAATTTAGCACGGATCCATTCCTACGAAAACAGAAAAAGTATTTTATAGTTATGATCGAATCCAATACTGTGTGGTGGGTATTCCTATTGTTACAAACCATTCTCTTAACTATCGTCCACACGTTCAAGCAGCTACTGGAATAATTGGTGATTCAACCTTCATATTGAGTACCTTGAGTGTGTGAATGGGCTAGTGAGAGACGTACATGGTTAGTCCCCATGCGACAAAAGACATATGTGGTCCCTGAACTTTAAATTGTGGGTCCATGTTAAATTTTGAAGATGTTCTATGCTAGATGCAAATTTACTATAAACTTCTAGGGCTCAATGAGAGTAAGATGCAGATAGAACATACCAATAGATCAATGGAAGACAAGCCAAAACAGAGATAAAGAGTGGTGGCGTTATGGCCATCAGCAGGATGCTTCAAGCAGCAAAGTCTTCATAAGGTCAGCCTCCCACATGTGTCACACAACCCCAAGACATCTCATCAAGAATACTCCACCAAGGCGCTGCACCAAGAAGCCCTAAACGCAAAACCAAGAACATTGCTCCATCACCATCGAAGAGAGAAGAAAATGCCTCCACCAAATGTGTGTGTGAAATGAACTCCAAGTCTCTCCAATATATAGGCATCTGTGGGGGTGTGTGACACATCTCTTATGCATGTGGGATAAATCAGGCCGACCTTGCACATGTGGAATAAATTCAAAATACATGTTCTGCTCATCCGATCAAAATGATCTTTAGATCAATCTTGCACCTCTCCGAAATAGGAATCCAATAAAAATATTGGCATCATCATCTAAGCATCACAACATGGAGTTTGGACCTCGTTGCCAAAATTAACACTCCCTCTCGACTAGAGAGAACTCCATCCACCAGTGCCATCCAAACATCGTGCGTCATCCCGCCGTAACTTGCTTCGTTGGATTCTTTATTTCAAAACAAAAGGTGAATCACAAAGACATCACTCCCGACTAACCCGAAGTCAGGTCAGAGGTTCGAAACCTCTGTAGACCTCAAAGGAGTCACATACCAACCCGAAGTTGGTTTAACTAACCCGAAGTCAGTTGGAGGTCAGGAGCCTCACTAGACTTGATCTCAGATCAAGTGGTCACGTGCCATCCTAGACATAGAGAGTACGGCAATCTCCGATGCGTCCATCGCTCTTGCTATGGTCTCTATTCACATTTCCCACCTCATTGGCCAAATGAGAGGTACTTCCCATGAGTCCGAAACTCTATGGGTAGGATGCATATGGGGCACAGATCAAAGAGAGGTAAACCAACTCAATATCATCACAGTGGGGCGGAAGCACACCAACAAGGTTCGGCAAGCCTAGCATTGTGGTTGCTTATAGCTCCAAGAAGCTATCCCCAAAGCCCCCCTAGAGCTCCCAGAGCTCATCGTCCAACAGGACCCTCCAAATAGGGTCGTTCCACGATTCCAAGATTCTCACTGAAGGTTAGGAATATGACCTTCCCCAAGGGCTTTGTGAGAATATCCACGACCTGCTCATCAATTCCTATATGACCGAGCCTTACGACGCCTCGCTGTACCATATCCTAGAGTCCAGACACCAACTTCCTTTCCTCAGAAAGGGCTTTGTAATCATAGACATGAATCTTACTCACCCACAGTCAAGGCCATACAAGAATCATAGCCATATACAGCCATATATCTGTTATACATCTTGACATGTATCATACATTGTCATATCATTGATTTCAATGTTGCCAAAATATTATCATACACATCACTATCATATTTATCACAGCCATACAGAACGGAGGATATCAAACTTCATGGTTATGTATATTTTTCCATATGCCTCTGAAGATACCACGGATCAAGATCATATAGATTCTGCCATATGTCACTATCCATATTTTCCTACACAATAAGAACAAATACAATGACTTACTTGCTGAAGATGTACTCCACTTACATCCCTTTAGTCTCTTGTCCTTTCTGTCCACTTCCCTTGAACACCTGGTAGGTCCTTGGTCACGTATACACACAGAGAATATGCTTCTCCAATACCTCTGCCTCAGCTGTTCACAATGTCCTCCGCTGCTTTAGATACACTTGCACAACCAGCTCTTCAATTTGCCTTCTATCAATGACAAAGCTCCACCAAGGTTGTTGAACATAGGCCTATATTAGTTGTCCACATCAAAAGCACTATTCATAGGGTCTTCAAAAAACTTCCTGCATACGATAACTCAGTTTCTACTAAGTCATTGATCTTAGGCTCCACGGATCTGTCTTTTAACAGTGGATTGCTTCTCCAAGTCTCACTGTACATAAGCACCAATCATCCAGCATCTCACAGTCACTTTACTTGCTCCAAAGGTGACTGTACATACCCTTCAACACATTCTCATTACTCACCTTAGTAGGAAAGACCTTAAACTTCCTTCCTCTTTTTTATTTTTTTTGCATATATCTCATGTTCCAGCCCTTAATTCCTTGAGCATGTACATGATTAAGCTCGGCCCTCGCTCTAGCTGTTCTGCAGGCCTTATGGCCTCTCTATCTAGTGAATACAAGGGTCTCAGCCCTCCTTTAGTGCACAGACATCAGCATGGCCCTAACACAGAAATATACCACTGTTCTATGCCCAGAACCACATCTCAAATGATGCAACTTCCTCTCCTTTACATCCATGGTGACCTTGTTATGAGAGGAGGCACCTATAGCTCCACGTTAGGGTAGTTTTGACCCTCAAAACGCCACCTACAGGCCTGCAGCCTAGTCATCACAAGTGGGTCCCTTTGTCGGCCTGTTTCAGGAGGATTTGCTGCAATTTTCTTTCCCATAATTAACAAGCCTTCACATCAGTGCAACAAATCCGAGCTATGATACCTCCACAAATATTCTTACCACAGGTGACTGTCCATAACAATAAGCTACAGGACTACACAAAACTGCAGCTCCGTGCCTCTGGAAACTAGTGATCCGTGTCTCTGCACACAGGTCATTGTTTGAGGTGGTTGTGCCTTCAACAAGATCAAGCTTGAGATGACTGTCTTTGTCCCTGTCCGAGTTGTACGTAAAATATTGACCAGAGGTCCAGGACTGCTAACAGGTCTATTCTTTGCAGTGGTAACAAATCCGAGCTCCTATAGGATTGAGTCTCCTCAGTTCTACAATTTTACAGATGATATCTGTCCACAGATGGTTATTCCAAGGTTATGATTTGTAGGTGCTAAGTTCGAGTTTATCAAGAGATCTGAGTTCTTGAGTTGTTGACTGTTCACAAGTTTTGTATGCAAGTCCGAGATTCTCCAACAGTCTGAAATACACAGTGACCGCACTCCTAAAGATGTCATTGTTCTCCACTGTCCGAAATACAATGACCGCAGTGCTGAAGGTATAACTGTTTTCCACTTTCCACAATACACAGTCCTGAAGGTGTTCTGAAATGTTTACACAGTCATCAATACAAGCCTTCTTTGGCTGTGGTCCTCCAAAGTAAAGCACCTCTTCCTCCACGCTGCCCCTTTCTAGAACTTTCCACCTAGACACTACCCTTAAAGGACCTTTCACTGTTGGCTATGGTCTACAGCCTAGAACAACATTTAGCTATGGTTGCGATCCTCCCTTAGACATCACCAAACTACCTAAAAACAGCCTTGGCTTATGCCTCTCTTCCTCGGCCACCTGCCCAGCAAACTCAGCCCTTAAACAGCACCCAAAACAGATCTTAAACCAGTCACTGTCTCCTACAGCACTCGGCCTCCACTACAGAAATGCCCACGCTATCCCTAGGCCTCCTTCACGCTGTCTTAAGGCTCCTTCTAGCTGTGGCTAGGCTTCTCCAACTTCAGAGATCACTTGAAGATATATTGCCCATACTTTAAATTTGAAGGGAAGGGATCTCCACGTTGAAGGTTAGGGCACCAACCAACCCCAACAGACTTGAAACGGAGGTCTCCTAACACGACCTTCCCAGCAAGGCTGCTCGGCCTTCTTCTAGCAGCTCAGTCACCTGAAGACAGTCCTTATCTCGCTGCCCTAGATTCTCAACTAGATGGGCCTTGTCTTCTCCTAGCTCTGATACCATGTTAAATTCTGAAGATGTTCTATGCTAGATGCAAATTTACTTTAAACTTCGAGAGTAAGATGCAAATAGAACATACCAATAGATCAATGGAAGACAAGCCAAAACAAAGATAAAGAGTGGTGGCGTTATGGCGATCAGCAGGATGCTTCAACCAGCAAAGTCTTCATAAAGTCAGCCTCCCACATGTGTCACACAACCCCAAGACGTCTAATCAAGAATAATCCACCAAGACACTGCACCAAGAAGCCCTAAACGCAGAACCACGAACGTTGCTCCATCGCCATCCAAGAGAGAAGAAAATGCCTCCACCAAATGTGTGTGTGAAATGAACTCCAAGTCTCTCCAATATATAGGCATATGTGGGGGTGTGTGACACATCTCTTATGCATGTGGGATAAATCAGGCCAACCTTGCACATGTGGAATAAATTCAAAATACATGTTCTCCTCATCCAATCAAGATGATATTTAGATCAATCTTGCACCTCTCTGAAAGAGGAATCCAATAAAAATATTGGCATCATCATCTGAGCATCACAACATGGAGTTTGGACCTAGTTTCCCAAAATTAACAGTCCATCATCTCAAGGTCATCTCAAAGTGGGATCAGGGATAAAGTTAAAGACTTACTCAATCCATCACTGGAAGGTTCACACTAACGCAAAGTTGAACATAGAAGATTATCCAAGTAAGAGGTAGAAAGCGTCTAAATTTTGGATCAATTCTAGTGGTGATAGTAAATTATTTCCCTGCCATCAATTGGATGGCCAGCTCTTGTTACCACCCTTAACTAGGATTTAATTAGTTGCATCTCATCTTGCATTAATGCATTGCAGGTTGGTTGCATAACATTTTTCATAGCCAAATTCTTATAGACAGACCACTATGTAAGTTTGTGAAAGGAAATTAGCTGACAGTATGATGTTAAGCTTATTCTGCGCATCGTCAAAGAACAAGAACAAAGAAGGTGAAAAACAGAATGCATTGTACACCAACAAGGGATAAACCATTTAATGCTAGTATGCTAACCAGTGTGGAAGGCGAGACTCTTTAGGGATGTGATTGAATCGTACAACACTGAAAACATTATTGTTCTTTTCACAGCCGAATAATGAATGCATAAAATGGCATATTTCTGCTTATGGCTTCAGTCCATTATGCTTAGTCACAAATCAATGGGGCACACTATGATGTTCATACTTGAAAATTGTCAGTGCTCAAAATTCTAAGGTTCGAGACGCCAACAAGCCCCGCCACAAAAAATTGCACAATGAAAAAATATAAAACTAATATTTACCGTTTTTTTCCTTCAGACGAAGGAAGTAGAGGTTGTTTCTTGAGCATAGGAGAAAAAGAATGATTATGGCGTATGTTGCGCTCTGGCTCCTCGTGCTTCCCATTTTTTTTATTGCTATCATTGTAACATTCAGAAGCTTCACATGCTGGACGAGCCCCGAGTTCGAGTAGCTGGCCGTTAGGTCCTTCTTGGGCATTGCCGTACCCATCGCCTTGCTTTGCTTCTTGGTGTGTTTTTATGCTAGAGGCTTGTAATTGCAATGGCGATGGCTGATTGTAATGGGAATGGCGTTTCCATAGGATTTTTTCACAGCAATGCGCACACTGAGAGTATGCTTGGACAGAATAGAGTCAGTAATGATTATTTGTGATGAGAATTGTGAATAGTGTTTTTCATTTATTGTTTATTTTTTATATTTTAATTTTATTAATTTCATTTTCAATGTTACATGATATGAGATTTTTTTATAAATTTATATACAAAGTGTTTATAAAAATGTTACATAATATAAGAATTTTTATAATTTTCATTTTTAATTTTTATAATTTATATATTTTATGGAGAAAATGTATATTTATTTTCTATATAGGGATGTTTTCATAATCATTTTTATAATAATTAAAAATTAAATTAATTTGGTGTATGAAAAAATAAAATTGTATTTTTTAATATTTTTTAATTTTAATTTTAAAATATTGAAATAAGGTTTTAGTGGGAAATGAAATTTTGTTAATATTAAGAAAATTATTATTTTTATTATTTGTTTTAAAATCACTAAAATATTAGAATAAAAAATTATAAATTATGAGGGATATGTGGAAGTGAATTTTGGATCATATTTGTGTGTAAGGATGTATCTATCACTTATTTAATGATTGATTTATTAGCAGGCGTAAAAGAGAAAACATTTATTGGCAAGCCTAAAAGAGAAAATGGAGGTGAGATTCAATTAGACGTGTGTGTGCACATGGGAGTTGTTATGCACGCCACATGTTACGACCACTATCTATAATTGTCTTGATGACTACCTTTTGACCACTATCTCTAAGTGTCTCTATGACTACCTTAAAGTAATGTTGACAGGGAAAAATGTCCGACCAACAGTAAGGGATCTCCCCGGTAAAAGTCTCGATTAGACTCTAAACTGTTTGTGATAGTGATCCCGTCTGGGGTGTGAGTCCGACTACCGCTGAATACTCCTTTTCTTGGACACAAATGAGCCCTGCAGAATTATGGACATACGATTATCGGATGATACAAAACAAATTATTGATGATCCTCAATGAGCATAAAACACTAAAAATAGCAAGATGAATTAAAACACACAGTCGAAGGAGATGCTGTTAGCAGCATATCATTAGGGTCGTGTTTGTAAAAGATGTTCGAACCATAGAAGAAATAGTGACGCCTGGCAAGAACACCCTTCGCTTCCTTAAGCAATTTCATAGATAAGATAGATGTCAATAATGAGATTACAAACATCTCGTAGGCAAACAACCTACCATCATTAACACATTCAGTGAGCTGAAATGCATAAATAGTATAAGCAGAAAATGCAGATCAGTTAATCATAAGATATCAGACATATAAGAGAAAATATTCACAGTGTTAACACATTAATTCTCATCAGACCCAAAAATGGATTTAAGACAAATGCTTGTATTCATTCAAATAAAGGTTTATTCAATGCTTTACAACTCTCCTATCTCCTTTGGAGTCCAAAAAAAGATCCTTTACAAGTCCCCGAAGGGAGTATTTATAGGACAAAATCGACCCTTAGGTGCCTTGACTTTTTGTCTTCCCGACTGTTGGCATGCTTTGCGACCCGAAGGGAAAAAGCGACCTGTGACCCTGTGCTTGGCTGCGACCTACGACCTAATCATGGCTGATGCGACCTGTGACCCCTCCTGTAGGCTGCGACTTGCGACCTGATCATGGGATCATGTGAGTGATTGCGAGGTTCGAAACATCTACTTGTTGCTCTTTAAGGAAATTTCGCCATGCTCGATAATCTGCAGCAACCGGAGAGATCAGAGGAGTATCTTCCCTTAACCTGTGCAGGCATTCTAGAGCGTTTGGGATTAGAGTTTCTCTTTTGATCGTGATTTGGTTAGATAAGGAAGCCAGCTTGGTGTAAATCCAGACTGGCGTCACGATGAATTTAACCAAGTTCTCCTATGATGCCGAAAGGTCAGGAGTGGCGGCAGCTTGCCCGATAGGTTGTATAAACATCTGAATGTCTTGGTCCACCTGTTCCCACGTTTTTTCTTCGCCCAGTGTGCCTGGAGAAGGAATGTGGTGTAGTTCAGCCACTGAGTCAATGCCGCTAATCAAATGTTCGTAAGCAGTCATTACCTTCTCCAGGTCTTTGAATAGCTTCTCCTTGGATTGCACCTTCATGCGTATTTGGACCTTGTCATTCTAAGTGCGAATCCAATCTTTTCTGAGCAAAGTGTCTGGAGCCTGCGGATACCTATTTACCCATTCTAGCATTTTGTCCAAGGCTGTGGAGGCTTCTTTTAGTTGCTCGTTCCTTTTCTTGGTTTATGCTTGAGCTCTCAACAGAGGTGCAACCGTCTGCTTTATTGTAAACAATTCTTTGTATACTTGCCTCATGGTGGCTTCTAGATTCACCAACTCTCTTTGAACGACGAGTGGTACTTCATTAGTAAGGGCGTTCCTACCCTGAAGTTGTTGTACTTCTTCTTCTAGTGTTTTTTTCTCTTGCTCCGATCTAGCTGTCTTTTGTTCGGAGGCCTATAATCTATTCTGTAGGGATAGAATTTCCCTACTCATTCTACTCACGTTTTCCACCGTAGCTACAGCGAAAGCAGTGCCAGATGATGCTATCATAATTGGATTGGTCCTAGTGTCCAGGACTATATCCTTTTCCGTTGTGGCCGTGAGGGGTGCAGCAGGATTCCTTGCTAAATGTCTTCTCTTCTCCTGCCTGATTTTGTGTGTGAGCCTAATTTTGTGTGTGAACTAGTCATAGGTGAGTCTTGTCAGATCAAACACTTCTTCATCCTGCTCCTCGGAGGTACTCAGTTCCGAGAGCGCAAAACGCATATTGGTTGCAGGATTTGTTTGAGGCACTTCAATGGCTGGCAGCTCCGTTTGTATCCCTGTCATAGGAGGAGGTGTCTTACTACCTTAGGTGTCTTTGGAGGATTTTTCCCTCGACCTTTGATTTTCTTCCTCCCTTATATTTTTCTCTGCTTCCTCTTCCAGCTGCCACTCTGCTTCTACCCTATCTTTTTCTTCTTTTCGTTTGCGTTCAGCTTTTACCTTATCTAGTTCTATTTTAAGCTGACGCTCAACTTCTGCTTTTGCTTCCTCCTCTTCCTTTCTTTTGTGGGCATCTTCCACCTGCTTCTCTCTTTGCTCTACCTTTGGTTGTTTCTTGCGTTTATCCTCCTCCTCTTTTGCTCTATCCTCAGCTTTCTATTGAGCTTTTTCTTCCTTTTCTTTACGTTGGGCGAAAGATTTATGGCCTATGCTGGTTCGGGGCTTCTTAGCTTGAGAAGACGAGGCTCCTCCTAGCTCGTGGATTCTTTCTTCTAAAGTTTAATCATCTTGATCTTCCTGATCAGTTAACTCCTCTAGAGCGATCTCCCTGTCCTTATTGTACCATTATTTTACCCCATCTTCAACTAGGCATTCAATATGTTGGTAGCTCCATTTAAATTTGGCCTGTTTGCAATGGGCAGGGATCATCCTCTTAGGGTCGTACGTCCGGTGAGCCAAGGGAGGCAGACAGAATCCTCTGATTTTCTCAGCCTCCGCCTGTACTTCTCTAAAATATTTGACCGTATAAGCGCCGATAGTGAGTGGAAGAGTGGGCCATGGCTTCTTCTTACCTTTAGTAAGAACCTTTGAAAAGTCGGCTGTCATTTGGAAACATGTTTCCTAAAGTAGTAGTATGTTAGTGATGAATCAGGCCAGTGCATGGGGAGCCTTGAGTGAACCGAAGACTCAAATGAAGGTTCCTTCTACAAAAGGAAACCAGTGTGCCACTTTGGTTATTGTTTCCATGGCCCGCCAGGACATGCACAGGGTATTTTTACCAAACAGTTTTCCGTAGAGTGCAGGGATGAAACTGTGTGAGATTGGCTCTATATCCTGCTTATATTTGGAGTCCCAAAATACTTTCAGCTCCTTGTGGATTGGGTGGGCTCGCTCCTTATCCAAGTTGTGTGCCCATCCCTCAAAATGGCACCTTGCACAAACTACATCCAACGGATAGGAGGCCATGTAAAATTCCGATGCGTACCCCTCCTCGAGCACTGGTGTTGAGGATATGTTTGTTTTAAGGGCTACTATCAATAAGCTGGCCCAATTGAAGCGGGTGTCGTATAAGGTAACAAAGTACATAAGAGATACCCAAGGGTCGTTGAAAGTGGTGGCATCGGGATGGCCATACATCCTACACAACATAGCTGCCACGAGCTTGTAGACTTTCCTAAGACCTGCTACCTGATACTCCTGGTCCTTCTTGACATTGAACTTTTTCTGGTTCTTCCCACCATCCTCTCAAGATTTAGAATATGGGAACTACATGAGTAGTGGCCCATTCCTCTGTGAATGTCTGCTCTCGGGTGGGAAGTGCGTAATAGAACTCAACATCCTGTCCCTTCATATTAGCAAATGCTTTCCCCTCATGATCCCAAATCACCCAGGACCTGGGGTCGACCTTTTGTAAAATCCATTCGATGAGCTCAGCGCATGGAAATATAGGTGGGTGGGCTCCTGCGTAGTGAAGCTTTGATCTCTTGACTTGAACATATACCTGCTGGCCTGGGAGGTCTTCTGGAAATTCAGGTTTTGTGAATTCTTGGTACACTTGAAACCAATTCATGCTCTCTCCTTTGCTGAATATGCATGTGGTATCTACATATGTAGGGGTAGGAGACATAGGTATTTCATCCTCTGAGATTTATATCTCCGGACTCTTGGTTTTTCTACGAACCGATGGAGGCCCCATATCACTTGAGGCTGAGGAGATGGAAATGCACTCTAGCTCTGCTTCGAGGTTCCCTGGCATGTTCATAAAACAATCCCATGATAAGACAAATGCCATGTTAATAAATGCTTAAACTGATTTTACCTTTGCCCAACTAAGGTAAAAAAAAAGGGCGAACCTGCGACTTAGAGACCTCTCCCCTAGGTCGTTGATTCGCTGAGTTGCGCTAGTTTAAAACCTCAGATAAAAGCGACCTCGCGACTTGGCGACTTGCGACTAGGTCGCGAGGTCGCTGAGTTGCACTGGCTTAAATTTTTATGAGGATGTGACCCTGCGACTTAGCGACTTGCGACCGGGTCGCTGAGTCACAAGGTCGTGACACTTCAATTTTTAGTGATACGCGACTTAGCGACTTAGCGTTTGGGGACCGAGGTCATAAGGTTGCGGGGGTCGCAAGGTCATGAGGTCGCAGGTCGCACTAGGGCTAGGCGGACAATTCTACACAGTGACGTGGTCCTTTATCCTTCTTTCACTTAGAGCGAGAGAGGGAAAAGGGAGGAAAAGTAACACATCAAAAGGTGAGCAAACATGAGGAAGAGACTGACAAGGGGGGGTTGGTTAGCTTCATCAACTGGGTTCTGGATGAGACTGACAGAGTCAGGACACTAAGAGGGGGGTGTAAGTTTCACCAACTAGGTCTCAATAGTGGGTAGGATGTGGTTTTAATAGGCTAAGGTGAGGGGGCAGAGGGCAACAGTTAGAAAAAAGGAAACAACAGGAGGATTAGGCAACTTACCCAAGAAAAACACGCTTCAGTTGGCTTGTCATAAGCGTTTTCGTTCTCCGTCATGCAAGTGGAATGCGACTTATCTGACCCTTCTATATATAAAGAGGTCGCGCGTGTAGGTAATAAATGAGGTCACATGGTCGCAACGGGGTCGCGTTGATGAGATGTGCGACCTCGCGACCCTACGACCTTGCGACCTAGGGGTCGCGGGGTCACAGGGCCGTGATTGTTTAGTTTTGTGTGTGATACACAACTTCGCGACTTGGCAACCTGATGGGTCACAAGGTCGCTAGGTCGGTCATCGGGAAAATTGACCTATTCTGCAACTTAGCGACCTAAGGCTTTTGAAGGATCAAACTTCAAGCTTGACTCCAGTTTTCAATGCTCAGGGGCTCAAAAATTTTAAAAGGGTTAAATTTTGGAGGGTGTTGTAGCGGCTACAATAGGTAACAAATAAAACTTCCATAGTTATGGAATCTTAGTCAATAGTGAAAAAAATCATCATTCTTTGTTATTATTTCCAAATCATTTTGTCTTAAAACATGTGTAAATCTATCTTAACTCTAGATCTATCACGTGCAAGGAGGAATCAAATACTTCAATATGAAAACCTTAAGGTATTTAAGGCAATGTCATTAGGACTCTTATATAAGTCAAAGTCATATTTGGTTTTTTCACTTAAAAAAAATACCTGTAAAGAGTTGGTTTTGGATGATATGGGAAACAAGTTTGGGATAAGAATAATTCTTCAAATTATGGATTTAACTCTAAAAGTGATAATTCTTCAAACATTGCAAACCAATAATGAACCTCAACAAAGATGAGATATATATATATATATATATATATATATATATATATATATATATATATATATATATATATATATATATATATATATTTCAATAAGAAAGACCCAATGACTAAGCAAGAACTGAAACGTCACGTATTAACCACGGACATAGTGAAAACTCCATGGGGCTGCCTACTCCTTAAGACTAATCAATACATACTACAACATACCTCTGAAGAATTGAACCTGGGCAGGTGCGTGGCAAGCCACAATCCCAACCACTTGAGCTAAGAACCATTGGCTCAACAGAGATGAGATATTTACAAATAATTGTATCTATAATAATGGATTCTAACTATAAAGGGGATAAGTTTCCATTCAGTAAATGGAATTCCAAAGCTAAAGATGCTAGAAAAATATTTTTCTACTAAACTAAATACATAAAAATTTGCACCCTTGTCTCTACCCTTGGGAAAGCCATGAAATCTAAACATCAATGCCTTGTCAGTAAATTGCACAATATCCCTGAGGATCCTCTCCTCGGGTCTCCTCTTATCCACACATGGCTCTCACTTTAATTATAATAGGCTTGATAAGTGCATCATTGAGATTTCATTCTTACCCAAATCAATGGCCATTTGGGTTTATAATATCATAATCAAAGGTAAGCTCACCCACTACTTCTATGATTGAGAGTTTTATCTCTTTTTATGTGAAACAAAGGAGGATAGGGACCTAATATTCATAAATGGGCTTACTTCTTTAGCACCAAAGGAATGTACTTGAATAGATGGACTTCTAACTTAGGCTTGAAGCTAGTTCTCCATTTTATTTTATTTTTAGGTCCATTTACTACACTTACCTCTCCATTATTGGAAAGAAGATCCACTTGAGAGTACTTGAAATACTTTTGGGAGATGCATATACAATTTTGGACCCAAAGATAATGTTCACTTGTGCTGAGATATACATTGAGGTTGATTTAAAGGAAGGACTATCAAAGGTAATCCTCGATAATTGGAAACATATTCAAATATAAGATTATGAACCATTGCCTTTCATGTGCAAAACCTAGCACTAGTGCAAACACTTTGCAAAGAATTACAAGAAAAATATCCCACGAACTTAAATAACCTCCTAACAAGGAATATCAATGGAAAATGGTTAAAAAAAATCATTGAAGGCAACAAATAAACTCAAGTCCTATAACCATTCAACAAAAAAAACCCCAAAACCATACATTTTAACAACATCCTTTTGCGCCATCGAGGAAAATTGGTAGTGTACTCTAGTTCCAACTATTGTTGGGATGGCTCTAATTGCCACCACCATCTCCTAATGCGATGATCAATGTAACACTGAGGCAGATAAATATTTATGTTATTTGAATGGTATATTGTGGGGGAAATCATACATAAGGTTTGATTTTCATCCCTACCATGGACACCTTGAATTATGCATTGCCATCCAAGTAAGGATTTATCTCAATTAGAACATATGATTTTAACTCCTTGAGTATTCACCCAGGAAATATACTCTACCCAACAATGTCAACAATTGTTCTAATATCAAACTTAGTCTAGTACTTTTGTAATTGTAAGGTATTTGGGTTACAACACCACCTATATCACAAACTAAAATGTCAAGCCTAATAATGGGAGCTTAGTACCCCACTATGGCTAAGTACACCATATCCTCGTTTATCCACTTAAGACAATACTTGAGTAGTCTTTAACTACTCCAATTACCATCATGGTTTAGTGACAAATTCATTTCTCTTGAGGTATAAATTATACATTAACATAGCCAAACAAAGTCCTAAAAGTAATCTTTCTTTTCCTTTTCCCCAATAGCCAATAAAATAACTTTTTTTCCTCTAGCACCTCTTCCTAATGTCACCTTCTATCTTTCCCAACCCATTTCCAAGAATTATTCCTCCACAAGAATGATCCTTGAAAACCCTGTCATATAGTGACATAGATACATACACTACCCATCCAATTTGAGAGTTGAACCATGCTCTGATACCACTCTGATACCACTCTATAACACCCTCTTCCCACATGTACCCAAGTCACTGACCAACCAGGGTAAACATGCAACAAGAGGCTCCTAATATGAGATTCAACCTCCTAGATGACCTCAAGGAAGTGGAACCAACAAAAAAAAAACAAACACACCTTACACAACATCGAAAGTGTCTCCAGGAGGTAACCCAACCTCCCAAACCCCTGAACCCTGAGGAGGAACTAATTTTTTACCCTTTTGAGCCTTTGTTGCAAGCATGCCAGGGCAAGGTAGTGGTTGTAAGCCTATATCCACAGGCATGCCAAGGAAAGGTAGCGGAATTGTGTCTATCACATTGGATATAGGAGCTGAAAGAATATAGAAGGCTTCCCTTCTATACACGTTAGGGGATTTGGAGGAGCATGAACGATAATTTTTTTGACCAAATAATTCCTAATTTAAGGCACATAAGTTTTAAGATGTTGGTTCTTTTTCAGGAGATTGGGCCTCAGAGGGGTTAAAAATCATTCCCCCTAAGGGAACAGGGCCTTGGAATGTTGGGTTACCTCCTGGGGATGTCAATGATGCAATGTAATGTTGTTTCTGTCAATTCCACTTTCTTTAGGTCATCTAGGAGGTTGAATCTCATATTAGTAGCCTCTCATCACATGTTTACCCCGGTTGGCCGATTACTTGGGTAGATGTGGGAAGAGGGTGTTATAGATCCACTATTTAAAGCAATGCCCTTAGGACTCTTATATAAGTCGAAGTCATACTTGGTTTTTTCACTTGTAAAAGATACCTGAAAAGAGTTGGTTTCGAAGGATATGGGAAACAAGTCTCAGTATAAGAATAATTCTTCAAACTATGGATTTAACTCTATAATTAATAATTCTTTAGACATTGCAAACCAATAATGGACCTCGATATATATATATATATATATATATATATATATATGTATATATATATATATATATATATATATATATATATATATATATATATATATATATATATATATATAGAAAGACCTAATGATTGAGCAAGAGTCAAAAAGTCATGTATTAACCATAGAAAGAGTGAGAAATCCATGGGGTCACCTGCTTCTTAAGCCAAATCAATACATACTACAACATATCTCTAAAGAATTGAACCTACAGATCATTCTTTGTTATTATTTCCAAATACTTTTGTCATAAAACACATGTAAATGTATCTTAACTCTAGATCTATCACGTGCAAAGAGGAATCAAATACCTCAAGATGCAAACCTTTCCTTGAGCTTCTGCAATATAGAAAATTTTACACTTCGAGGTTTTAATCAAACAATCCAATGCATGATAGATACTAGATTAAGATGGATCTATGTTGGTCCACTATTTAAAGCAATGTCATTGGGAGTCTTATATAAGTCAAAGTCATACTTGGCTTTTTCACTTAAACAAATACTCGCAAAGAGTTGGTTTCGAATGATATGGGAAACAAGTATGGGGATAAGAATAATTCTTCAAATTATGACTCTAAAAGTAATAATTCTTCAAACAATGAAAACCAATAATGTACCTTCGCATATATATATATATATATATATATATATATATATATATATATATATATATATATATATATATATATATAGATATATATATATATATATATATATATATATATATATATATATATATATATATATATATATATATATATATATATATATATATATATATATATATATATATATATATATATATATATATATATATATATATATATATATATATATATATATATATATATATATATAAAGACCCAATGACTAAGCAAGAGTCGAAACGTCACGTATTAACCACGGACAAAGTGAAATCTCTATGGGGCCGCCTACTCCTTAAGCCAAATCAATACTAACTACGACATACCTCCAAAGAATTGTACCTGGGTGGGTGGGGTGGCAAGCCACAATCTGAACCACTTGAGTTAAGAACCATTGGCTCGAAAAAGATGAGATATTTACAAATAACTGCCTCTATAATAAGGGATTCTAACTATAATGGGGATAAGTTTCCATTTAGTAAATGAAATTCCAAAACTAAAGATGTTAGAAAAATAATTTCTACTAAACTAAATACATAATATTTTGCACCATCCAAACATTAGAGGCCTTGACATTTTGCACCCTTATCTCTACCCTTGGGAGAGCCGTGAAATCTAAACATTCATGCTTTGTCAAGAAATTGGACGATATCCCTAAGTATCCTCTCCTAAGTTCTCCTCTTATCTACACATGGCTCTCACTTTAATTAGAAGAGGTTTGATAAGTGGATCATTGAGATTTGGTTCTTACCCATATCAATGGCCATTTGGGTTTAGAAGCTCACCCACTACTTCTATGATTGAGAGTTTTATGGCTTTATATGTGAAACAAAGGAGGATAGGGACCTAATATTCATAAATGGGCCTACTTCTTTAGCACCAAAGGAATGCACTTGAATAGGCGGACTTCTGACTTCAGCTTGAAGCTAGTTGTCCATTCTATTATTTTTTTAGGTCCATTTACGACACTTACCTCTCCATTATTGGAAAGAAGATCCACTTCAGAGTACTCACAATAATTTTGGGAGATGCATAATATACAATTTCAGACCCAAAGATAAGATGTACATTGAGGTTGATTTACAGGAAGGAATATCAAAGGTAATCCTTGATAATTGGAAATATTTTCAAATATAAGATTACGAACCATTGCCTTTCATCTGCAAAACCTAGCACAAGTGCAAACACTTTGCAAGGAATTACAAGAAAAATATCCCACGGATTTAAATAACCTCCTAACAAGGAAGATCAAAGGAAAGTGGTACATATCAAACGTGCACCTACCTGTATGGCTTGTTACCTATGATAGCTCCCCTTGTATTGATGTTGGATTATGGTGATCCCTGGTAGATAAATTTTTTTACGTGGGCTTTAGATATGTAACTTTATTATGGTAGGAATAGCATACCTAGGTAAACCTTTGATATTCCCTTGGTTTTGTATTGAAATTGCACATGGTGATAACTAAAACAACCATGGGGAAATACTATACATTAGGAGTAGCATACAAATTTTAGGCACTCGTAACCCTTATCTTAGCCACATTAATAGATACTCTTCCCAAAATATGTTTGATATCTCCTCCCAATAGTAGTTCTTAATTAAAAGGATCCAACAAACCCTATATTAATTTCACATATGTCTTCTCAATTCTAAATGTACAACTCCCTTAAGAAGGGTGATGCTAAAAAATGAGACCAAAATTATAGGAAAGACCAGTGGCCAAATCCATCTCTTATTTTATTGTCATTTGCCCATACCTAACCAATGAGAGCACAAGAACACAATTTTCTATAAAAGCACCTGTAATACTTTTATGGGTTTGACTAATATCCTTTTAGTTAGTGTATGCACAATAGCCTAGATCCTAAAGTGATTTCCCTACAATCATATTCCACTAGGTGTATTTTCTGTTAAAAAACTATGCATGGATAGATGTCCCATTTATGGCCAAGTTCCACCAAAATGGTTCCCCCTACCTACCTAGTACCTAAATTACATTTATTTCATGACAAGACTACCCTACAACCCACCAAATTTCTATCATATCCTTGAAGACAACAATAATTTGTTGTTCAATATATAGCTAAGTTGGAACAAACTTAGCTCTAGAGCTTAGGATATTTTTCCACCTCTAATGTTTATAAAACAAGTGATGTAAAATTTCTAAAGCATGTGGGAGCCAAAGTATCACCTTTCCTATGTTGACTCTGTCTTAAACATCATGGAAAATGTCCATAGATGAGTTATTCTTACTAAACCAAACATTTCATTGAAACTAATCATCATAGTAATTCTGTCAGATTAAAAAATCAACCAAAATCATCTCAAATAATAGTTTATGAAATACAAATTCAACAATTTTATATAATTAATAATTTTTTATAATCAAGAATACCACTTATTAACCCAAATAAAAGACTTACACATTTCATTTAATGGAATTTAACACTCATTTCATTTCAAAATGTCAAAAATTTTGAAGTATCAAAAGTTTTAATTTCCCTCGTTCATTTCCCTCAGGTTGCATGGTTTGTCACACGTTTAGAGGAAGGATGCGAGAAGTTAAGAAATTGATCCTGAGAGTGCCTATTGCAGATCTGCTCTGATACATTTGGTTGAAGTCAATAAATCGGATTTTTATTACCTCTAGGCCGGTGATTTATTTCCTTCTATAGAAATAATCTGCACAAGATTCCCCACATTGTTGGGTGATGGTCCATCCGAGGCTCTCCATTTCTCTTCACAACTTCGAAATACATATAGATAAATGCAACGAGGCACTCAAGGAACTACATGTTTAAGATTCCATGGAGGTCAAAAAAGTGAAAGGCGTGGGCGATAATGGCTACACCAATGAAGACACGTGTCTTTTTTAACACAAAATCAACGAAGAAAGTAAGCGAAAAAGAGAGAATAAATGAGCTGAATTCCACAAGAAAATAAAATGTACTAAAACCATAAGAGGTCACTAGCTAGATTCTCTGGCACAGATGGATTGTGTTGATCCAATTGTACCTAAAAATTCCAGAAACCCAAAAAAGAATTTGCATTGGCATGGAATCTAGGCTTCCGAGAGTTCCAATGTAAAAAAATTGGATACAGAGGAAATGGATGCGGACTTAGACTAGCAGGATTAAGGCTCCATGCCAAAGGAGAAGCTTTGGGCGACTAAACCCACTCAAGAGGTAGCTAACTGCATTTCATTTTTATTGTTTAATTATATATTTATTATTTGATAATAAGAATCACTGCAAAAAACATGCCCATGAGGGACTTCCATTGGTTTAGGTGCTAGGTCTAAAAGACAAAGCTAGATAATTTTTTCTTGGTAAAGATTTGATTTCGAATGCGAGTTAGACCATGGGAGTAATCTCTCTCTTTCAATGTGAGTTAAATCATTTGCAGTAGTCTATAACCATGCTTTTTTGCAGTCTAAAGTTTCTAACAAAGATATAAATAACTGATTGTTCAGTATTATAATGATTAATAAATATTATTTTGAGTGAAAAAGCCACCGATTTTCACTATGTACTCATTGCGAGTGATCTTGGTGTTTATTATCATGAATAATCATGCGAGGTCTCAAAAAAATCTATGTTGTAAGCACAGAGAAAATTTAGTAATAGATGATAAACACGTCAACATTGCAGACCTTTCTACTTGGCCAAAACAGATGATACCATAGAAAATAAAAATGAAAAAGATCACAATTGGAATCTCTATGATGATTTTGAACAATTTTATCAAGCATATACACTGCAAATAACACATTAGTAAGAAAAAATATACTCAAGTATCATTCGATGCTAAATGTTTTGAACTGCAGAATCTCCACAATAGAACTAGTGAGTCAAATGCATATCCTGTCCAAAGAGTTGTAGAAATTAGAGAAGAAAGGCCTTTTTGTGGACCTATATTCTATCATCTTCATGAATGATGTATCCCACATCTATATGGCTCACTTATATTCTACAAGCATGTGTTGATTTAACATAGACAAAAAACATGCTCCCTATGAACACATCATTGCATGATAACTTTGCTGACTATTTATCAAAGCAAGTTTAGTTGGTAGGGATCTAAGTTATTTTTAAATATCTTTTCCATTTGTTCATAGGCTAGCTTACTGTCATCAACCCTCAAGAATGCACCAACGAGGGCATTTTAACTCACAATGCTTGGCTAGTACCTTTAACTATTTATTCTGAATAATGTAAATGAGTGACTCTTAATTTTCCCACGAATTCAAAATTACATAAATCAACCTCTAGAACAAGAACTCTCATTTTTAGAAGCCTCGAATCAATACAATTTACCTCGTTAGACTCATTTTCAGAAGCCTCAACTCAATACATTTTACCTCCTTAGAAATTATCTTATCATTTTGTTGTTTTTTCTGCTGCACCCAGTTTAAAATTTTAAACAGTTAATAAAGCATTATTCAAATAATGTTTGATCTATAGAAAACCCACATTGAAGAATTCTTTGTTCTAGGAAAGCACAATAAATTGTAATATGCATATAACATGAAATTATACCCAGATAGAATATATTTTCTTGATTTTTCAAAGCTTGAATTTATTTTCCACTTTTCTGTGTATCAGAGCTCTCAAACCATGGTTGATTGTGCCCTAAAGATATCTCAATATATTCTTGGCACCAATCTAGTGAATGTGATGAGGCTCAACCATGTATTAACACAACATGTTCATTGCATGTCTGGACGTGATTTCACTAAGAACATCAAGGCCCCCACAACTTGATGATACTCGATGGTATTTCCCAGCTCGGGCCCAACAAAACTTCCACACAACTTCTTAAAATTGAGTTCTATTGGAGTAGTCACGGAATTGCAGTCCACCATCCAAATTCTCCCCAGTAGCTTCACAACATATTTTCCTTAAGAAACAAAAATATCACGTGACTTTTGCTAGACCTCCAAGCCTAGGAAATAATGCATCAGTCCTAGGTCCTTCATCTCAAAATCAGAATCTATCTCCCTCTTACATTGATGAATGAGAGGGCCAGCCCTTTTCAGGAAGAGATCGTCCACATACAGAACCGAAATGAAAGGCTAGTCATTATCAACCTTAAAATAAAGGTTTGGATCAACACCACTTCAAGTGATGCCCAGCTTCATCAAGTAGCTATCAATCATCTCATACCAAGCCCTGGGGGCTTGCTTCAACCCATAGAGGGATTTCTTCAACATGCATACATATGTGTCTCTATCTTGGACTTTGAACCCAAGAGGTTGTTCCACATAGACCTCTTCCTTGACTGAAACATGTAAAAATGTAGTATTCACATCGATATGATCGAGAGTCCATCCTTGCATTTCAACAAGGGAAATGATTGATCAAATAGCGGTGCAACGGGAAACAGGTGAAAATATTTCATCATAATCTATGCCTTCCTTCTGCAAGAAGCCTTCGATAACAAATCTCGCCTTGAAATTTTCAACACTTCCATCGGCTCCATGCTTGATCTTGTAGAGCCATTTTGAGGTGACAACAGATTTGTCCTTCGGTCTAGGGACCACATCCCAAACATCATTCTTAATGATAGACTCATATTCCTTGTGGAGAGCATCCTTCTAAACTCAATGCTTCACAGAATCTTCAAATGTTCCAGGCTCAGATTCTACAATAGTGCTTATGGCTACTAGGTACCCTTGGTACCTATTCGGCTTCTTGCTTTCACGAAATGTTCCCCTTGGAGCAATTTTCCTCAGCATCTTCAAGATTTTCTCTAAGCCATGAGGGTTTTATTTTATTTTAAGGTTAATCTATAGGTTCCATAAGTCCTTCAACTTCAGGCATTGGTTCATCCTTCGGTTCTTCTTTCCTTTGAGCTTCTTCTTCCTTGTCTTCATTTGAGATAGGAATATCCTTGACTTTCCTGGGGGTAGCATCTTCATCAAAGGTGACATCATGGCATATCTCCACCACTCTTTGACTAGGCACATAGATTATATATGCCTTCAAGGTTTCATTATAGCCCATCAAAATTCCCTTCCTCCCAGACTCATCCAACTTTCTTATCTTTTCTTTCAGCATATGAAAATAAACAGGACTTCCAAAAACTCTAAAATGAGAGACATCGGGCCTCTTAATAGAGAATACTTATTCGAGAGTTTTGGAGTCCAATGTGGAATGTGGGAATCTATTTTGAACATACACAATGGTGTTGGTAGCTTCTCCCCATAGGAACTTTGGAAGACCTGGTCATAAAGCATGGTACGAGAAACTTCCAAAATGGTTCTATTCTTCCTTTCAGCAACACCATTTTGTTTGGGAGTATACACACTAGTCGTCTCCCTCTTAATTCTAGCTTCTCTACAATAGTCATTGAATTCATTCGACTCATACTTGGTTCCATTACCGGTCCTCAAAATTTTGATCTTCTTCCCTATTTGATTTTCAACCAAGGCCTTGAAGGTAGGAAATCACTCAAATTGTTCGTCCTTATTTTTCAAAAAATATATCCAAGTCTTGTGGGAGAAGTCATCTATAAAAGTGATATAATATAAGCATCCTTCCAAGGATGCTATGGGCAGCATACCAAATAGATCCAAATGTATCAATTGCAAACTATCAGATGTCTTTGTCACTATTGAGGGGAATGGTCCCCTTGTATGTTTTCCTTCGGCACAACCCTGACATACACCTTCATGATCATATTTGAAATCAGGCATTCCTGTCACCACCTTCCTTACTTCAGGAAGGGCTTAGTAATGAAGGTGTGCAAACTTCCGGTGCCATAGTGCCATGGTCCCCAGTGGACTTCCTCCAACTTGATAGGGTGTGTAGCTATATATCCTCTCGTACCAAGCCTTGGGGGCTTGCTTCAACCCATATAGGTATTTCTTCAACCTGCATACATGGGTGTCTCTATCTCGGACTTCGAACCCCAGAGGTTGCTCCACATACACCTCTTCCTTTAGGGAACCATGCAGAAAAGTGGTCTTCACATCCATCTGATGGAGACTCCATCCTTACGTTGCAGCAAGGGAAATAATAGATTGGATGGTGGTATAGCAGGCCATAGGTGAAAATATATTGTAATAATCTATTCCTTCTTTTTGAGAGAAGCCTCGGGCAACAAATCATGCCTTGTAATTTTCAGCACTTCCATCAGATCCATGCTTGACCTTATAGAGCCATTTCGAGGTGACAATAGATTTGTCCTCTAATCTCGGGACCACTTCCCAGACATAATTTTTCATAATGAACTCATATTCTTCGTGCATATCATCCTTCCAAACTTGATGCTTTATGGCTTCTTCAAATGATCCAGGCTCAGATTGTACTATCGTACTCATGGCTGTGAGATACACTTGGTATCTCTTCAGCTTCTTGCTTTCACGGAATGTCCCCCTTGGGGCAATATGTCTCTTGGCATCTGTGAGAGTATCCCTGAGCCATGAGGGTATTCTCCTATTTGAAGGATGTGGATTTAATAATATCCATAGGTCCTTCAACATTGGGCATCAGTTCATCCTTTGGCTCTTCTTTCTTCCCTGCTTCTTCATCTTCTTTATCTTCCTTGGAGCTAGGAAGATTTCTCACTTTCTTGAGGGAAACATCTTAATCGAAGGTGACAACGTGACATATCTCCACTTCTTTTTGACTAGACACATAGGTTCTATATGCCTTCAAAGTTACACTGTAGCCCACAAACATTCCCTTCTTTCCAGAAGCATCCAGCTTGCTTCTCTTTTCTTTCGGCACATGAAAGTAAACATGACAACCAAAAAACTCTAAAATGAGAAACATCAAGTTTCCTACTAGAGAAGACTTCTTCAAGAGTTTTGGAGTCGAGAGCGGAATGTGGGTATCTATTTTGAACATACACAATAGTGTTCACAACTTCTCCCCATAGAAACTTCGGAAGAGCTTGGTCACATAGCATGGCATGGGCAACTTCCACAATGGTCCTGTTCTTTCTTTCAGAAACACCATTTTGCTCAGGAGCGTATGTAGTTGTGGTCTCCCTCTTAATGCCAGCTTGCCTACAAAATTCATTAAACTCATTTGACTCATACTCGGTCACATTATCGGTCCTCAAAACTTTGATTCTCTTCTCTGTTTGATTTTCCACCAAGGCTTTCAATGTTATCTCAATATTCTTAGTGACAAATGGGTCAAATGTTACCTTAGCGGTAGTGCCAAAGCCTTGTTCTAGTGGAAATGTCATAAATGTTGAAGTTTTCAACAAGAAACAGTGAAGGAAGCATCCTGAAACATCATCCTTGATCCTAGTTGGAAAATAATCACCTAGACTAGGTGGGGCCCACACAGGCTATTTTTAGGGGTATGTCTATTTTAAGACATGGTGAGCATATTCTATATGTAGTAGGAGGCTATTTGTAGATGGTTCGTAAAATGTGAAAAATAGATGAGATTTTATTTTTAGAATATTGGGTGAATTCTATTTATAGATCACTGATCTAAAAATAGATGCATGCCAATTATTATTAGCTCTTAGTAATAATTAGACTCTAAACATCAACTTATTCTCTTGGAGCACTTCAGTTCAGTGCACAAATGTGGCACATCAGCTGACAGAAGGAACTACACAATTCCTAAGTGTTTATTGAAGCTAATGTATGGAGGACTCACTTAGAACTCAAGTGGTAGAGTTATGACACAGTTGGAAGAAGTAGTCATGGAGTTGTATTCAGTTTAACTCAATTAGACTTAGTTGAGCTAATTGTATCTAATCTAACTGAATGATACAGTAGTGAGAGTGGAGTGAATTAATTAGTTAATTAATTCACAAATAATAACTCATTATCAACTGAACAATACAATAGTTAACTACAGTGCATGTCAGATCCAGTGGAGACCAAGTGCAGAGATAGGTGAAAGGGTGAGATAGACTATCCGTTGTGACTACTAGTGATGCATGAATTGCATATACATATACATTGTAGTTTCCAGTGGTAATCACGTAGTTAATGAGTGTGGAATTACATCGAATTGGTCTTTGTAATCATCTTGGATTGTGCAGTGGAGGGAGGCTAGCAGGTGGCAAAGAATGGTGCATGGATTTGCAAGATTGGGCATGATTACTGTATGACGATTGTAATGTACTCAGGGCTTGTGATAATATTTGTATGCTTGTATGAGATTTTCATATGATCTCTATGTTACATAATATATATTTTGGATTTTCAGCTTCAGCCTTTCTCGGTTAAAAACTGTGTTATGTGCAATTGATTATTTTTGTTTATGCTTCACATGTGTGTGCAATGTACTGTTCTACAAAATATTAAAAAGTGGAACAGATTCAGTATCTTGCATAAAGTTAAATAGTGTGAAATCAGGTGGATCTTGGAAATATGCATGCTTAGTTCATATAATTTCTACATGGTATCGAAGCTTTGTTGATTGAAGATTGCAATTGTGAAGTGAGTTTGTGCTAGTGGACAATTCAAATTTGCTGCAGGAGTTTCTTAGTGCGACAATTGAGTATACATTGAAATGTCTTTCAATGGGTTGCGGTTGGAGTATGCACTCGAAGGAAACTCTAACTACATAGCCTGGAAGGACAAGATGGAGGCGGTGCTTGAAGATAATGGCTTGAAGGAATTCATCGAGAGAGATGTTCCTAAGCCCACTTTGGCGGATGTTGCAGTACTTGACGCATGGCAAAAGAAAGTAGCTAGGGTGAGGAGGATTATGTTGGAAGGTGTGAGAGACCATATTTTATCAAGCCTTCATGAGAAATCCACTCCATATGCTATGTGGAAGGCTTTGACAGATTTGTTCCAAAGCAGAAGCGACCAGAGGAAGTTGGCGCTTAAAGACAAGATCAGAAAAATAAAAATGGAGAAGAATGACACTATTCCAGTATACTTGACAAAGTTTGTCCAATGCAGGGATGAGCTTGGGAGTGTAGGAGTCAGTGTTGATGATGATTACTTGGTGAGATTGGCCCTCCTTGGGCTTTCTAAGATTTGGCATAACTACGAATACTCTGTCAATGGACGGGAGAAACTGCCAGGTTGGGAGCGACTTTGGTCGGATCTTGTGCAGGAGGAGATAAGGCGAAGTACCAGGGATGGCTCTTCATCAAAGCATGATGATGAATATGATTGTGCTTCGGTTTCCAAGGCAAATAAGAAGAATGGGAAGAAATTCCATTCTATATCTGAGGCTGGTGATTATGGAAAAGAGCTTGACATGTCCAAAGTGAAGTGTTTTCACTGTCACGAACATGGGAATTTCGCCACTAATTGTCCACATAAGAAGAAGAACAAGATGGCTGCTGGAGCTATAGCTGGTGAGGCTCTTGCCTCACAATTTGAGCTTGACTTCTCATTGATCACATGCATGGTGTCTATTGCATTGGGATCAGGGTGGTACTTTGATAGTGGCGCTTCCTTTCAAATGACCGGAGATGTGAACCTTTTCAGTGACTTGGTGGAGAAAGATCTCTAGTTGCATGTTGAGTTGGGTGACAATGGAAGATACAATGCGACTGGAATTGCTACCATTACCTTTTAGAGGGAGTCAGGTAAAATCATTCTTTTACAATATGTTGTGCATGTTCCAGGTTTAAAGAAGAATTTAATCTCAGTCACAATGTTAGAGGATAAAAGCTATGATGTTTTCTTTGGTGAAGGAAAAGTTTTCCTTCAGTACAAAGCATCAGGAAAAGTCAAGAAGTTTGGGATTTGAGCTAAGAATATGTACAAAATTGAATTAGATGGGATTTCTACAGAGCTTCCTACTGTTGGGAAGTGCAAGAAAGACATGAAATTGAAGCTTGAGAGGGAGCAGGATTTGCATGCAGGTAAGAGTGAACCTCAGGATGTGGAGCAGCCACAAGATGAGGATCATGGAGTGGCAAAAACCACTCATGCATGAGTAATCCCAATAGGAGATTTGTAGGTATGATTCATTGAGATGGTGTGGATCTCATGAATTGAACCTGGCTATGAGGTTCCAATCGAGCAGTAATAGCATGATTAGTTGGATTGATGCAGTGAGATCAAAGTGAAAGTGTTAGATATTGGAGCGCGATTCAGAGTTGACAGCAAGTGCAAAGTGCATGGGTGCAGAGTTCAATAGCGTAGTGGTTCCTGAAGACATGTGCAGTAATTAAGCATAACTCGAACACTTTGATGACAGATGCATTATACTAATTGAGTTGTTTGGAGCCTTTCAGTTTCAGAAGTGTTGCAGCAAGAGTTTGAGAGCAGATGCATGGAGTTGCAGGGCGCTTGCAAATATTGCAGGGCGAATGCATGGAGTTCCATGTCACACACAAATACAATCCTTTCTTATTGAGAAGGAGTGTTGAATTTTGCAACAATAAATAGTGAAGGAAGCATCCTAAAACATCATCCTTGATCCCAGTTGGAAAATAATCACCTAAACTAGGTGAGGCCCACACAGGCTATTTTGAGGTATATGTCTATTTTTAGACATGGTGAGTATATTCTATATGTAGCAGGAGGATATTTGTAGATGGTTGGTCAAATGCGAAAAAAATATGAGATTCTATTTTTAGAATATTGGGCAAAGTCTATTTATAGATCATTGATCTAAAAGTAGATGCATGTCGATTATTATTATCTCTTAATAATAATCAGACTGTAAATAGCAACTTATTCTCTTGGAGCACTTTAGTTTAGTGCACAGATGTGGCACATCACCTGACAGAAGGAGTTACGCAATTCCTAAGGGTTTACTAGAGCTAATGCATGGAGGACTCAGTTAGAACTCAAGTGGCAGAGTTATGACATAGTTGGAATAAGTAGTCATGGAGTTGTATTCAGTTTAACTCAGTTAGACTCAGTTGAGCTAATTGTATCTAATCTAACTGAATGATACACTAGTGAGAGTGGAGTGAATTAATTAGTTAATTAATTCACAAATAATAACTCATTAATCAACTGAACAGTACAACAGTTAACTACAGTGCATGTCAGATCGAGTGGAGACCGAGTGCAGAGATAGGTGAAAGGGTGAGATAGACTATTCGTTGTGACTAATAGTGATGCATGAATTGCATCTACATATACATTGGAATTTCCAATGATAATCATGCAGTCAATGAGAGTGGGATTACATCGAATTGTTCTTTGTAATCAGCTTGGATTGCGCAGTGGAGGGAGGCTAGTAGGTGGCAAAGATCGGTGCATGGATTTGCAAGATTGGGCCTGATTACTGTATGACAATTGTACTGTACTCAGGGCTTGTGATAATATTTGTATGCTTGTATGAGATTATCATATGATCTTCATGTTACATAATATATAGTTGGGGTTTTCAGATTTAGGATTTCCCGGTTAAAAACTGTGTTATGTGCGATTGATTCTTTTTGCTTATGCTTCACATGTGTGTGAAATTAATTTTTCCGCAAAAGATTAACAATTGGAGTAGATTTGGTATCTTGCATAAAGTTAAATAGTGTGAGATCAGGTGGATCTTGGACATATGCATGCTTAGTGCATATAATTTCTACAGTAAATACCTGTGGATTTTTCAATCTCTACTCTATTCCCTTTTCTTCCATGCTCTGTTAAACGATGTTGTTGGTGATGTGATAGGATTTGTGAGGTGGTTTCTTGTTATTTTAGACTACTCACTCAGGTTACATTTGGGTTATTTTGGAAAATGGTGCTTAAGGTATCAATACCTCTACCTAGTTATATTCTCTCGTGTTCTTTGTGAGTGTAACTAGCCTTGTAAAAGGACAATTGATGTCATGGTTTTGATTTTCTCTACCGTTACTATTGAAGTTGGAGCTAGCATTTACTGTGGAGGTGAGATTTTAACATGATTTTTAGTGGTCGGTCGTAAGATCGATTGGATTTATTCAGAGTATCCCTAATCTGGTTGATGTGTAATACAATGTTTTTCTTTAGTCAATTCTATTAATGAGTGGCACAAGGCCTTTACCTGCTACCTATTCATTACTTAAATTAACAAATGAAGTTTGTTTATCTTTAGATACATTTTAGTCTTTTGGTTGTAATTATGATTTCAACAAAATCAAAATAACATAAGTTGTTTGTCGCAAGAATCTTGTTATAGGCCTGAAACATTGTTGAATCCCACTTCTCGATTGTTGCTTGTGAATATTGGATGATTACATCCATGTATCTTGTGGTTCGTATGTGGTTCTGAGTTTCAGGTAATAAATGATGCACTTACAATAATATGTTTGATATGATCCACTTTCACAAAAATTACATGAGGGTTTGAAATTTTGGATGCTCTATACACAAAACTTTGTAAAACTTCCTGTAATAGATTTCACATGGTTAATTCACAAAAATAATTTTATATACCTATTGTTGAAATGAAATATCCATACGCTTTCATTGTATACAAATTATTTTAGTATCTTTAAATTGGAATGGAGGGGTTAATCACAAGTTAAAAAATTACAATTAGAGCATTTGATGGTTATTCCACTTAGGACTACGCAACTTGTCTTATTGCTAGAAGAACCATTTATTCTTTCTTCCTAAGGTGATAGAGGGTAGATTCTCCATGTTTTATCTATTTGTAGTATTAAGGCCTATGTGTGGCTGTTGTTGTTAAGGAATTGGCTTCACACAATTAAAGTTGTTAGCCCTAATATTGGATCTGTCTTTTCTATACGCAAAATGGTACATTTAGATTGGAAACACCCCAATAGCTATTACAGAACCCTTCACTAGAAAGCTTGAATGGGTTATCTTCCCTTCTTTTCTGGAGTAATGACACATGAGCAAGTCACGAGGCATAATTTCCGGAGAATTTTTATTGACTACTGTTAGTGGGACAATATTATTCCATGATCCCAAAAATAGGGAAGTGAATAGTTAGATTTTGTTGGAAGAACCTATCGTTGGAAGCCTCCCTTTTTCCTACATGTAGTTATTTTGAAAACAGAGTTTGTTGTAAACTTGAGGTAGCCAATGATTTTCTGTGTTTGGGAAAGCAAACAAGGGTGTTAGGGAAAATGTGATTCCCCCTCCCAAATTGATGAAACCTAAACACTGATAAGCAAACACATAACAATGCTATTTCTGGAAATGAACGACATCGAGGGGTTGAAGATACATTCTTTCATTTCCATAAATTTTTGAATAATCCAGTTTCCAACTTGCAGCTAGAGAAAAAGTCTTATACTCCAGCTCTCCCATCCTTAATAACTATGATAACAAAAAAAAAAAAAAAATGCTCCTTTGATTTACCATTTTTAAGTATGAAGACAAATATCCATGCACCGAGCTTGGGAAAACATCTTAAAGACCTAATTCTATGAATATTTCACTTCAATATGCAATTGTCCATATTGAAGATACGATGTGTGGACATTTGTACCGAGAAAATAAATAGGAGGTTAGATCTCAGTCTAAGTTATCATTTCCAGGTATCTCATTTGTTAGTTGAAGGTGTGACTTTCAACCTCCAATCAAAAATAAAAGGAGGTCATTGTTCTAGATATGGAAAATGCATATACAAAATCAGGCCTCCGATCCAATAATAAAAGATTACAAGATGAGTTGCATAAATACTCGCTGGTAATTGTGGCACTGTTGGAGTGCTTTCTTGTAGCAGGAATTCGTACTCATAACTCAATTCTTGTAGTATATCTCTCAATGTATATGATAACAGTTAGTAGAAGCCACAAGAAGATCAAGCCTATACTATTCTTTAAGAGAGTTAATCATATCCAAAGATAGAGTTTGAGCTCAAGTGCTTGTTAACTTACGGATTTGATTACAAGGTCTAAATATTCTATTGCAACAGTAGGAGTAAATTCCTTAAATTATATTGTTACATTCCAAGATGAACTACAAATGATGAAGGTTCAATTGTGGCAGACTTATTGTAATAAATTGTTTCCAAGATTGTATCAATTACATTAAAATAAAATTTCATGTTTGAAGAGGCTTGTTAGGGATTAAAGGATCTTAATTTTCTCACAAGCCCTGGCTACAAGGTTGATTTCGGCACTTTATCTCAAGCACAGGTTTGTGGCATGAAGTTCTAATCAAGAAGTGAACCTATCCTCCAATCAAATAATGAATTCAATGTACTATGATGGTGGCAACCGTCACCTCTTCTTTTTTATGCAATCAAATCACATTTAGTCAACAAACACAGAATGAGAATTCTATTAGAGTTATTTGTGACCCTTAGATTGGTTTGGACTTCGATTTCCACATGGATGTAGATCTAAAATTTCTCATGAATGATGCAATTATATATATATATATATATATATATATATATATATATATCAAAGTTATACTTTGGCACGTAGGATTCCCTTGATCACTCCTAGAAACAGGTTGGTCATTAAAAAATCTAGAGGAATTGCATAACCCATGGAACCATATCCATCTAACACCAGCTAGTATAAAACTATTAGAAAACATAGACAAATTAAAAATGACTATAGACATTCACAGGTGAATACATGGTTGACTTGGGAGCCTCACCGTTATTACTCATTGACCTTACATCATTTCCCCATAAATTATTTAACATGCAAGTAATGATTAGATCCCTAAGGATGAGAATTTGAAAAGATTGTTTCAAATTGGGAAATAGTTTCAACTCCCAATTTTAATTAATTAAATATCACTGTACAACAAGATATGAAAAAAATGAAGTTGATATCAACAACCAACTTGTTTAAAATCAGAGGGCCTATTATATATAATCTAACTTTCATAATTGTACAAACTTTGGGAAGATGAAGAGACAAACATAAGAAGTTGATCTGTAGTGACTGTTGGTCTTTTGTGCCACACAATTTGTTGAGCTCCCCACCCACTCCAGTGAGCCTAGATTGATTTGGAATGGGTGCATGCAGCAAAAGTTAATGCAACAGTGTATAACATGACTAAACTCTGAGACAGTGTGATCACTTTGTTGTTGCTAGAAACACATGACTAAGAATATTCATGTGTTTGTGTCACAATTCTAATTTTCCCCTTTGATCCACAACAATGTTGCCCATTGTGATTCACATTGGGTGTTGATGATTCTTTGTTATTTTGCAGCTTTGCTACAATGAGTGAATTTGGATGCCCATACTTAATGAATTTTGTGCTGAACTTGTCTCACAAGCTTGGTCAATTTGTGACTCACTCTAGGATCAAACAACCTCACTTAAGAATTTTTTATGTCAACCACTCTCTTGCAAGTTGGGGAGTGTTAGAAGTGAAAATAAAATTGTTGTGTGGAATTTTTGAGCTTGTGAGGATTGATGAAACTGTTGGGGTGGAGGTTTTGTTGTATTACACATGCAGTCTAGGTACACAATTGAGGGGACATTACCAAATTATCATCTTGGGAGTTTGGAAAATGTTGCTACCTTGGAATTATTTGTTGGAGATGTTATGAATTTTATGCACAAGGTTGTTGGTCAAGTCAAATATGATAAGTTGAGTCTGTAGGTGCTAGCAACATTATCCTTAATAGTGTAATCTTTATAACTTATTAACCATTAAAGCAGTTATTGTTTGACATAGTTAAATTTGATCATTGTACTTATTATATATACACATATAAGGAAGAAGTGAGCCAAGTGCTAATATGTCTGTAGTTTCTATAAGAGAAACTTGTTCTGTACCTGAAAATAATCACAAGTACCTATCTACTTTTTTGATACATAGCATGACCTTAAAATACATTGGTATCAACGATAATAAAAATCATTAAGGCTGGGCATGTTTATTGTGGTTTACAATACATGATAAGCTCTTCTTGGAAAGTAGAATAAATGTCGAATAGTTTCAATGCACATATCCGTTTTTCCTCCTCTCAAACATGGCATCATAACCTAGTTTATTAAGATCTGGGAGATTTGCATGTTTGTATTAAAGTGTAAGTACTTTTATTCTAGAAGATATTGAGAGTTTCTTGTTGTTGTTGACATTGTTAAGGGGGGGGGGTGGGGGCTAGGGCGGGATATGACATTGACTTGAAGCATTCAATTTCTAAACCTCAAGTTGGTGTTAACTTTTAGGGTTACTGCAAAAGTGTTTTTGCTATTATTAGGAGAGAACTATATCTCCAAGCTCCTTGATGATGCTTTGTGGGCATATGGATGGCTCAAATGGGGTGTATTCTTGATATTAGAGTGTTTCCTTGGTCTTCTTACCTATGGGGTTTATGCCCTAGTAAATTTTTGACTAACCCATTGGGTTTGGACAATGGGGTAGTTATTTGCTAGATTAGAAGAGGTGCCTACCTAGGAGGAGAATTGGGAACTTAGCCCTTGAAGCTTGGGACATAAATTCAATTCTCAACAATAGAAACAACAAACCATAATTCACTTCTCAACAACCTCAATATGCTAGGTAATCCAAGAGAAAATATACCAAGCAGATGCTACCAAATTTCATCCCTTCAGGCACACTTTTCCAAGCATAAACCCGATTTGAATTTATTTTTACTTACTGGAGATTTACAACAGTAAATATGCCATATTATCTTCAAAATTTTTGTAAATCACTTCATAATTTTGGACCTTAATATTTCAAATTAGTATGTAAAAAATGGTGCAACCAAGAAAACAATGAAAGGCTGCAAAATAAAATTTGAAACTACACGAGTATTGGACAACTGGAAAATTCATATGTGTATAAGGATGAAGTACATGTATATGCCACAAATTTATTATCATAAAGTGATCACAATCTTTCAAGGACCAAATAAGGGATAGATGTTCAAAAATAGATCAAGATAAGTGTCAACTGTAGGCATATAATGCCAAATCACAGGTAGAAAAGTGGAAGAAACTGTAGCAGTTTTTGTTACCAAGATAGATATGGTGAGAGAGAGATTATAGGAAGTGAAAGGCCATTGGAAAAACAAAGAGTCATAGGAATTGGAATTTTTAGTGTTAAAATCTCTATTATATGTTCAGGTGCTTCCAAACCCATTTTCTTTAGCTCTGTCTTTGGAATAAAATTGTTATTGTCTCATTTCATAGTATTTTTTTCTTATTGAATGATCTAGAATGGAATTCAAAAACAAATGATTCATGGAATATATGAATCCCTTGTTGGCCAAGAACAATATTTTTTCACACAACTCAATGAGTGACATCAACAAGAAGAAATACTTTGTTGTTAGAAATCACAAGTACAATGGCTCAAGAAGGAGAACACAACTCAAAATTCTCCCACAACTCGATGATTCGACATTGGAATTGTAATAGAATTACTCATCTCAAGAACAATCAAGGAAATAAGCTAAATTCTTAACATATTGAGCACAAACCAACAAAATTTTTCTGGTCTCTCCTCTCAAAACTCAAATCGGATGGTTTCACTTCCATTCACATGATCACCAAACACATCCCCTAATTAATATTAAAAGAACATGCCACAAGTCCATTAAGACCCATCACTTTAATAGATGTCAAATTGGCTGTCATGAATATGTCTACTAGAAAATCTCCAAGTTCTAATGTTTTCACCACAAATTTATTCCACCAGATTTGGTTCACCATTAAAAATGAGGCCTAGGCATTGAAAGAAAAGTTACACCAGATATGAGGTGCCTTTCCAACCATAAATGCTACCTTCATCACCATAATTCCAAAAGAGAACAAAGCACTCAATCCCTCAAAATTCCAAGCTATAGGTCTCTACTATGTTATTTACAAAATGAGATGAGAGGGGTGCACTAGCTATTGCTGTAATAAACTAATTGTTGCCTGTAGATCTAGTCATCTCTTAAGGTTTCCATCTCACACCACTACTAGATCTAGCACTTGTGGGTTTTTAAAATCAAGGGCTTTATACCTTGGCTCATTGAGGTTTTTTAATTTTCAACTTCCACTGGATATACTCCCTTCAACCACCAAAAAATTGTGACGTGCATATTTTTTCACTAGTGTTGTTGATTACAATCAAACTGCAAGATGTAGAATTTTGGCTCCATTTCAACATTAGGGTCATAATAGTGATTTTGTGCAGTATTGTAGGTGTTATGCCCTCAACAGGTTGTGATTCCATACATATCAAGTCCCTATATTGCAAGGAAAGTTTTTCCTTGCCTAAGAACTAGATTGAAGTCTGCCACCAGAGGCCAAATTTTTATGCCATTTCTGAATTCGTATCGTATCAATGATCTTCATTTCACTCCAACATCTTCTCTCTCACATAATTCTCTTCTTGCTAACCCCTGCATGCCCAATAGAATAATAACACTTAGAGTGCTATTATTCATTAAGTTATGTACCTCTTGAATTGTAATTGGGTTAGGTAGCTACATAGCAACTTTGAGTTTTCTTCCAAGTCTTGGTACTTGTCTATGATTTCAGGCACATATGAAAGTCTTGAAAGCAAGAGAATGTGCAAGAATAAACTCCTGGGAATAATACCCATTTCATTATAAGGGCTTATCTTATGTTGATGTCATAATGTCAGCAAGGACATTTGTAGATAGCTTGACACAAAGATAGTGTCAACAAGGACATTTGTTAATGTGCATATCAATGTGAATTTGTGGCTTCTTCAGCACAAGCATACACCAAAGTGATGTTTCGGTTACATATGCTTGAAATCCATGAATGTGATACAAAATTCAAATATATTTATGAAAGAATTCCCATGACATCATATAACCACTAGAACCATAACCTTGTTCCTTGGACCTATATCCAACAATCTCCATCCACCAAAGCTTGAATAGGTTTCAAATATGCAAAGTATGACATCCTCTTGCCTCAAAAAGACTAAAAAATTATGTATAGTTGACATTATTATATTCAGAGAATTTAAACACAACATTTGATACCATACAAGGAAAATTGGAAAGGTGATTGCATCAAAGAATGGCCAAGGCTTTGATGTTATATTGCAGCTTGCTGCATCTATGTAATTCCATGTGAAAATGCATGTGCATTTATAAGAGGCAAAATCTGGTTTTGAATCTACATATATGCCTGGGCAGTCTTATGATCTTGCATTTGGGGAGTCATTTGAGAAAGATGGAAGGTTCAATAATTGCTACTCTAGGAGATGCTACTTCAGTTCATTGGAGAAAAAATATTGATCTCATGACTCTTGTATTTTCTAGATGCTTGCACCACCAGATATAACAACAGGAAAATTAATCCTAGTTTGTGTGGAGAGTGGAGAAAAATCATTGAGGATTTTCCCTTCAATAGTTTGAAATTCGAGGAGAATCCTCAACAAGCATGTATCTAGCATTGAGTTCTGGTCTAAGACAGCTGATTTGAACATTGCAACCTGGAAGGTGTAAGGTTGATATACTAGGATGTGGCCAGCCTCCATATCCATTTACAGAGGATGTCGATGGAGACATAGCTGGAGTAAGCTCACAACCTTGTTGAGGATTTGATAGGAAGGATGACATCACATAAACTGGAGAGGGAGAACCAGGAGCAAGAGAACTCATGACAGAGTTCATGTCAAGAGATGATGATGCCCCCAACATATCCAGTAGAGACAATGAGAGGGCGTAGTTGTTCAGATGTGTGAGTAAAGAAGCAAACTCTACATGAACAATTGGTCCCATATTTTCACAACCGTAACCGATATTGAGCTAGATGTAACCAACACTAAAAAATACAGTGTGCATATTCCAAAACATGGGAGCAATTGCTGGATATCCTGAGACTTATAGTGCATATGTATTAGAAAATGTAGTTGCCATGTGTGCATGTGTCACTCCCTTTCCAATAAGAGCAGCACCAAACTCGAGATTATGAATTTTAAAAATAATGCGGGCATTCACAAGGCCGTAATTTTTATAATTCTCCTGAAAGAACCGTGCAACTGTTGCACTGCTCCAATCATGGCAGTGCACAATATTCGGATGCAACCCACTTTGAAGCAGAAACTCAAGGGTTACATGGAAAAAGAGTAAAAACCGTTGTCCATCATTCTTACGGCCGTAGATGTAACAAGCCCAAAACATTCCATTGCCTGGTTCTAGAAAGTACATAGAAAAGGCTTCAACATTTCCATGCTAGACTTTATTTCTGGTGCCTCCCCAAGAAAATTATTGCCTAAATTGAAAATCATGAACCTTTCTGTAATCAATACAATCATATTTCAAACAAATGATATCAACATTATGTCCCAATTCTTGAAATGCACAAGAAATACTTGTAACCACATCTTCTAGACATCTGAACTTTGCAACAGGTGGAATTTCCACAGCTATATGCACAATGTGCATTGGTGGCTCCCTTAGAATTACTCCAACCACAGAAACATGGTAGTCCATACAATTTATATTGTCATACAATCCACCATGTTCATCACCTCTTTTAGAAAAAACAAAATACATCATATATGCTTCTAGTTGCACCCTAAATGAGGTCGTAATTATTCTCAAGGTAATTTACAGTTGTGGCTAATACTTATCCAAAATAGACTTGAATTATATAGATGTAGTTTCCTTCACATAGGAGCCATTATATGCAAGGATCATTCACTGGGGTGGAAGAACACCAAGTTGATGAGTCCATCAATTGAAAGAGCACCAAAACCATATTTTAGATTTACCATTCAAAATTGTATTAGATGGGTTGTAAAAGACTATAACAAAATTTTCAGCTTCAAATTTGCTAGGTTCGATGTAGAATATATGTTTTTGTGACCGTTGAAATAATGTCATTGTTTTTTCCTTCCTTTCTTCTTTTAAAAGTTCTAAGTTCTTAGCCTTATTGCGAGAAAAGTCCTCTCTTTCTCGTCTCTGATGCAGTAATTGAAAATATATTCTCTGTTCTTCTTTAATTCAGAAGAGATATTATGGAATAGACTTGGGCACAATAGCATGAAAATCTCAATAAATGTTATTTTCATACACCTTAGCACTCTGAGGATGTCCATCAACAAATAACCAATTGGGCATAAAAGCTTGATTTGGCACCACCACATCCACAGTCCACCAATCACCATTTTCTACACTATCATAAGACAGATTCTGAGCAATTGTCAATGCATTTATCCAATTTTTGTAGCCACAGTGAGTCCAAACCTATGAAGAAAAATCAAGTGGAGGAGAAGGACGATTTTAATAGAGTTTCACTCTATCTCCTCCTTTAAAATCAACATGCTCAATGCACCATAAACCATCAACATACTTTACTACAATCTGCATGGCTGGGTGTGTATGTTCTTGACTTTTAGCCACTTGCTTATTTTCCTCTTCTCTATCTTCTTCCGTTGCAACATTTTCTTCCTCTACCCCGTGCCGCTCTAAAACCTCTATTTCTCTCTCTATTCTTTGGCTGGAAGAAGAATATATAATCCAAGTTTGTAATCCTTCTACCACCTCATTCTTTCTCAGCGTCAACAAATTAAGTTGGTTTATACATTTCATTATTGTGACCTATATTTATGTATAGTAAGTAGTAGGATATCATTCATGTACCAGTATGTGCACCTTCCTAACAATTTGGATACAAACATATTTCCATTCATCACCCACATCCTGCTAATTCTATGTGCCAAATAAAGATTTGGGTAGATGAAACCCTTCCATTGTGCTTTCCTTCTACCTCTCATGAGGCTTCTAGATATCTGTCATTGAGGTTTGAAAATCGAAATGGAGCAGTGTTGCTAAAATTCATTTTTGTAATGCAACATTCAGTATTGAAAGAAAAATATCAAGAAATGCACCATTCAGTATTAAAGGTCAGATATCAAGAAAACCCACTTTAAAGGGTTATTATATTAATGAGAATATGTAGATGCTTCTTCAATCTTAATTTTGATGGAGCCTCAAAATACAAAAGGGAAAGAAGCTAGGATGGGGATTTATTTGGAACCATGCAAAGTTGGTAATTATTGGTTGTTTGTTCATTTGCGAGAACACTTGAAAAATGTATCCAAGTTCTAGTGCTGGTGCAAAATATTTGTTTAAACAGAGACATGACAACCATGTTTATGGAATCTTGGAAAGAGACTCGAGTAAGGCAATTAAAATGGCGAAGGGAAATTGGATGAGAATATAAGAATTTTAGGGGCTTCAAAAATTATAAAAATATAATGATGGTACTGGAAGAAAATATTATGTTGTAGTAAGGTGTTGATAAAAAGTTAAATCTATAGTAGACAAAAAAATCAAAATAATTTCAAACCTTTAGTTGGAGAAATTTCTGTGGAGCAGAGAATTTTCAGTCCTCTCAATAGAGATTACAAATTAAAAGACAAGGCTTGAATGACATCACTTCCATTATGATGATGCAATGTTGAAGACACAGTAACCAAGGTTGATTTGTATATGGATACAATATGAGATGGAAAATTTTGGGTACAAAAAAAAAATTGGGACTAAAGATCTCCCTGATACAAAAGAAAATATGCATTTTTTCTAAATTTTAAAAGTCAAAGAATTGTAACTATCATATCCCTTCAAAATGGATATGAATTGTTGGTTCCTTCTTCAATACTTTTGTTTTAAACATGATAATACTGGTGGATGAACTCATTTATACCATAGTTTTTCCTTCATCATGCTCTGAAAGGTTGACTTCTAAGTTCTCACCAAATCAAATCCAAAGGGATACACTTTGAGAAAAAGCTAATCACAATAATCATGATTCACTCCTATCCCTTCTCCATCCTTTCACCTAATTTGCAGCCAACCAACCTCATCCAGACCAAGTGCAATGAGTGCCCCCATGTCTTTTTGTGGACTCAGGCCAAAAGCCAGCTCTGGCACAAGGCATTTTGGTAATGATTCAACTTCGAAAACAAAGTGTGGTCATCAAACGTGGAATTGAAATACTCAGCTAGCAGTTGTGAGCTTTGAGATACGAGTTTGAGCACTGAGCAATATGAAAGACAACTTCTCCACAACCTTTGTGTATTTCTCATAAGGCTCCTTGTTTCAAAAATCCATTATGGGATCTTTACATATCGATGCAACTTGTGACAAGATTTGTGTCATACCTTTGCATCATGTGAATTTGTCAATGTCTTGGTTAATTCAATGTGTCTAAAAACTTTGGGGTTATGAGCTCTTGCATCAACCTAATTCCCAGATCTCCTTGGGGAACATAAGTGTTGTTAATTTTATAAAAAATATGACTTCAAGACCAATTTATTTGAAGGATTCAGGTTCCATAGATCTCTATGAGTTCTATCAATGTTCTACTGTTGGTCTTAAATTGAGGTCTACAACATTACTACACATTATTTCATAGTCACAATTATGTTGTATATTAAAGTAAAAAATTTGTGGCTTTACCCATAATACAAAGAGAAAGAGGGCTCAACCTATTTTTGAAATCTAAAGCACTGATTATCCGTTAAAAAAAAAGGAGGACAAAGTGCAAAATGGAATTATAAGTTTTGACATATTTTCACAGTCTCTCTTCTATACCCACAAGAGTACTATTTTAAAAATTGATTCCACAAAATTATGCAAAATACATTAACAATAATTCCTTTTAGCTTCACTTGTGCTCTTGCACTGGAACAATTGGATGCCAAGACTTGGCTTCATAAGCTAGATACATAGTTCCACTTAAACTCCATGTAGGAGACTGATGCTATTTGATTTTCTACTGTTCATTTGGAAGGGGATGCCCAAGAGTGGTGGTACCATGGGCTAATCATGTTGGGACTTATTCACATCACTTCTTACATAGAGTACACCCAGAGGCTATTGGAGAGGTTTGAGAGGAAATACCCAAAGTTACATTTCTGGGAGTTAGCCCATCTGAGGCAAATTGGTAGTGGAAAGGAATACATTACTGAGTTTTAGGGATTAGTAGTGGTGGTGACTAGAATTTCAAAGGCTTGGTTGATCATGCTATTTGAGGAGTGGCTAGCAGAGCCATTGCATGGTTGGGTGAGGGCTTATAAGCCCACATATTTGAAGAATTTTATCTCCAAGACCCCAGATATGATTGACATTATGCCCAAGACCTCGGCCTTTGTCCCCACTAGACCCACTACACCATAGGGGAATCAAGACACTATACCACCCTAGAGGGATGGAGGACGTGGTCAGATGGACAAGGAGACCTAGAGGGACCTTAGGATGAGGAATTTGTGCTTTAAATTCCAAGAACCCTCGGCACTTGGGCATAAGTGCACCAAGGGCAAGGCCCACTTCATTGAGGTGTATTCAGATAGTGAGTTGGTTAAGGAGTTTGAGGTTCGAGTAGATCTGGGAGATGAGGGAGGACCATCATCAGGGGGAGCACCACCACCACCACTACCACCTAGAGGGGGACCATTTGCCCCATCAAGGGGAGTTCTTGCTTCAGTTCAGGGAGTTTTGAAATATTTAACACTCAGGTTTAGGGGGACAGTACAGGGGCAATGAGTTTTAGTTCTAATAGATAGTGGGGCCACCCACAACTTTATTGATTCCCAGATGGTGGAGTGTAGGGGAATGCACATAGAGACATTTGAGGGGTTCTTGTTCGTGCTACTAGACCAGACCATGTAGCGCATGAAATACGCTCTCAGGTTGACTGTGATGATGCGAAACTACTTCGTTACTGATCACTTTTTTGTAGTTGATGTCCTAGAGACCAACGTGGTGTTCGGTGTCTAGTGGTTATACTCATTGGAGAGGTTCACCACTGATTGGAAGAAGTTAGAGATGGAGTTAATGGGGCCAGATGGGAATCTATTATTATTGAGGGGGATGCACTCTTTCCCACCCCAGACAGTTTCAGCATACCGAATGGAGGTGGATCTATGACATGGGGACATAGAATGGGCAGTTGAGCTAAGGATTTTGGAGTCATGGGCCCAGGGATGACCAATGCACTCAGACATACAAGCCCTATTGGAGAGGCATCAAGGGGTTTTGGGGATATCCCTCTAGGTAGGCCACCAAGTCGAGGGTTCAAACACACTATCGAGTTGGAGGAGGGAGTGAATGTAGTTATCACGACCTCGTATATGCATCCCAAATCCTATCGAGATGAGATTGAGACGGCCATTCAGGAGCTGCTAATATTGGAGCACATCAGGCCCAATTCGAGTCCCTTTGCCTCTTCTGTGGTGCAGGTGAAGAAGAAGGATGGGACACTCCACATATGCATTCACTACAAGGTCCTCAATATGAATACATTGAAGAACATGTACTCTATTCCACGCATTGATGAATTGATGGATGGGCTTAGAGGAGTGAAATACTTATATGAGATAGATCTACACTTGGGATATCACCAGATTCAGGTGAGGGAGAAGGAAATCTATAAGACTGCCTTTTTTTGCCACTATAGACATTTTGAGTTCTTGGTGATGCCCTTCAGGCTAACCAATTCTAAGGCCATATTTAGTCTTTTATGAACCACATATTTCCTAGGTAGTTGCTGCGCTTTGTCCTTGTCTTCTTTGATGACATACTCATCTATATCTGGACGTGGGAGGAGCACCTTAAACATTTGGAGGTAGTAATTCACATACTAGAGGAGCAACAAATTTATGCAAAGATGTCCAAATGTGAGTTTGGATTGAAATAGATGATGTACCTTGGGCATCTGATTGGCCCATAGGACAGATTAAAGGTACACCAGGAGAAGATCATGACCATTTTGAATTAGCCAACACCCAATAATGTGATTGACCTAAGGGGGTTCTTGGGCATTTGTACATACTACAAGAGATTCATGAGAGGATTCTCACAGCTTGCAGAACCCCTCACGGGCTTGTGGAAGAAGGGGGCTTTGAGTAAATGTAGGTAGCAAAGGAGGCATTTGAGCATCGCAAGAAGGTCATGAGAAATTGTTCTGTTTTGGCTTTGTCTGATTTCACTCAACCATTTGTATTGGAGTGTAATGCTTCAGGTGAAGGAGGTCTTGTTGATGTAGGGAGGCCACCCCATAGCCTTTGAGAGTATAAAGTTGTTACCCCATGACCGAGTTCATTTATGACAAGGAGATGTTGGCTGTGTTGCAAGCCTTGGCCAAATTTAGATATTACTCGGTAGAGAATCGGTTCAAGGTGAATATTGATCACAACAATCATCGATTCTTCATGGAGAAACATGCATTGCACGAGAGGCAACATAAGTGGGTGAGTAAGCTCCAGGTTTAAGACTTTCAGATCGAGTACAAAAAGGAAAAACACAACATAGTGGCAGATGCGCTTTCCCGGAGGCCTTAGTACTCTCTATGATGGACGTTGCACATGATTAGAAGGCCCAAATCTTGGTTGAGTATTCCAAGGACAAACATGTTTTTGAGATACTAGACAACACACATGGGGATGATAGATTCTGGGTGATAGATGGTGTGATCTACTACAGAGGCCGAATATACTTAGTGTCAAGATCCCATGTCAGAGAGAAGGTTATGCAGAAAGCTCATAACAACCCTTTTGCATTACATATGGGTTTTATGAAGACTTACCATACCATATGTGAGCATTTCTCTTGGCATGGGATCAAGGGGGACGTGATGAGGCATGTAAAAGAGTGCATAACCCATCAGAGGAACAAGGTGGATTTGTCACACTCGACCTGTTTATTATAGTTTCCTCCCATTCCGGAGTGGAAGTGGGAGAGTGTGTCCATGGACTTCATCATGTCACTTTTGATGATAAATGGGAGAGATTTCATCTATGTGGTGGTATATCACTTGAATAAATTTTCCCATTTCTTTGCGATCCCATCGAGATATTCAACCTCATAGGTTGTTAAGTTCTTCTTTCAGGAGGTGTTTCGATTGCATTGGGTCCCAAAGAACATAGTCAGTGACAAGGACAGTAGATTCATGGGGGCCTTCTAGCATGAGTTTTTCTAGTTAGTGGGAACCAAGCTTATACCCAATACCAACTATCAGCCACAGACGGATGGGAAGACTGAGATAGTGAACAAATGGCTGGCAGGTTACCTACACAATTATGGCATGGGATAATAGAGGGTGTGCATGAAGTGGCTACACTTGCGTGACTTCTGCTACAACACTACTTACCACATGTTGATTGGTATGTCTTCCTTTTAAGCACTTTAGGGTTATGATGCACTTTCTTTTTCTGAAATAATATTTGGAGATACCATGGCCCCAGGGGAAAAGGATTAGGTCCAAGAGAGCGAAGAGATTCTTAACATTCTTAAGGACAACTTGTAGGTAGCAAAAAATAAACAAAATATCTAAGCCAATAAGCATAGGATGAAGAGATAGTTCGAGGCATGGGACATGGTCTACCTATGTTTGAAGCCTTACCGAAAATCTTCACTCAAGAAGAAATAGGTAGAGAAGCTCAAGTAACGCTTATATGGGCCATACAAGGTGATCAAGAGAGTTGGATAGGTAGCTTACGAGTTGGAGTTACCCCTAGAGAGAATAATTCACAACATATTTCATATCTCTTTCCTGAAAAATGCATTGGGTAAGCATGTTATGACAGTCAATGAGTTGCCTCCGTTGGATGATGAGGGTCACTTGATATTGGCACCTGATACCATATTGGAGATGAGGGAGAGGAAGCTAAGAAACAAGGTCATCCGAGAGCACTTGGTCAAGTGGAAATACTTTCCAGTTGAGGATGCCACGTGGGAAAATGAGCAGAGTTTACAACACCCAGTTTTAAAATTTCTTGGGGATAAGCAACATTTGGGAGGGGAAAACTTTAATGTCCATTCCTAAATAATTTTGTCAATAGTACCACAAATTTTCCATTTTTCTAAGTTTGGGGGCATAAGATAATTTGGAGAGGAAACATAGGACAAAGTGGTTGAAATGTTTGCCTTAATGGAATGTGGGGGCCACCTCCCCAGCTAATATGCACTCCTTGAGGAGGGAGAAATCGTTTGGCCAAGGGAATAGGTTTGGATTTCCTAGTGAGGGGCCCACATGGAGGAAATGAACAAAAAAAAAAAAATAGGAGAGAGGAAGCAACATTTTAGGCCTTTTGATAATTTTACAATTGAAGTGTTGCTCTAATTGTTTAGCAGAGTTAGATAGTGTTGTTCAACATAATATTTTCCCAAGGAGGAAGCTCAACCTTTCTTCTGTGGATTATGAGTACCACCCTAGGAAGGATTCTTCATCAGTTTCAGGAGTTGGAGAGATGACCACACATGTGGTACGGTTTCTAGGCCAACTGAGACACAGTTTAGGTTGCCATCCAGAGAGTTGAGGAAGAGCTGGAGTTGGGAGCTGCAACATTGTCGAAGTAATTTTTGGTCAATTCTAGGAAAAAGGAGGAAGATTTGCAAGGGTAGAATTCAACATAAAACATAAAATTGATTTTCTGGAGGATAAACTACATAATCTTACCTAAAAATTACGCAATAATTGTAGAGGCACAATTGCGGAGTGGCTTGTAAAGGAATTTTGAGAGCTGGGTTTCTTGGGGTTGGTTTGGGGTGCAATCGAGAATAATTTTCCAGCCATTTTGGGACATTCATTCCAACATCAGTCAAAATTCTAGTTTTTCTGCAATTAGAGGGTCAAGGATTTTGAGGCTATTTTTGGAGCATCAAAAACTAGGGAAAACCCATTTTAGGTTTTTCTAGGTTTTTGACAAGGATTCCATGACTAATTTATCAGATTTTTTTGAGAATTTAGGAGGGGGAAAATCTGGTTATCAATGTAGCCAACAATGCAAAAATCACAAGGCCAGTGTATAGTTTTAGTGGGAAAATTCCAGCAACAGTTTGGTATTGATAAAACACCCACCTAACTCTCGTAGCTTGCCTTGTGAAAGCTAGGGTGCACAATTATTATTATTATAATTTATTTTTTTTAATATATTGTACTCTAGCAAGTTCTTATAATAAAATTTTCCCATTTTCGTGTGTTTGGAGCATTTTTGTTTTCTGGGCGTTTGTTGAAAAAAAATTGTGTTGGGTTTATTGCATGTTTTTTTTACGACTGTTAATTTTTCCATTAGGAATATTACACCTTGAGAGGTTTGATCAACATATCAAGTCAGATTTGAAACAAAAGTAAAGTAATCCTTGCAGATCGAAGGACATTCTTTAAAGCACACAAGAAGAGCCTAGGAGACACCTTCATCAAATTATAAACTGATAAGATACTTTGAGCCTATTTTGAGTTGACAATAGAGTGCATTCATGATGACATTAACTGACCATTCTTCAAGCCTTTTTTGAAACAACAGTCACTCTTGAAGCATAGTTGAAGACCAACACTTGAAGAGTTTAGGAGGCCACGCAGAGAGTTGAGGAGGAAGAGCTGGAATTGGGAGCTGCAACATTGTCGAAGTAATTGTTGGTCAATTCTAGGAAAAAAGAGGAAGATTTTCAAGGGTAGAATTAAACATACAACATCAAACTGATTTTTCGAAGGAAAAACTACATCATCTTACCCAAAAACTGCACAATCATTGTAGATGCACAATTTTGGGGAGGCTTGTAAAGGTATTTTAAGAGCTGGGTTTCTTAGGGTTGGTTTCAAGTGCAATCGAGAAGAATTTTATAGCCATTTAGGGACATTCATTCCAACATTAGTCACAGTTCTAGTTTTTCTGCACTTAGAGGAGGGTCAAGGAATTTGGGGCCATTTTTGGAGCATCAAAACTAGGGCAAACCCTTTCTGGGTTTTTCTCATTTTTTGACAAAGATTCCTTGACTAATTTATTACAATTTTTATAAGTAGTTAGAATGGGGAAAATCAGGGTATCAACACAACCAAAAATGCAAAAATCACAAGGCCAATGCATATTTAGTGGGAAATTTCCAGCAAGAGTTTAGCATTCATAAAACATCCACCTGAGGTTGGTAGCTTGCCTTGTGAAAGCCAGGGCACACATTTTATTTTTATTTTTATTTTTTATCTTTTATTGTACTCCAGCAAGATCTTATAAAAAATTATCTTATAAAAAATTTATCATTTTGGTGTGCTTGGAGCATTTATGTTTTATGGGTCTTTGCTAAAAAAGAAATGTGTTGGGTTTATTGCATGTTTTTGTTATCACTGTTATTTTTTCCATTAGGAATATTACACCTTAAGAGGCTTGATCAACATATCAAGTCAGAGTTGAAACAAAAGTAAAGAAATCCTTGCAGATCGAAGGGCATTCTTTAAAGTACACATGAAGAGCCTAGGAGACACCTTCATAGAATGGTAAAATGATAACATACTTTGAGAATATTTTGAGTTGACAGTACAATGCATTCATGATGACATTAATTGAGCATTCTTCAAGCCTTTGTTGAAACAACAATCACTCTTGAAGCATAGTTGAAGACCAAACTTGAAGAGTTGTTTTGTTGAAGCAATCACCCTTGGAGTATAGATTAAAATCAACACTTAAAGACTTGTTTTGTTGGAGTAGTCATCCTTGAAGCATAGTTGAAGATCAACACTTGAAGACATGTTTTGTTGGTGCAAACATAAAAGTTTTGTTGAAGCGGACATGAAGTTTTTGTAGAGGTAGATTTCCATACCTATGTTGGATACATTTTTTAGAAGTATTTGAAGTTTCTGATGAAGGCTTGAAGTAGAATTGAAGTCACCTTAAGGGATTTAAGAAAAATAAGAGGGTTGGATCCCTAGAGGATTGGAGTCATCACACAAGGTTGGAGCTTGGATTTGTAGTTGAATATTAGAGTCCTCATTCAGAGTTGAAGCTATGAAAGAGTTAGAGATTTTGTTGTACAAGTTGGAGCTTGGGTTTTTAGTGTCCTCAAATTCATTAATAAAACTATTTTCCTATTTCACATATTGTGTTTTGGTTTAATTGATGATTTTAATTGGCATAATATAACAATTTTATAGAAATATTTATTCAACCCCCCTCTCAATATTTCCAACACTAGCACACCTTACATTTTTTCCACCTTGCAATATTTTTATCGACATGCTATAAGGAATTTTCACAATGCAATTTTATTGTTAGTAATCTGGTTGTTTATGATAGAAGGAAATCTAACATGTGTTAGAGTTCCTTCACCTCGGAATGTTCTTACTACCAATGTTACTGTGTTTGTGTTAAAATCAAATATAGGATGCACTAGATTTATTTTGGCATGCAATGTTGTTGTTGGTAGTATGCTAGTAGTTGTGCTACATGTAAAACTAACACTCATTAAATTTATTTCACCTTGCAATGTTGTTATTAGAAATATGATTGTGTCTGGGCTAGAAACTATGCTAGATTTATTTTTCTCTGCAATAGTGTTGTTGTCTATTTGGTTGTTTATGATAGAAGGAAATCTAGCATGTGTTAGATTTCCTTCACCTTCGCAATGTTATTGGAAATGTGTTTGTGTTTGGGCTAGAAGTTGTGCTAGATTTATTTTTCGCTACAATATTGTTGTTGTCAATTTGGTTGTTTATTATAGAAGGAAATATAGCACGTGTTAGATTTCCTTCACCTTGGCAATGTGCTTGTGTTTGTGTTCGAAGGAAATATAACATCCGCTAGGTTTCGTTTGGCATGAAATGTTGTTGTTTGTAGTATGCTTGTATTTGTGCTACATGTAAAGCTAGAATGCATTAATTTTCTTTTATCTTGTGATTTTTTTTATTGGAAATGTGCTTGTGTTTGTGATAGAAGTTGTTCTAGATATATTTTTCCATGCAATGTTGTTGTTGGAAAACTTCTTTTGTTTATGCTGAAAGAAAATCTAACACACTAGATTTCTTTCACCCTACAATGTTGTTATGTGCTTGTGTTGGTGTTATGCATAAATCTAGCATGTGCTAGATTTTCTTCACCTTGAAATTTTTTTATTTTTCAACATGCTTCAATTTTGGCTCGAAATAAATCTAGAATGCACTAGATTTCTTTTTCACTGCAATGTGGTTGTTGAAAATATGCTTTTTTTTCAGCTAGAAGTAAATCTACCATGTGCTAGATTTATTTTATCTAGAAATGTTGTAATGTGTTTGTGTTTGTGCTAGAAGGAAATCTAGAATACATTAGATTTCTTTCACCCTTCTATGAGCTTATTGACAATGTGTTTGTATATGCGTTAAAAGGAAATCTAGTGTGCACTAGATTTCTTTCGCATTGGAATGTTGTTGTTGGGAATTAAATTATTTGTGCTAGATGGAAATCTAGTATGCGCCATATGTCCTTCCCCACAATGATGTTATTGGCAATGTGCTTGTGATTGTGCTAAAAGGAAATCTAGCATGTGCTAGATTTCTTTTTCCCTAGAATTTTGTTGGTAATATGTTTGTGTTCATGATATAACAAAATCTGGCATGCGCTAGATTCTTAACCCCTACAATGTTATGTGTTTGTGTTTGTGCTAGAAGGAAATCTACCACACACCATATTTCTTGTATTGCATAAGGTATTTTTGACAATATGATTGTTTGTGCTACAAGAAAATCTAATATGCAGTATGTTTCTTTCACTCTAAAATATTGTTATGTGCTTTTGTTTGCAAGACAAGGAAATCTAACACGTGTTATCTTTCATTCACCTTGCAATTTTGTTATTGGTGACATGTTTGTATTTGAGATATAAGTACAAATAGAATGTTAGATCTAATTCACCTTGCAATATTGTGATTGGAAATATGGTTATGTTTGTGATAGAAGAAAATCTAGCATGATATAGATTTCTTTTACCCTACAATAATGACGTTGCCAATATGTTTGTGTATGGTGGGAGGAATTCTAGCATGCACTAATTTTTTTTGCAATTCAATATTGGTGTTAGCAACGTGCTTCCATTTGTAATAGATTAAAATCTAGTATGCAATAGATTTGTTTCACAATGTAATATTGTTGTTGGCAACATGGTTGTATTTGTGCTAGAATGAAATATAACTTGCATTGTATTTATTTTTCAATGCAATATTGTTGGAAATGTACTTTTGTTTCTGTTAGAAGGAATTCTATCATGCATTGGATTTTTTTTTCCCTACAATGTTATTGTTGGCAATGTGCTAGAAGTAAATCAAGCATAGGTTAGAAATATTCCACCCTGCAATGTTGTTTCTGGCACTGTGATTGTGTTTGTGCTAGAAGAAACTTTAGAATGTGTAAGATTTATTTTACTTTGAAATTTTTTTGTGAGTAACATGCTTCTATTTACGCTAGAAGGAGATTTAGCATTTGGTGGATTTCGTTCGCCTTAGTATATTGTTGTTGGCAATGTGCTTGTGTTTGTGCTAGATTTATTTGACCATGTAATGTTGCTTCTAGCAACATGCTTATGTTTGTAGTAGAAGGAATGACATTGATTGTCAGCTTTCATTTGAGGTGCAATGTTGTTGCTCGAAATGGGATTCTACTTGTGATAGAAGGAAAGCTAGCACACACTATATTTCCTTCATAATGTAATGTTGTTATTAGAAATATGTTTGTTGTTATGCTATAAGGAAGGTTATAATGTGTTAAATTTCCTTCATCTTGCAATGTTATTGTTGAAAATGTGTGTGTCTTTGTGATAGAAGTAAATCTTGCATCCGTTAGATTTTATCGCCATGCAACATTATTGTTGGAAATGTGCTTGTATTTATGCAAGAAGGAATTATAGAATGCACTAGATTTCTTTGTTCTCGTTCCAAATGGAAAACTATCAAGATTTCACCCTCACCAAGATTAGTGTAAAATGTTGTTCTTGTGGTCTGTTTTATATGATTCAGGAAGGAATTGATGGATTACTAGCTTTAACAGATATATATTGCATTCATTGCTTAGAATGTTTATTCATTATTTGTGATTTGAAAGCTTTTCTTTTATGTGCTTTCAATGTTTCAGTGTTATGAATTAGATAGTGCAAAAGAATTGTATATAGATATATGTTTTTTCTGGAACTACATTTGTGCTTGAGTTGGAAGGAATGATAATCGTATAGCTTTCCTGTTGGAAAAAACACAATAACCCAATCATAATTATTTGATCCATGGATAATAATGTGATCTTCGTATAATTTTGAAGTTTATGAATAAATGTATTATTGAGCTATACTATATTTTTCTTCCAATGCAAATGTATGCAACTTTAAAGTATCAAGCACAATGTTTTAACATATATTGTTTTTCTCTCTATTTTGTTGTATAGTTATGAACTTCCAAAAACAATTTCACTAATGTTTGGATGCATAAGATAAGACTCCTCCTCATCAACATAAAAATATAGGAAAACTAAAATCTACACTTTTGAAGGACCTAAAGTTAACATCTCTTTGTATCCATCCTAAATAGTATGTCCTTCGATGTGTATAGGTAGGGAGTGCTAACATTGGAACTAAATGTTTGTAAAATGAAATATCTTTTGTTTTAGAATAAAAGTGAGAATTGTCTAGTATTTATTGTACCAAAACTTTTATTTGGAAGGAAACCTCTCATTTGGATTTTGATTATCAAGTTCAGACATAAAAAATCCTCACTAAGTGAAAATATAATTTCTCCTTTTCATGGGGCTTTTAGACATCTTATGTAGCATCCATCTTGAAATATCTTATATTTTCTAGAGGACCGCGTTTTGGTTTTTTAACTTCGACAAATTTCTTATGATCATTATCCATACACATGCATTAAGACTACAAGTGTAATTTATGAAGTTAAATAGAAACTTGGTGGTTTGATATGAACTGATATTTTTCATTCAAAACTTGTATTTGGAAGAAAACCTCAAGTTTGGCTTTTGATTATCAAGTTCAAACATCAAACATCCTCCCTAACTGAAAAAATAATTTCTCATTTTCATGGGGCTTTTAGACATCTTATGTAGCATCAATCATGGAATTTATTATATTTTCCAATGAACCATGTTTTGGTTCTTAAACTTCTACAAATTCCTATCATCATTATTCATACATATGCATTAAGACTACAAGTGTCATTTCTGAATTTAAATAGGAATTTCGTGGTTTGATATGAGTTGATATCTGTCATTCTATGATACTATATATATCTCTAATTGCATGGTATTCATTTATGTTTTTGTGTAATTTGCATGTAAAGTAATTTTTGGTAGTAGGCACTAGATGGTGGGGAACAGTGTTTCATTACATACAACATGACTACCATACTATTTAAATTATTGCATCTATATTACTTTTTTGAAAGTTGTGTGTTTTTGCAAAAATATAAAATCACACTTTACATGGTTCAACCTTTTAATTACATTTCAAGGTTTAATTGTTGTTATAGGATTGGTATAAGCTAGAGTGGAAAATATAGCAAAAGGGGACTGTGTTGATCTCCTTATCAATGATCATGTCATTGGGCTAGGAAGGGTCAAATATACAGAGTCTAAAACTTCCAGTGTCGGAGAAAGGGTTAATGCAGGTTATGTTGCGATTTTGATAATTGATGTCACTCAACCACATTTGACTGGGGAGGATGTCGATGAAGGGCACGTCCATCCATCGAAGATCATGGATTTTAGGCACAACATAGGTAAATAAAAATATTGAAGCATGTGTTCAAATATTATTGATAGTATAATAATTTTTTTTGGAGTAAATACTAACCTTATTTATATTTTTTACAGGTGAAAATTTTTCGTCTACATTTTCTATTGGAGACAAGGTAGATCTTCTACAACATGGAGTGAAGGTGGGTGAGGGCTCCACATTCAATATAGAGCTTGGGCATAAAGTGCATGGAATTATGGTAAAGAAAAGATGCATAGTGGTTAAAATTGAGAAGGTTTTAAAACATGATGTTGCTCTATGACATCCAAAAATATTTGAGCATACACTAGGGGGTGTTGAGATTCAACAAGATGATGACCTTAGTGAAAAGAGTCGCCTTCACTAAGTGGGCACACAGGCTGTTTTTGGCACAATTCTATTTTTAAACATGATGATCATATTTCAGAAGTTGCCGGATGCTATTTGTGGATGGTTGGTCAAGTTGGAAAAATAGATGAAATTATATTTTTATAATATTGGGTGAAGTCTATTTATAGATCGCCAATATAGAAATAGATGCATGTCAATTATTATTAGCTCTTAATAATAATCAGACTCTAAACAAAAACTTATTCTCTTGGAGCACTTCAGTTCAGTGCGAAGATGTGGCACATCAGCTGAAAAAATGAATTATGTAATTCCTAAGGGTTTACTAGAGCTAATGCATGAATGATTCAGTTAGAACTCAAGTGGCAGAGTTATGACGCAATTGTAAGAAGTAGTTATGGAGTTGTATTCAGTTTAACTCAGTTAGACTCAGTTGATCTAGTTGTATCTAGTCTAACTGATTGATACACTAGTGAGAGTGGAGTGAATTGATTAGTTAATTAATTCAAAAATAATAACTCATTAATCAACTGAACAATACAACAGTTAACTACAATGCATGGTAGTTTCAGTGGAGACCAGTGGAGAGATAGGTGAAAGGGCAATATAGACTATCTGTTGTGACTATAGTGATGCATTGATTGCATCACACACTCAGTGGAAATGCCAATGAGGATTGTGCAGTCAAGGATGGAGTAATTTGAATTCATTCAAAGCTATTCTTCAGCAGAGATTTTGCAGTGGAGGCAGGCTAGCAGGTGGCAAATATCGGTGCATGGATTTTCAAGATTAGGCCTGATTAGTGTATGACAGTTGTATTGTACTGAGAGCTTGTGATAAGCTTTGTATGTTTGTATGAGATCGTCATATGATCTCCATGTTACATAATATATATTTTGGGTTTTGAGCTTTAGGGTTTCCTGGTTAAAAACTATGTTATGTGTGATTGATAATTTTTTTTTATGCTTCACATGTGTGTGCAATTAATTTTTCCACAAAATATTAACAAGTGGAATAGATTCAGTATCTTGCATAAAGTTAAATAGTGTGAGATCAGGTGGATCTTAAAAATATGCATGCTTAGTTCATATAATTTCTACATGGTATCAGAGCATTGTTGATTGAATATTGCAATTGTGAATTGAGTTTGTGTTGGTGGACAATTCAAATTTGCTACAAAATATTCTTGGTGTAGAAATCGAATATACATTGAAATGTCTTTCAATGGGTTGATATTGGAGTATGCCCTTAATGGGAGCTCAAATTACATACCCTGGAAGGATAGGATGGAGGCAGTGCTGTAGGATAATGGGCTGAAGGAGTTCATCGATAACGATGTTCCTAAGCCGAGATCTTGCAATGATGCATTACTTTATGCATGGCAAAAGAAGACTGCAAAGATGAGGAGGATTCTGTTGGAAGGTGTGAAGGACCATATTGTGTCTAGTATTCATGGGAAATCCACTCCATTCTTTATGTTGAAGGCTTTGACAAAAATTTTCCAAAGCATAAGTGACCAAAGGAAGTTCGCGATTAAGGAAAAGCTCAAAAAAATAAAAATGTAGAAAGGCGAAAATATTCCAAAATACCTCAAGAAGTTTTTCCAATCCAAGGATGAACTAGGAAGTGTGGGGTTTCTTGTTGATGAAGAAGACTTGGTGAGCTTGGATCTCCTTGGGCTTCCGAAGAGTTGGCATAGCTACGAAGACTCTGTCAATAGACGGGAGAAACTGCCGGGATGGGAGAAAATTTGGTTGGATCTTGTGCAGGAGAAGATAAGGTGGGGTACCAAGGATGGATATTCATCGAAGAATTAAGATGAAGAGAATTGCGCTTTGGCTGCCAAATAAAGGAAAGGGAATGGGAAGAAAAATCCTTCAAAATCTGGTGCTAAAGGAAAGAAGTAGGATTTGTCCAAAGTGAATCTTTTTCACTACCAAGAGCATGGACATTTCGCCACTAACTATCCACAGAAGAAGAAGAATAAGTAGGCTACTAAATCTGCAGCTAGAGAGGCCTTAGCCTCACAATTTGAGCTGGGATTTTCCTTGATCACATGCTTGGTTTCAAGTTGCATGGGATTGGTGTGGTATCTTGATAGTGGTGTGTCTTTCCATATGACGGGAGACAAAGAGTTGTTTAGTGACTTGGAGGAGAAGGACCTCCAGATGCATATAAATATGGGCGATGATGGTCGGTACAATGCGACTGGCATTGGGACCATTACCTTTGAGAGGGAGTCCGGTAATCCGTTCTTGTTGAAGAATGTCATGCATGTTCCAGGTCTGAAGAAGAACATGGTCTCAGTCGCAATGCTGGAAGACAAGGGTTATGATGTTGTTTTAAGTGAGGGACTTCGACATAAAACAACAGGTCAAACCAATAATTTATGTGTTTGAATTAAGAATCTCTACAAGCTAGAGGTAGTTGGGTACGCTGCAATGGTGGGCAAAGTATAAGGAGTGGTGAGCCAAGATGAGGGAAAATTATGGCACAGGAGATTAGGCCATCTTCACCATGGTGCTTTGAATATTTTGTAGAAAATTTATACTGGACTTCCCAAGGGTACTCTTGTGCAGTTAGATCAGTGAAAAGTATGTACAATGGGTAAGTTTGTGAAGACCACCTTTCATGAGAAGGAGAACCATGCCTCGGTGATCCTGGAGAGAATTCACACAGACGTATGTGGACCATTCTCAGTTGCTTCAATAGAAAAACACATGTATTATGCGATATTTGTTGATGACTTTTCTCGTAGATGTTGGATCTTCTTCATGCAGAAGAAGAGTGAAACATTCTCAAAGTTATGTGAGTTCAAGGCATTGGTGGAGAAGGAGTCGAGGAAGCAGGTGAAAGCTCTACAGAGAAATAATGGTGGTGAATACATCTCAGGTGAATTCAAAGAATTCTGTAGAAAATAAGGAATTCGAAGAGAACTCATAGCGCCTCATAACCGACAGCAGAATGGGGTTGTGGAGAGAAAGAACAGAATGTTCGTGGGTGCTACACGAGCAATGCTACATGACCAGGGTGTACTGATGCATTTGTGGGTATAAGCATGTAAAACTATGGTTTATATGCAAAACCGTTGTCCTCATAGAGTACTTGGCATGATTACACCCGAAGAAGAATTTTCTGGTAAGAAGCCTGATATTTCTCATTTGAATATTTTTGGCTCACCTGTTTACATTCATGTGACGAAGGATGAAGAAGCTGGAACCGACTATAGAAGTTGGGATATTTGTGGGGTAAACAAAAACACCCCATAGCTATCGTGTGTATTTTCCAGACAGTCGAATGACTGTTGTGCTACGAGATATAAAATTCAATGAGGTGAAAGCCATGAATTTGTCGCTTGAGAGGGAGCTACACTTGCATGCAGAGGAGGAACTTCTAGTTCCCAAAGATGAGCCTCTGGATGTGGATCAGCCACAGGAGGAGATTCATCGAGTGGAGGAGTCCACTCATGTAGAACAAAACATCAGACAAGGCAGAAAGCGTACCACAAAAGCTGAGAGACTGAAGCTTGATGTGGCACAGAATGTAGGAGTCCCAACATCACAATGCAGACAGAGGCAGTCACCTGATCGATATACTGGATACATGGATCTTATGAGCAAGTGTATCATGACAGTGCCATATTCTTTCGAAGAAGCAGTGCAGGAGCCCACATGGGTAGATGCCATGGTGGAGGAGTATGACTCCATTGTCAGAAACAATGCTTGGGATATTTTTCCAAGGCCAGTGGGAAAATCAGTTGTAGGATCAAGATGGATCTACAAGTTAAAGCAAGCTGCTAATGGTAGTGTCGACAAGTATAAGGCAATATTTGTTGTCCGAGGCTTCTCACAAATTGATGGGATTGACTATGAATAAACCTTTGGAATTGTCGCACGGTATTATTCCATACATACCATCCTTGCTCTCTTAGTGAAGATGGGTTGGCACATTCATCAGATGGATGTGAAGACTGTGTTCCTTAATGGTATCATTGAGGAAGAGGTGTACATTGAGCAGCCTGAAGGATTTGAGATATTCAGCAGCAATTGACATGTGTGCAGGCTCAAAAGAGCGTTGTATGGGCTGAAACAAGCACCCCGTTCTTGGTACACTCAGATCGACAACTATTTCATTGGACTTGGATTCACCAAGAGTGAGGTGGATGAAAACCTGTACCAAATTGTGGTTGAGGGTAAGTTTTTAATCATTGTACTTTATTTTGATGATTTAATACTAACAGGTGATGAGCAGTTTATACACTCATGCAAGGAAGATCTTGCAAAGGAGTTTGAGATGAAGGATTTGGGCCTCCTCCATTATTTCCTTGTATTGGAAATATGGCATTGGGAAGGTGAACTGTTTGTGTCTCAAGGTAAGTATGCCTGGGAGATACTGGATAAGTTTCACATGCAAGGCTGCAAGCCTATCGATACTCCTCTTCCAGGAAATTGGAAGAAAAAGGACGCTACATCAACAGAGGTAGTGGATGCCACTGTTTATCGATAGTTGGTGCGTTCGCTCATGTATTTAGTTAATACAAGACTGGACATATGCTATGCGGTGAACCAGCTTTAACAAGCGACGGTTAAGCCTACCAAGATCTTTTGGAAGGTAGGTAAGCATATTTTAAGATATCTTAGGGGCACATCTGAGTATGGTTTATGGTACAGACAGACGGATGAGGTGAAGTTGCATGGCTTCACGGATGCAGATTGGGTAGGGAGCCCAGCAAATAGAAAGAGCACATCAGAAGGAACTTTTAGTATCAGATCTATGGCATTTTCTTGGTGCAGCAGGAAACAAAGATCTATGGCACTCAATTCAGTGGAAGCAGAATACATGGCAGCAATTTTAGCTGCATGTGAGGCTATCTGGAAGAGGAAGATCCTGGTCGGTTTGTTCGGTCCACATTTAGATCATACGGTGATTCATTGTGATAATCAGAGTTGCATTAACTCTCGGTTAATCCTATGTCTCATGATAGATCTAAACATATTGATATCTGGTATCATATTATCAGAGATTATGTGTAGCAGAAGATAATGTTTCTTCAGTACATTCCTACGGAGGATCAGGATGCAGATATTCTGACGAAGATGCTCACTAGGAGAAAATTCGAATATCATAGAGGCAGGATTGGGGTGAAGGATAATCCCTATATTTTTGAGAGGGAGTGTTGAGATTCAACAAGATGACGAGCTTAGTGAAAAGAGTCACCTTCACTAAGTGGGCCCGCGGGCTATTTTTGGCGCAAGTCTATTTTTAGACATGATGATCACATTTTAGAAGTTGCAGGATGCTATTTGTGGATGTTTGGTCAAGTTGGAAAAATACATGAAATTATATTTTTATAATATTGGGCGAAGTCTATTTATAGATCATCAATCTAAAAATAGATGCATGTCTATTATTATTAGCTCTTAATAATAATCAGACTCTAAACAACAACTTATTCTCTTGGAGCACTTCATCTCAGTGCACAGATGTGGCACATCAGCTAACAGAAGGAATTATGCAATTCCTAAGGATATAATAGAGCTAATGCATGAAGGACTCAGTTAGAACTCAAATGGCAGAGTTATGACACAGTTGTAAGAAGTAGTTATGGAGTTGTATTCAGTTTAACTCAGTTAGACTCAGTTGAGCTAGTTGTATCTAGTCTAACTGATTGATAAACTAGTGAGAGTGGAGTGAATCAATTAGTTAATTAATTTACAAATAATAACTCATTAATCAAATGAACAATACAACAGTTAACTATAGTGCATGGCAGTTTTAGTGGAGACCAGTGAAGAGATAAGTGAAAGGGCAAGATAGACTATCTTTTGTGACTATAGTGATGGATTGATTGCATCACACACTTAGTGGAGATGCAAATGAGGATTGCACAGTCAAGGATGGAGTAATTCAAATTCAGTCAGAGCTATTCTTCAGAAGAGATTGCACAATGGAGGCAGGCTAGTAGGTGGCAAATATCGGTGCATGGATTTGCAATATTGGGCCTGATTAATGTATGATGATTGCACTGTACTGAGAGCTTGTGATAATCTTTGTATGTTTGTATGAGATTTTCATATGATCTCCATGTTACATAATATATAGTTGGGGTTTTCATCTTCAGGCTTTCCCGATCAAAAACTGTGTTATGTGCGATTGATAATTTTTGTTTATGCTTCACATGTGTGTGCAATTAATTTTTTCACAAAAGATTAACAAGTGGATAGATTTAGTATTTTACATAAATTTAAATAGTGTGAGATCAGGTGGATCTTGGACATATTCATGCTTAGTGCATATAATTTCTACAGGGGGTAAATTGGAATCTTATGAGATTTGGCCAGAATTAGATTTGGAACCTCACTATAATGATCATGCCATAAATATTCACCAAGATAGGGTTAGATTCATATGTACAAAGGTTTCTCTTACACATGAATGCATGGGAACAAGCATGTGCATTGTCAAAGTAATGTTAGTTAATGTCTGCGAGGATGACATTGTTGAAGGTGAAACACTAGGTGAAATGGAGTTTGGTGTTTTTTTGGGAGAGATAGATGAAAATTGTGAAATATGCAGAATTGGGTTAAGGAAAAGGGTTAAGGAAATATGTATATTTGTGTCAGTAAATAAGTTGGTGGACAACAACAGTGTGATATTAAGGGTTAAGGAAAACTTCAAGGAGCCACCCAAGGAACTTGTGATATGGGATGTTATAGAGGACACAAATCCCTTAAACAAGTAGGATGGGTATCTTTGTAATGAAAAAGATATAAAATCAATTGATATGCATGTAAAAAGGCCATATAAAATGAATAAATGAGTTATGGCTACAACAAAAATTGCAAAATGTCAAACAATAATAGATGAAGAGAAAGATATTCGACTTTTGGTACCAGATGTATGTTGTAGAAAATTTTGTCTTCAACATGTGGATAGGAAGGCCATTGCAGGTGCTATAAGGGGTATGAAACATAAATAAAAATGGTAATATGGAATTTGTCTTGAATTCACTCATCTCAAACACAGTCATGTCAAGGAGCCATGTCCATGGCCTACCACCTATTGCTAGAAATATAAAGGACATGAGATTTAATGTGAATATTATTTGTAAGAAAGCATGGTATAAGATACATAAGAATCCTCAAAAAACATTCTATAACTACCAACATTATTTCCAAGATGGACAGGTCAAAGCTATTCATGGTAACACCAACACATGCAAAGCACGAGGACACATCATGGTAGCCATAGAAATATTGCACAAAATTGTGATGGATAATTCAGATTTTTCACCAAACCAAACACGTCAAGTTGACGAAGACGGAACATATGCTCCTTTAATATTGCTTCCTATGAATTATACATAAATTTCTTTGTTAAAAGAGATCAATGAGGCTCTTCAAAATATGAATTACCCATCAGTATCACAATCAACAATGAGCAAGATATGGAATACTAAGTTTTGAGATGTGGCATTTTAAAATAACAACTTCAGTAAATGTAGTGAATTTATTTTGTTCAAAGCACAGATGAAGTCAACGACTACAAAAGAGTTGGAAGAAAAGGCATGAGGTAGGCTGAACAAACATAACAAGATTGTTATGTGTGGAAGATATTGCTAATATTCCCATAGAATTATATCAGAGCAGTTTCCAAAGGATTATTTGAGCATTATCCATGATAAAATGGATAAAACAAATACTTCAATCCCAAGGGTACGTGTAAAATCAAAATCTATTGTAGGAAAAAATTTGGTTTTTCATTGATAGGTATGGTAACAGATGAGCATAATACATGAGGTTTTGGTCATTTATCCCTACCATTTGTACATATGGGATCACAATTTACTATTACATCCCTTGCAAAGTGCTTAAGGGACCTTGAAGACCCAAAAATTGATATGTATGGTGATCTACTTTATGAGAGTTGAAGTTCAAGAAACCCACTTACAAATGCATTACTTGACACCTCTATTTAATCAAAATGTCAAGCTTACAAGGATGATTTTATATCTCATGGAAGATCAAAGAGTCAAAATGTTGATTTTAAATCTCTTCCTCCACATTTTTTGTTATAGTTAGAAAATGTCGCAGTGATAATAAGAATCACTATCTTTTCATGTTTTTATCACTTTTACCTACGCTTGGTGTCTTCATTACTATTGAGGTTGGATTCTTGCTTGTGTGGCACACCCATGTAGACATAGATGGAACATACAGAAGAATGTATTCTAACCTAAAAACTAAAGATTTATATTCTTTACCTAAAATGATGGATACATATAGCATAATTGAATAAAATCGAGTGTTTCCACCTACACTTACTGACAAGGTCTATGACTTCAAAGTTTCCTTAATGAATACATCAAGGAGGGAAAAAATGCACTAGTTGGACATCTTAATGTTGAATACTTCCAATCTCTTGTACTCAATGATATTCCAGTACTAAGGTACAAAGAATCCATTAGAGATATTAAGTGGTTAGAACTAGTTGAGTTATGGAATATATATGATGAAGGTCAATCTATAATTCCTAGAGAGAACCCATATTTATTATCTTTCAAAATGAATGATTCATATTTCAAAAAACTAAAGGAAGAGATACCATCATACATAAAAATGTGGAAACACACTATCAAGAATGAGGATTCACCAATTTTTATTAAGGAATGGAAAAATTAAGTCGTGTATTTGGAAAGAGTTCTTGATACATTAGATGGAATCTATAATGATCATATAATAATATATGGAAGTGATTCATCTTTTGAGGATTTTTGGCCCAAGACAAGGCACATTGTTGATGTTGTTCGTAATGCGTTCCATTTAATATCAAGTATTATGGATGAATATTTTGATAATGCAATAGATGAACCAGTATATGTTGGACCCAAATGCAACAAACCAAAGCCAACATTCAATCCAAAATTGATGTTGAGAAAGGAAATATGTTTCTAGTTAGATCAGGAAATGAGGATGCATGAGAGATGTTTTGAATGGAAAAATCCATCTCAGATATCTTTAGGGATAAGGAAAGTGAGAATATTCATGTAAAGGTTGATAGGTGGAAGCCTATTTCAAGGAAATAAAATGGAAATTTTTTAGAGCAATATTGGATACCAAATCCCGATGACACAAAACATGGCTCTATTCCAATTAATACCACATTGTGGGCATGGATGCCAAAGAAAGAACATTGCAAGAATACCAAGATAAATAAATATGGCATAGAAGTTGTTCTTGACCTACTTAAGCGAATATCTTAATATTAGGTTTATATGATTAATTAATGTAACTTTTTTTTGAATGATCTACTAATATACATTCAAGCACAATTTTCAATATTTGTTGTCTATCAAATATTCTCTTCATATTATTTTTAGAGTTTTATATTATTTAGTATTTCAATGTAATCATGTTGTGATACAAATGACATGACAGTGCCATAAAATATTTAAGTTTTCAAAGCTTTGTTTGACCAACATGAATTCTTACCATATCAAATATGGATATAATAAAATTCAATAATGCACTTAAAAACATATTCTAAACTTGGTCTATTAAAACAATAATGGAGTAGCTAATTAATATTCTATTTAAACCATTTAAACACTTAATGAAAAAATGTTAGACACTTGTAATAATTTTTGAAGTGAGTTTTTATTAATATTCATTATTATAATTGATATAAATCAAATTTGTTGTTTTGTTGCCCTATAATTATAAAAAAAATGATTTGATCATTGAAAAACACAAATAGACTAATAAAATATTTCCTCTTATAGATTTTGAAGTGTGCCAACATTGTACAAGTACAATAAACTAGTACTCAACATAGGAAAAGTAGTTAGTGCCAATTTAAAATGGTTAATAATAGTAAGAAACACAATATTAATATATTGTTAAATAACTTTAAGGTAAAAATCTTTTTACAAAATCTATTATTCCCGAGTCAAATTTAATACATAAATATAAATATTAATGATAATAGAAATAATGTAAGGAACCTAAGTTTTAGATGAATGTCAATATGTTCTTTTCAATATAATATCCTTAAACACTACAGGAATAAAAAATAAACATTTGTAATAAATAGTTAAGTCAATTTTCTCTTTCCACTTGTATTTGAAAATAATCAAATTGTATTAATTTGTTACTATTCTAATTCATTATTGATTTTGATAATTAAAATAATTAGTAACTGAGCCAAGAGGAAAGGCTAATTATATAACCTAGTATGAGGGGATGTGTAAGTTTGACTATAATTATTTTTTGAAGGATCTATTAATATACACTCACACACACTTTTCAATATTTGTTGTATATCAAATATTCTCTTCATATTATTTTTGGAGGAGTTATATATTATTTAGTATTTCAATGTAATCACGTGGTGATACAAATGAGGCTCATTCTATGACCTAGTATGAGGGGATGTGTAAGTTTAACTATATTTTTTTTTTGAAGGATCTATTAATATACGTTGAGACACAATTTTCAATTTTTGTTGTATATCAAATATTCTCTTCATATTATTTTTGGAGGAGTTCTATATTATTTAGTATTTCAATGTAATCACGTAGCGATACAAAAGCCATGTTAGTGCCATAAAACATTTAAGTTTTCAAAGCTTTGTTTTACCAACACCACTTCCCAATATTTGTTGTATATCAAATATTCTCTTCATATTATTTTTGGAGGAGTTTTATATTATTTAGTATTTCAATGTAATCATGTGGTGATAAAAATGACATATTAGTGCCATAAAGTATTTAAGTTTTCAAAGCTTTGTTTGACCAACATGACTTCTCACCATATCAAATATGCATAATCAAATTCAATACTGCACTTAAAAATAACATCTTCTAAACTTGGTCTATTAAAACAATAGTGAAGTAGCTAATTAGTATTCTATTTAATATAAACCATTTAAACACTTAATGAAAAAATGATAGACACTTATAATAATGTTTGAAGTAAGTTTTTCTTAATATTTCTTATTATAATTGATATAAATCATTTTTTTTTTGTTGCACTCTAATTTATAAAAAAAATTGATTTTGATCATTGAACAACACAAATAGACATATAAAATATTCTGTATTATAGATTTCGAAGTGGTGACAACATTGTACTAGTATACCAAATTTGTACTCAACATAGGAAAAGTAGTTAGTGTCAATTTGAATGGTTAATAATGGTAAGAAACACACTATTAATATATTGTTAAATAATTTTATAGGTAAGAATATTTTTACAAAATCTATTATTCACGAGTCAAATTTGATACATAAATATAAATATCAATGATAATAGAAATAATGTAAGTAATCTAAGTTTTAGATGAATGTCAATATGTTCATTTCAATATAATATCCTTAAACACTCCAGGAATAAAAAATAAACATTTGTAATAAATAGTTTAGTCAATTTTCTCTTTTTCCTCTTGTATTTGAAAATAATCAAGTTGTATAACTTTGTTACTATTCTAATTCATGATTTATTTTGATAATTAAAATGATTAGTAATTGAGTTGAGAGGCGAGGCTCGTTCTACAACCTAGTGTGAGGGGATGTGTAAGTTCGAATATAATTAAAGAAAAAATGCATATGTTGTAAAGTAATTATAAGTAAAATAAAATGTTTGAATCAAATGTTTAAATCTTTTTGAATATAATTAAAGAAAAAATGAATATGTTGTAAAGTAATTAGAAGTAAAAAAAATGTGTGAATGAGATGTTTAAATCTTTTTCTTTTCAAAAATATTTCAGCGAGTGATTCAATTAAACTATTTGAAGATCTATGTTAACTAATTTATGTCGATATCAACTTCATATATAACTATATATAGAAAAAAAATTAAGTATTTATGGTTAAAAAATTTTCTTGGTCTTATATGTACTCTATTTTGCATTCAAAAATACAAATTAACCAATGAAAAGTAACACATTGTATTTTTCACTCTAAAAATGTTTGCATGTGAAGAAATTTGATCCCTCTAGGTTGAAATTAAATCTATATTTAAGATGGATCTATGGTCATATATATTGGACACACTACTGTGATAATTTGTCATTAAATAACTTTATACTTAATATATATATATATATATTGCATATTAATATATTATTCATTAAGTCTCAATTAACTTAGTTTTTAACACAAAAGTGCAAATAATAAATACTAAATAAATTACACTACTACCCTCATTCAACATTTAATCCCTCTAGGCTCATGTTAAATCGATATTTAAGATGGATCTATGCCGGTATATATTGGACACATTACTATGATAATTTGTCATTAAATAACTTTATACTTAATATATCTTGCATATTAATCTATTATTCATCAAGTAAGTCTCAATTAACTTAGTTTTTAACACAAAAGTACAAATAATAAATAACAAATAAATTATAGTACTAGTCATTCAACATTTAAATTAATCGTAAAAAAATATTTTCTCTTGTCAACTCTAAAATGGTTCAAACTTCCTACAATTATATATAATGATAATGGCGATAATGATGATGATGATCCACTAAGACCAAATATGGTATATAAGAAGCCATAAATATATTACTCAAAATTATTTAGAATTTTATTGTTATGCTCAAAAAGCATTAAAATAAGTGTTTCAAGATCATCATAATTTTGTTTAGTTAAAAGATCGAGAAGGTTGGTAGCACCACAGATATTTTGAAATTTAAATACAATATGAGTATAAACTAAATGATCTAAGAGGGTTTTTCATCTTCAACCATATTACCAGTGTTACAAAGGCGATAGAATTTTAAATTGTGCCAACCTTGTCTTAGTAATAATCGTAACTTAACACATACATGACATTTACTATCTCAGATTATAATTAAATGGGTTAATAATAATAACATACACAACATTCTTTTCATAAATTTAATAATAGTAACACACACAACATTATTTTCATAAAGTTAATAATAGTAACATACAAAACATTATTTTCATAGGATATCTTTAGCAAACTTAGCTTTTAGTACAGACCCTAAAAAGTGTTAACAGAGATAATGAAAGGAATCCAAGATTAAGATGTTAAATATTTTCTTTTGTAAGTTTATATAACTTTGTTTTATATAGTTTACCATGATACAATTTTCACAAAAAATGGTGTATATCTACATTAAAACTAGTAAACTAAGTGATTTTATAATTCCACATTTTGAAAAAAATCAAACTAGTTAAAATTTCAAAATTCTAGATCGATGAAATACTTCCAAATTTAATGAAATATGTGTTATATGGTGTTAATGATTTTGGTTATTGCTTATATGATTATGGAAATCACAAAATCATTAGGAGAAAACATGTAATATTCAATGAAAAGGTCTTGTATAAGATTTAGTTACAGGAAAAGAAACAGGAAAAATAAAACAAATAATACATAGTTCTTGATGAGATTACTGAAACAGTAAAGCTGCTTAAAAATAATAATAATCAATAGCCACAACAAAAAAAACACCAAAACAGCAATAGGCACCTCAAACACTTGAAAGTGGTGGTATAAGATCTATCAAGATAAGTAGACCCCTTGAACGATACTCTCCTTCATTATATTATTTATTATTGACTCATTATGGTGAACCCAAATGTTATGAAGAAGCAATGTAGGTTGAAACAGGGAAGAAGTGAAAGCTATCCATGGAATAAGAGATGGAATCCTTAATAAATAACCAAACTTGGGACTTAGTCAGGTTGCCTGCAGGTAAAAAAAATTGCAGAATAAATGGGTTTACAGGATGAAGGAAGAAGATGGAGGAAAACAGATGCACAAAGCTATAATTTTGGTGAAGGGGTCTGCACAAAAGAAAGGTATTTATTTTCATGAAATATTTTCTCCTTTTGTTAAGATGACTTCAATCAAAACTATTTTAAGTCTTATAGCAGCAGAGGATTTGCATCTTGAAAATTTAGATGTAAGGACAACATTTTTCCATGGAGATTTGTAGGAAGAGATTTATATGAAGCAACCAGAAGGATATGAGGTCAAAGGGAAAGAAAAATTAGTGTGCAGGTTAAATAATAGCTTGTATGGCTTAAAACATGCTCCAGGGCAGTGGTATGTAAAATTTGACAGGTTTATACCTGAACAAGGTTATACTAGATGTTAAAATGATCATTTTGTTTATATGAAAAAGAAAAATGATGGCAATTATATTATATTGTTATTGTATGTAGATGACATGCTTGTTGCAGGGTCTAACATGCAGGAAATAAATGTGCTCAAAAGAAAATTGGAAAACTCATTCGCAACGAAGGATATGGAGCTACAAAACAAACCCATGGTATGAGAATAACTAGAGATAGCAAAAATAAAAAATTAACATTGTCTCAGAATGAATACATACAAAAGGTGTTGAAAATATTTAATATTTAGAATGAAAAACCAGTTAGTAGACCTTTTGCCAGCCATTTCAAAAATAGTAAGGAGATGTGCCCGAAGACCCAAGAAGAAATGGATTATATGACTAAAGTTCCATATGCATCAGCAGTTGGAAGCTTAATGTATGGAATGGTATGCACAAGGCCTGATATTTCACATGCAGTGGGAGTTGTAAGAAATTACATGAAAAATCCAGGAAAAGAACATTGGATGGTAGTGAAATGGATTCTTAGATATCTGAGAGGTAACAAAAATCAAGCATTATGTTGGTTCAAACATTTCTCCACAGGGATATGCTGATGCAGATATGGTAGGTGACATAGATAATAGGAGGAGCACTATAGGGTATGTATTTACTGTAGGTGGAACAACTATCAAATGGGTTTCGAAAATCCAAAGTGTTGTTGCACTTTCAACAACAAACACAAAGTATGTTGCTACTACGGAGGCTAGTAAAGGAATTATTTAGTTACAAAGGTTTATGGATGAATTAGGTAAGAAGCATGATATGGGCACGTTATACAGTGAAAGCCAAAGTGCCATTCCTATTACAAAGAAATCAGGATTTCATTCTAGAAATAAACACATAGAGCTCAAGTACCATTTCATACGGTCAGTGTCGGAAGATGGAAAATTGAATCTGGAAAAGATACACACTAGCCAGAATCCTGCAAATATGCTAACAAAAGTTATAACCAGGGATAAAATAAGATAATTCTTAGTTTATATTGGTCTCCAAGTATGATGATGAATATGAGAAACATCCAAGTCCAAATTGGAGTCATTTTCCAGGAAATGAAGCAGTAGTGGAGTTGCTATAATTAGTCTCCAAATGGGAGATTGTTTGGTGTGGAGCTTGAATATCTTCTTTATTTTGTATGACAGTGTTGGACCCTAGTTATTAATAGGGAAGCAACACCACCTTTAATTAAACGCTGCCTAGGGGGGTCCGGGGGGGCGACTGCAACTTTATGGAGTCCCCCCCTAGCGGGTGGTCTCGAGGGCAGTGCCCCCGAAGCTAAAAACACGGGTAAATTTTCCTTGTAAAAGTATTGTAATTTCTAGTCAATCTAGGCCATCCATTAGGCACATGATCTGATAGTAGAATTTATGTTTAATTTATGTTTTTTTTCACTGGAAGGAAACCCCTTGTTTTGTATGTGGGTATTGTATTGTGGCTGTGTATTGTATGTGGATTCTTATAGTGAGAAACGGATAGGGAGAGTGTGAGAGAGAACATAGGGTATTGCAACGGATCTGTTGTAGGTTGTGTCTCTTCAGTTTTCTGGATAATAGAAAGAAAGGACTGGTTGTTTGAGGTGGACGTAGTGCAAACTGGGTGAACCACGTATATCTGTGTCTCTCTGGTTTTATGTTTCTTCCGTATTTATGTTTTATGCATATTTTATGTGTTTCATTCCTCTGTAATATATATATTTTTCTAACATGAAATACAAATTCGAGCTACCTACGTCTTTGCGAGTGCATCCAGTTTTCCATGTTTCATGCTTAAACAATGTTATAGGGAACAAAATTTTATTTCAAAGGATATTGCTAGTAGTGGATGAGGAAGGAAAAATCATATTGGAACCTGAAGCAGTCATGGAAAAAAGAACTCGAAAACTATGAAACCGATCAATTTCAGAGTATCTAATCAAATGGAAGAACCTACCCACTAAATATTCTAGAAGGGAGAATGAGAATTTTATATAGAAGCATCTGGAGCTACTCAAGCATTGAGGACAACAATTTTTTGAAGGAGAGGGGCATGTTAGGTTCCTATATTACTAGTATAGTCCCTTATTGTTGTTATTATAACACCCTTATTGTTATTCTTGTACTCCTGTAACCCCTATATTGTTATTATTGTGCCCTTACTTTATTATTGTTAGGTCGGCTAGGATTATATTGTAGTCCCATGGGCCCCTAGATATAGAAGGAGGATTTTTCATTTGTATTATCGAAGAATTGTTCATTTATGTAATGTACTGGAGGTTGCCCCATCAAAGATGTTGATTTATAAGGCATTTATTTCTCTTTTTTATATTTTTGGAGCTGGTTTCATAACATATAGTCCCTGATTGTTGTTAGTGTAACCCCCTTATTGTTATTAGTGTACCCTATAACCCCAATATTTTAATTATTGTGCCCTTAAAATATTATTGTTAGGTCGGCTAGGATTATATTGTGACCCCATGGACTCATATATATAGAAGGAGGTTTTGTCATTTGTATCATCCAAGAATTTTTCATTTATGTAATGTAAAGGAGGTTACCCCCTAAATGTGGCTTATTTATAAGGTTTTGATCTCTCTTGTCTTCTATCTTTGGAGCTGTTTTCATAACATTTTGTATAAAAGCTTTGGATTCTGGGGTTTTATGGCTATAAACAGGTCATAGTGGAATTTTAGCTATAAATATTTTTCTACCAAGGTTCAAAAGCTGAAATTTGTATTGAGGGAATCTAAAATCCTAAGTAACGTTATGTAAAAATTTGAGATCTTGGTTCGCAATATTTTCAAAGATATGATCTGTGGAAGTTAGGGTTTTTCAAGCTTACGAATTTCACCTAAAATAGGTCATCATGGAATTTTCGCTATAAATTTATTTTTACAAAGTTTAAAACGCTGAAATGTTTACAGAGTGAAGCCGTAGTCCTGAGGAACTTACTATAATTTTTTTTACATCTTGGTTCACAATATTTTTGGAGATATGATCAGTTGAAGTTAGGGATTTTCAGGCTCTCAAATTTCATCTCAATGAGGTTACCATGGGAAAATTGTCATAACTCTCTCTTTGAGTGTCAGATTGGAATTCTGTAAAAAGAGGCTGCAAGTACATGAAATATAGTTTCTTTTGTATCAATTTTAGAGCCGAAGGAGGAAAAATTGACACCTGGTACTTCATACAAGTTCGCTATACTGAACTAGTCCATAATTAGGTCATTGAGGGAGATTGGGCATAACATTGCCTTGAAGATTGAAAATCAGGTCAGAACTATGGGATTCAAAAGAATATTCAGAGGATAATATCGGGCCAAATTTTAGATATTGAAGATATTAAATCGCATAGATAATTCAATTTCAATATCAATCTCCTCAAAATCAGGAAAAAGGTGTGTACTGTTCTTCTTTGAATTTCATAAGTCGTGTGAAAAATCAGTTTGAAGTGATTCCAAGGGCATATTGAAGCATAGATATCAGAATTTGGGGTCTAAAATTCCACCTAAAAATAATACAACACCCATTAAGCCTTTAGAGGGCTCTACTATGACTCTTGAAGAGGAAGAAGTGCAACTTGACATATCAAAATTACAAGAGCAAGTGCACCAAATTTCTCTCTTGCAAAGAGCAATAAAAAATGAAATGGAAGTTTTGAAGAAAGGCATGGAAGCTAAGATGGATGGTTTGAAGAAAGACATGGATTGTTTGAAGAATGGAATAGACGCTAAGATGGATGGCATGGAAGCTAGCATGGAAGCTAAGATGGGATGACATGGAAGCTAAGATCGATGAAAAAACGAAAGAAAACATGGAAGGCATGAAGAATGATATGAAAGAAGACATGGAAGGTTTGATGACAAGGTTAATATAATAAATGATTTCAAATGACAGAAAGATAGTAGAGGACACCCATGAAAGAAAAAAATAAATGTTAATCATGATTTCATAAACTCTAATGTTGGATTGAAGAACCACCATATTCCAAAGATGGATATGAGGATGTTTGATAGCAAGGATCCTATTACATGGATATTATAGATGGAGAAATATTTTTATTTCAATAATGTGCAAAACACACAAAATGTACACATTTAAAATTTGCATTTAGAACAAAATACATTTGTATGGTATCAGTGGCTTTGCTCCCGTAAAAAAATTGTCACTACATCAATTTTTATGAAGGAAATGATAACACATTATGAGGATACAAAGAGCAACACCTTCTTTATCTGATTTTAAATCTCAAACAAAATGGTTCAGTTGTGGAGGACATTGAGGAATTCCAAAAATTGAATATAAGGGTAACTAATACTCTAGAGGAACACATGATTGATGCTTCATAGATACTTTAAAGGATAACATCCCACATGGAGTTCGTGTTTGGGAACCTGATTCATTGGAGAAGGCATTGAAGTTGGCAAGAAAAATTGAATGTAAAATTATGGTGACAAGGAATCCTAACACTCACATCCTTAAAGATGGAAGTGTTGCTACTCCTAGACTTCCACAACCTACAAGGTTGACACCACAATAATTGGAAGAAAAAAAAAAGAAAAATGGATTTGCTACAGTTGTGATAGAAAATACACTAAAGGTCATAAGTGTGCTGAGAAGAAATTATTTTACATAGATTGTGAAGAGGAGGAAGAAAATGAACAAGAAACTTCGAAAGAATAGGATATACACCAGGAACCAACCCTAGAAGAAGAAGAAATGAGTGTGACCATATCGTGTAATGCATTGGCAGGAATGACCACTCATCAAACTCTCAATATAGAAGGACATATCAAGAATAAAAAGGTAATAGTGTTGACTGATTTGGGCAGTACCCATAATTTTGTTCATTTTAAGGTAGCCAAGGAATTGAATTGTTTCCTATACCCAACACCAAAATGTCAAGTGATGGTTGCAAATGGAGGAACTATAAATTGCTCTAAAAATTTCCATAATATTAAGCTAACCATGGGGGAATATGTATTGAATAGAAAAATGCTTTCCATTCCAATGGGAGGTGTTGACGTTGTACTAGGAGTACAATGGTTACAATCTTTGTGGATTATAGCTTTTAATTTTCAAGAACTTTTCTTGAATTTTTTTTCGGAAGGAAAGGAAATCAAATTACGAGGTATCGCAGAGAAGCTGAGAAATATAATAAGCACTAATTTCATGACAAATCTTCTGAAGAAATAAAAAAGAGGTGTAATTGCAAAAGTATGCTCACTAGAAGTTCCAACATCAAAATCATCCATTTCTTGAGATCTCCAAAAAGTCTTGGACAATAATTCCAAGGTGTTTGAAACTCCCAAAGGACTCCCACCTATTCTTGATCACGATCATGCTATTCATTTGATTCTAGGAAATTTTCCTCCAAACATTAGGCCTTACAAATATCTTTATTTCCAAAAGAGAGAAATTGAACGTATGATTGCAAAAAAGTTAGAGGTTGGTATAATTCAACCTAGTCAAAGTTCTTTCTCTGGTCTAGTAGTATTGGTGCACAAGAAGGATGGATCATGGTGCATATTTCCAGATTATAGGACGCTCAATAATCTCACTATTAAAGATAAATTTCCCATTGCAATGATTGATGAATTATTGAATTAATTACATGGACAATTTATTTTATGAAGTTGGATCTTCATTCAGGATATCATAAAATTAGAGTGAAGACCGAAGATATTCCAAAAACAACATTTCGAACTCATGACGGTCATTATGAATTTTTGATCATGCCTTTTGGCCTCATCAATGCACCTTCTACATTTCAAGGGTTGATGAATTCCATTTTCAAACCCTTCCATAAAAAAATTTTCTAGTATTTTTTGATGACATACTAATCTAGAGCAGGTCTTGGAAGGATCATGTTCAACATGTTGATAGGGTGCTCAAACTATTGGAGGAGAAACAATTAGATGAAAAAACATACAAATGTTTCTTTGGAGTACAAGAGCTATAATATCTGGTTCATACTGTATCTCACGATGGTGTTAAGGCAGATCCTAAAAAATTAAAGCCATTACGGAATGGAAAGTCACCACAACCATAAAGCAATTACGAGTATTTCTCAAGTTAACAGTGTATCGTCGCAAGTTTGTTAGGGATTATGGGAGAATAGTAGCACCTCTAATGAAATTATTGAAGAAAGATGCATTTTCATGGACTTCCGAAGCAACTAAGGCCTTTGAACATCTTAAAGAGGCAATGTGCCTAGCATCAATATTAGCTATGCCAAACTTCACAAAAATATTTATTGTGGAATGTGATGCCACAAGAAATGGAATTGTTTTTGTTTCAATGCAAGAAGGAAGACCCATTTCTTTTTAAAGTCATCCAATCAAAGGAAATTATTTGGAGAAAGCTATTTATGAGAAGGAAATGTTGTCAATACTACATGCACTAAAGAAATGATGACCTTACCTAATGGGAATACACTTCAAGGTAAAAAATTATCATGATAGTCTTAAATAATTTTTGGAACAAAGAATATCCTCAAAAGAGAAGAAAAAATGGGTCACGAAGATGTTGGTTTATGACTTTGAAATCATAAAAAAAAAATGGAATCTAAATGTTGTTGCAGATGTACTCTCAAGAAAGGATGAAGAGGTTGAAGCATTGCTTTGTGCCATTTCTATTATCCAACCAGATTGGATAACAAAATCCAGGGATGAATGGAAGAAGTACAAAGAAGTGTGGACACTCATTCAAAAGTTACAACAAGATCCTAGTAGATTTGATACATTTAGTTAGAAAACGAATCCCTTATGGTACAAAGATTGGTTATATATTTGCAAGAATTCTGAACTAAAACAAAATATTCTTTTGGAATTGCACACTTCTCCTTTAGGAGGACACTCAGGATTTTTAAAAAATTACCATAGGGTAAAGAAATATTTTTTTTGTGATGGCCTTAAATCTGATATTAAAATTTTTGTGGTGGAATGTTTGGTTTGCCAGCAAAATAAAGTTTAGAGAATCAAGACTCGGGTCTTCTACAACCTTTATTCATTCAAGGTCAATGTTGGAAGGATATTTCAATGGATTTTATCACATGTTTACCTAAGTTTGAAGGAAAGATTTTTATCATGGTGGTAATTGATAGAATTACCAAGTATGCACACTTTTGTGCATTATCTCATCCATTTAAAGCTAGTAGAGTTGATACTGCATTTATGGAAACAATTCAAAAGAAACATGGAAACCAAAAAATTATTGTAAGTGACAGAGATCGCATTTTTACTGGAAATTTTTGGATGGAGTTATTTTCTTGTTTGGGTACTCAACTAGCTCATAGATCATCTTATCATCCTCAATTTTATAGTCAAAATGAGATAGTGAATATATTTTTGGAAGGATATCTTCTTTATCTAATAATAAAACACAATGGATCAAGTGGTTACCTCTCATTGAATGGTGGTATAACACTTCCTTCCATACTACAATAAAAATGAGCCCTTTTATGGAACTTTATGGATATCATCCATTGTCTATCACATCTTCTTTAACAAAAAATTCTACGGTCCAAACAATGGAAGATCACCTCAAGCATAAACACGAAGTTTTGCAACTCTTAAAGGATAACCTAAATTTGGCACAAAATCGAATGAAACAGCAAGGAGACCAACGTCGCAGTGAGAGAAGTATTGATGTAGGAGACTAGGTATTTTTACAGCTATAGCCATATAAACAAATTTCCCTCAAGCAAGATAAGAAGGATAATAAATTATCACCAAATTACTACGGTCCTTACAAGGTGTTGCAAAATATTGCTACTATGGCATACAAATTGGAACTTTGTACTTCTTCGCGAGTGCATCCAGTTTTCCATGTTTCATGCTAAAACAAGGTTATAGGGGACAAACTTCTAGTTAAAACATTATTTCCAGAACTTGATGATGAAAGAAAAAAAATATTGTAACTTGATGTAGTCACGGAAACAAGAACTCAACAATTTTAGAGTATCTCATCAAATAGACGAACTTACCACTGAAGATTCTACATGGGAGGATGTGAATTTTATACAAAAGCATCCGGAGCTACTCAAGCGTTGAGGACAATAGTTTTCTGAAGCAGAGGGGCATGTTAGGTCCCTATATTACTAGTATAGTCCCTTATTATTGCTATTTTAGCCCCCTTATTGTTATTGTTGTACCTCTGTAACCCCAATATTGTTATTATTGCACCCATACATTATTATTGTTAGATCGGCTAGGATTATATTGTGAACCCATGGACTCCTATATATAGAAGTTGGTTTTTTCATTTGTATCATCCAAGAATTGTTCATATATGTAATGTAAAGGAGTTTCCCCCCTCAAAGTGGCTTATTTATAAGGCATTGATCTCTCTTTTCTTCTATTTTTGGACTTGGTTTCATAACAAAAAATTTCTAGGAATGCAAGCTCAAATGTTTTTGAAATTTAACTATATCAACGTTATTATTTTTGAAAAATTTTAGCGGGATTTTTTTTAGGGCATGATAATTATGTTTTTTTTTTAATTCTATAACAATATCTTAGAGAACATAGGTAGCACAAACTGTAGCAGTCGGTTCTATTTCATGTAAAAATTTACAGAATGATTTTGAATCATTTTGTAATTAATATGATTGTTATTTCCGAGGTTCAATAATATGTCCTACTATCAGTCATATCAACAATGAAATCCATCAAAAAGTAGAAAATTCATTGATTCATGGATATTACACGTTGTTGTCAAAAGGAGAGCCTGAACATGCTTAAAATCCCCAACTTTTTTGTGACATGCTCTCGTTACAAAGGATACATTTTAAGGCTACTATCAAATTCAAACACATTTATAAACTCTTCAGTACATGAAACATCAAAAAGAAATCTTAGAGAGATAGAAGTAATGGAAAACTAAACACATCAACTTTCAAATTCAAAATAAGAAATGCACAAATCTAGAGACTTCATGGATAGTTAGCATACATTTAGAGGCTTGAATGGGTAATCATGAGAGAAACTAATAGAAACCAAAAATACACCCTGATTTAGGGGCATCTGAGCCGATTTGAATTCAGATTCGAATATGAAGCTGAAGAGACGGGTATGTGAACGGTCACCTAAAATTGGGGCAAATTTGTTAAAACCGATACTGAATTTCTGTAACTGATTCAGTGAGATGACCTGCCAGGTGTGCGCAATAGAATATTAAGGGTTCATCTGAGAAAACTCGGGAGAGATTTGTGCATCTCAACTAATTCATGATCTTTTGTAATTTCTATATAAACAACGAGTTTATAATGTCTGAGGGGGAGTGATCAGATGCAATGTAGTCATATGTGAATTTGTTACTAAGGCTGAAATGCCTTAGATGTAATCCTATGTTTGTACATAATAGAATGTGTTGTTATATGGAATTCTGTGTGTTCAAAGATGCTTTTGTTTATGAGTTATATTTACAAGTAAATTTTCGTGTTGATTTATCGCCCATTGACCACTATAAGGGTCGATGGCGATCCTATCCAGAGTGTCATAGAATGAGTTGGAGCGTGGCAGATTTAAAAATTCCAAGCCTGTGAAATCGATTCAAAACGAGAATGAAATATCTATTTTCTTTAGATTGGGCAGTGTTAATCGATTCTATGCTTAACTCTGTTTCCGAACGATGAGGATTGATTTATTATCTAATCCGTGCGGTTAAATTGCATGCTGAGAAGATGGGATTCAATCGGTATAAATTGATATCGATTCTGTGTTAAGCATAACATACAGGAAATCGATGTGGTTTTGATTTTTTTATGATAGACATAGGCACAGTTTATTGAGAATATTTAAGTCTTACATCGAAATGTTGATGCTTGAATCGATATTGGTGAGGTGTAGTTCTGATTCTGACTTCAATGCAATTTGAATCTGAGCTCTTAACTCACAATTGAACTATGTTTTGGTACGAGATTGGTTGGACTCTGATTCAATACAATCAGAGCTTTAAATTTGCAATTGAGCATATTTAAATTGATAATCAAACTCTGTTTGGTTGAATTGAGTCGGGTGGAGTTCGATTCACATCGATAAGACAGAGGAAGACAAGTTCGAAAGGAGTGGAATCCCGAATTGAACGTATTCAAAGTTCATTTGATGTAAGCGGTTTTGTGAGAAATACCACCGGTCTCGTGTGGCATTTGGCTTGAGGAGTGGTTTTTTATTTGGGATGCGATCCAATAAATTTTGGACACATTATATCCACAAAACCACTAATATCGTGTTGCCTTTACGTGGTAAATTCCAGTGGTGGAAATAACGCGATTTCCAATAGATTAGATTTGTAAAGGATCCAAAGGCATTCACTTTTAAAGCTACATGAGAGTTAAAGGTGAAGTACGGTCATCGTTCTTTCTATTTGCAAATTATTGATGAACATTTGAGATTTTAATATGTGGGACCGAGGGATATAAGCATTGGTTATAATTTTTTATGACGGAGGTTTAAAATAATCACTTCATGGGTTTAAAGCCATAAGCTCAAGGGTTAGTATTTGTTTCAAAGGGGTTGAAATATTGATTCATTGTATTATGATATTACATTTCCGAGAAGTTTTCAAAGAGATGATTTGAAATACACATGTATATTATATGTGTCATCGGGGTGGCGCGGTGGAAGCAGAGTGGACCATAACCCACAAGTCACAAGATCAAATTATCAGGTTTATGAATCTGCATTTTGATACAGTTTTGAGTTTGCAGGTTCATTTTGTAAAATGGAAGGTGAACCTACTAACAGTGGGTTTCTCTTTTCATCAATTGGTATTTGAGCAGGAAAATGATTTCCTGCGAAGAAGGAGTTTGCATACAGAGGAAGAAGAGGTACACTTTTGTGAATTTTTGTTAAGTTTGTGATTTTTATGTGTTGTGAACGTAGAAATAGAGGAAGGTGAGAAGATTGCAGCAACCTAGAGTAGGAGTGCTCAATGGTTCCAAAGGAGCGAACCAAAGAGATGCCAAAAGACTGAGATCAAGAGAGAAGCTTGGTGAGGTATCTGGTAGCAGGGAGGAATTTCTATTGCCTAGGTTTTGTTGCAGCTCATAGAGGACAATTCCACATAGGATGTGGGTAGAATTTTTGAAGCATGTTGTTACAGGAAGATCACAAGGAGTAGTTCCACAGATGACATGGGTAGAATTGCTGACAGTTAAAGAAAAAATATGACCAGGAGGTCATAATTTTTTGTCCCTCGAGAGTCTGATGCATGGGCATCTGAGCCAATTTGAATTCGAATATGAAGATGAAGAGACGGGTATACGAACAATCACTCAAAATTGGGGAAAATTTGTTAAAACCGATACTGAATTTCTGTAACTGATTCAGTGAGATGACCTACCAGGTATGCGCAATAGAAGATTAAGGGTTCGTCTGAGAAAAATCGACAGAGATTTGTGCATCTCAACTGATTCATGATCTTTTTTAATTTCTATATAAACAATGAGTTTTTAATGTGTGAGGGGGAGTGAGCAGATGCAATGTAGTCATATGTGAATTTGTTACTAAGGCTGAAATGCCTTAGCTGTAATCCTGCGTTTGTACATAATAGAATGTGCCGTTATATGGAATTCTATGTGTTCAAAGATGCTTTTGTTTATGAGTTAGATTTACAAGTAAATTGTCGTGTTGATTTATCACCCATCGACCATTGTAAGGGTTGATGGCAATCCTGTCTAGAGTGTCATAGAATGAGTTGGAGCGTGGCGCATTTAAAAATTTCAAGCCTGTGAAATCGATGAAAAGCAAAACCCACTATAAGCAGGTTCACCTTCCATTTTACAAAATGAACCTGTAAACTCAAAACTGTATCAAAATGCAGATTCATAAAAAATTATGACCTCCTGGTCATATGTCTTCTTTAACTGTCAGCAATTCTACCCATGTCATCTGTGGAACTGCTCCTTATGATCTTCCTGTAACAACATGCTTGAAAAATTCTACCCACATCCTCTGTGGAATTGTCCTTTGTGAGCTGCAACAAAACCTCTGCAATAGCAAGTCCTCCTTGCTACCAGATACCTCACCAAGATTCTCTCCTGAGCTCAGTCTTTCAGCATCTCTTTGGTTAGCTCTTCTGGAACCATTGGGCACTCCTACTCTAGGTTTCTACAATCTTCTCACCTTCCTCTATTGCTACCTTCACAAAACATAAAAATCACAAGATTAACAAAACTTCACAAAAGTGTACCTCTTCTTCCTCTGTACGCAAACGCCTTCTACGCAAGAAATAATTTTCCCGCTCTGATACCACTTGATGGCAGTGCTTCCTTGCCAAACCCACATTCTCTATCTCTATGCATATAAAATGCATTCAAAAATTTATGCCCCAAAGAAAACTTAAATCTGGGCAAAATCAACAATTAAATAATGACGTGGAAGCTAAATAGAATCTCAAATATTTGATTTGAGATTTGTTTATAAAATTCTTATGGTTTATGGAAACCATACTTCAATATGACCCAAATTTCTATTCTCTCATGCAAAATCTTCAGAACATGATCAAAACCCAAACAATATTCATACAAAAGGTTTGTTTCACAAAAGAAAACCTTTTTCAAAATCTTAGAAAAATACTTTTCTTAAAGTTCCATTGGTTTTATGTCTAAAAACTCAACACTATGATAAGCCTTGGGGCTTAATTATACAGTTGATTTTTTAGAAATAAAACCAATGGGGCTTTAAGCAAAGTCTTTTTCTAAGATTTTGAAAAAGGTTTTCTTTTGTGAAACAAACCTTTGGTATGAATATTGTTTGGGTTTTGATAATGTTTTGAAGCTTCCGCATCAGAGAACATAAATTTGGGTTGTATTGAAGTATGGTTTCCATAAACAATAAGAATTTTATAAACAGATCTCAAATCAAAGATTTCAGATTCTATTTATCTTCTGCATCATTATTTAATTGTTGAGTTTGCCAAGATTTAATTTTTATTTGGGGCATAAATTTTTGAATGCATTTTATATGCATAGAGATAGAAAATATGGGTTTGGCACGACAACAATGCCATCACACCCCTCCATATACTATCAGGAGGTCCCATAATTGTCGCTTGCCACTAAAAAATATGATCATCCACTTTATCTGCAAAGAAATTGAAATCCTCTTGTAAAAAACCCTCAATAATTACAATCCCCTAAATATAAAAATCAGATGCATCTGTTAAAAGTGTTGAAAGTGGAATTTCTAAGATTCTTGGAAAAAGGCATAATGATATCGCACATAAGAAAAACTTTGACAAAAAGTATAATTACTAGGCTTGTGGATCTGTCATCAAGAAAATCTATACAACACCTCATGAGTTGTTATCTTTAAAGAACACTTGTTAATTTATAGATCATAAACATATATAGATTTTTCATTGCTTGCAACAACATGTTCTCTCCCATATTCTAAAAACTTAATGAAGAAAATCCCAAATGAGCATTGTTCTTCATACCTAGAGAAACTCAGCCCTTCATGAATTTATTACAGTGATTCACCTTGTCAGAGATATCCATAAGGTTATATTACAGTATAAATTTATCTATGATTTCATTTATTCAAATCAAAATTAACTATGCGTAAATTTCAGAAATACTAGGTAGATATATTTCAAAAATGTCAGTAGTTCACCAATTATAAAATATAAATTTTAAATCATTTGTGATATTTCAATTTGATTTTTGAATATCATAACTTGAATTCAAACCTTTTAGCCATTTCAATCACTTTAAATTTCATGATACTTTTTTATTGTATAGACTTGATAATCTCTTTTAGACGTAAGAACACCTTACAACCTCACTAGTCACATTTATTTTTAATATGGTGTTTCATCATCATGAATTCCATTACTTGCAATGTACAATGAAATTGGACGTTGTTAATACAATTATTTCACTCAAATATATCTATAAAAATGAAGCCTTTAAATTTAATGCATGTAACATTTCCTGCTGAGATATGTATTATCATTGCATCTTTTAAGCTAAAACAATACACAAGCATTACATCACAACAATTGCAAATATTTACTCTAAAATATTTTTTGGAAGGAATATTCGACCAATATACAAACTACATGTTTGTATGATGAAATCGGAAGGTAATGCAAAAGAAATATTGACCAAGGGCACAACAAATCCAGAAAATTTGTTGAATAGTGGTACAAAATGGAAACAAAACTAGAATAAGGAAAACAAAGATCCTAAATGAGCATTCATACAGAATCAGATTATGAGAAGAAACAAAAAAGAGGATTTCAATGAAAAAATACCATAGTCATTGTACCTTAATTTCATATTCTTCAATTAAAATATTGACATCAGGGCCACAAAGATCCTGTAATGAAGCTTTAAAATCTAACATATTGGCTATTTTAGCCTGCTCCCAGCATGAAAAAATGTTAAATAAGGTTTTCCTTTTACATAACATAGCACATGAAATATATATAGCTTATGTAGTTCATATCATTTACTACAATAATTCAAGCTTTCTAAAATCCTAAAAAGCCATCTTGGAGATTCTGGGATAATAAGGATACCAATAAGCAATAGAACACTAGGAACTAGCTCTGCATCACCCTCCCAAGAAACGTTTCCTTTTAATATTTTCAGAAAAATACAATAAATACAATAAATTTGTGTGCCCTTATTACTAATCACATACCTATAACTTCCAGAAGCCTCCATGAAATAATCCCAAATAAATATGCCAGCATTATGCAAATAGTAATTGAAATTTGTTCGATAGAAAAGAGACTTTGTTTAGTTACAGTTAATATTTCTAATTCTTTAGAAGTAAACTATGTCCATGTAAATATGGATCCTTAGAAATCCATGATGAAATTGTATTCCAAAGGTGAAAAACATAAGGATTTAACAATATGAAACTCACTTGATTTAAATTACCAAGAGCTCCCCGCAAGTGCTTTGATGCTATCTCAACTATATATATTGGTACCTTGATTTACCAAACACATGAATAAAATCAGAGGATAAAAAATATTACTACAGTAGATACCTTATCAAAGGATTTGTGGGAGGAAGTTCACATGAGGAAGTGAGAGAATTGTTGTGAAAGATATGGCTCTCATTCCAAAGGTTGCCAAGAATCTATCCACATGAAATAATAAATCATTCTACTAAAATGAAAACGTCGCAACACTAAATCAAAAGTAATTTATGTTTTTGGTCGTTCCTCGTCTTCTTCTCCCATGGGCAACTTGTTATGAAACCAGCTCCCAAAATCAATGAAAATAGAGATTAACGCCTTATAAATCAGCCACTTTGAGGGGTCACCCTCATTTACATTACACAAATGAAAAAACCTCCTTTCTATATACAAGATTCCATGAGGTCACAATATAATCCTAGCCAACCTAACAATAATAATGTAAGGGCACAACAATAATAATAGTGCCTTTTTATGGGGCACAATAATAAAAATATGGGGGCTACAGGGTTACAACAATAAGAATAAGGAGGCTACACTAACAATAATAAGGGACTACACTAGTAATATAGGGAGCCAACATTCCCCTCTCCTTTAAACAAGTGTTCTCCTCAACGCTTGATTATTTCTTGATGCTTCCATATAAAATTCTCATCCTCCCATGTGGAATCTTAAATGGGCAAGTACTTACACTTATTCAGATACTCTAAAATTTATAGATTTCATTGTTTTGAGTTCTTGTTTATCTGATTTCCTCAGAACTTATTCACTGCGAAGTTTAAATTCCTGTTATTTTATTGGATTTTGCACGAAAGTTAGGTTATCCTTTGAGAGTTGGAGAACTTGTTGTTGATGCTCGATGTGATATTCCACTAATTTATCATCCATGTTATATTTCATTTTATCCTTCAAACCATCCAAATTAGCCTCCATTTATCGTTGATTTCTCCTTGTAAGGTCGAAATTTGTTGCACTTGGTACCATATTTTTGATATATCATACTGTAATTATCCCTCTTCATGCGTCATAGTATATATATTGAGGGCTTAGTGGGTGTGGAATTATTTCTGGAGGAAATATATAACTCAATACTCGTATTTGTGCTGCAATATTCCCTTGGAACCACTTCAAACTTATTTATCAAACAAATGTTATGAAAAATTAATTAAAAAATACACACCTTTTTACTTCTTTTTAGGACGTCTATATGGAAAATGATTTATAAATATTATTTCAGATCTTCAAGATGTGAAATACTATCTTGGATTAGCCCTCTGAGTCCTCTTTCCAATGCCACATGTCAGAATTGATTTATGTTCCTCAAGGAAAATTTATGTCGAATCTCCCACAATGACGTAATTATGGACTCGTTAAGTAGAATGAAATTGTACGACGGGCCACGTGTCATGATTTCCTCCTTTAGCTCTAAAATTGATACACTGGAAACTAAATCTCATTACTATTGGCCATATTTTATATAAATCCAATCACATGCTCAGAGAGAGAGTTATGACTATTTTTCCAAGGTCACCTCTGCACAAACCCTAACTTTCATAGATCATATCTCAGAAAATATTGCAAACCAACATCTGAAATTTTTACACGGCGTTCTTCGGTATTTCTGAGAAAATCCCTTGAATCCAAAGCTCTGATATCAAATTTTATGAAACCAACTCCAAAAATAGAATAAAAGAGAGTTCAATGCCTTAGAAATCAGCCACTTCAAGTGGGAAACATCCTTTATATTACATAAATGAAAATTTCTTTAATGATACAAATGACAAAATCTAGTTTATATATATAGGAGTTCATGGAGTCACAATACAATCCTGGCCGACCTAACAATAATAATTTAAGCGAAAAACAATAACAATAGTGGCTTTTTATGTGTCACAATAACAACAATATGGGGGCTACAAGGTACAACAATAACAATAAGGGGTCTACACTAACAACAATAAGGGACTACACTAGTAATATAGGGACCTAACACAACCTGTCTCGCTCATAAAGGAATAATTTTTTCTTCTAACTGTGTTCACGGGAGAGATCATAGGTATATTTTGTATGAAATTTTATGAAAAGTGGCTAACAAGTGGCCTTATTTTCCTTTTAGGAGGTGATATTCCATGTTATAATAAATTTTCTATGTATTTTCCTTTTCCAAACCATGAAATAGAAACTTAAGCATTATTTCTTTGGAAATATAAAATCAATTAAAATTTTGACACCATTCACCCTATCAAATTATTGTCAATCCAAAAGTTGCAAAAAATCATATACTATTCACCTTAAAATACCCCTTGGATCATATGCATACATTTAAAGGCCCATCAAACACATATATATCCATATAGTAAAAAATAATAAAGCAAGGCTCCATCACCCTTCCAATCTACCAGAAGCAGATATCTTAATAAATTTGCAAACATTTTGAAAACCAACTACCATCATCACCTGTCCAAAAGTCTTTACAGATAGTAATTAATATTAATTTCGTTTATTGAAAGGAAATTCCCAAATATTATTGTGGACTTAATTTTCAATAATAACCAAGTGTAATTCAACTCATGTAGACCTCATGTGTATGGAAAAAATTTAAATACTTCTAGAAAGACTATGATGGTACATTTCAACTAAAAACTCTGATTAATATGATCAATTTAAAAAATATGAAATCCAACAAGAAAAAAAAAAATGAAATAAAATGAACTTCATGTGTTAGATGTTCTCTGGTATAAATTTGTTGACTTGATTAAGGAGAAACCATCCCGATTGAAACTCGTGCCATGACATCCTTGATATACTTTCTAGAAATAAAAGTATTAATCTAAAAATTTATGGAGAACACTAAAATTAGTGAGAAGAACCACATACTTATCCAAAAAACATATTGATGAAAAAGGAACCAACTCTTCTTGCTTATCATGATTAAATGGACCAATTTCAGAGGAACCACAATAGAAGGCATCCAACAGAATTGTTGAGTAAAGGGATACCCTTCTCTTAAAATTGTATATATGTGTTGAGGTAAGGGGTAAATATATTTATATTGTTGGCAATATGATGCAATGTGTTGTCCTTGATGGCAACCTACTTGATGAAGTTGTCTTTGGATAGAAACCTATGTGTTAAAGATGTAAGAATGATGTATCTACAGATGTCACAGAGAAAAGAATTACAGTAAGTGCTGGAGAAATGATAAATATAATATGTCACAATGTATATGCAATTTTTTAAAGGCCAAGTCGCGTATGGACGTGGTTAAGTACGTCCCAAGTTGCGTATTCCCTTTTGCGCTCCAAAATTATAATACCAAGGGGCATTACCATGGTTGTCGCACATAGTATTGAGCGCTGTATGGTTTATTTGATTCCGTCCAAGAATACCATCGGAAGTTGTGTGGTTTTGGCTCATGGTATTGATAAAGGCTAAAACTATATAAGGAGAAGAAGATCATAGTGCAAGGGTGCATGTGTAAGGGTTGTTAATGAAAAAATATCTCTAAGGAATATCTGCATGGATGAACTCTAGTCTTAATTGTTAGATCTGAATCTATGATGCACCTATGGATATGATGAAGGTTCAGAATCTCTAGATCTAGAAATAATGAATTTGTAGGATGATCTGCAAAAGAAATGATGAAGACCTGGTGCAAGTCTGATGAAGAAATTGAAGAAATTTGGGTAAGTTTATAGATCTAGTCTGTTCTGCAAATTTTATCTTTTTCAGATCTATACGCTAGTTTGTCTCGGTAAAAACGCGTATATACGCCCGTTAGGTTCAGGAGAAGCACGTATGGAATGTAAGATCAGTCCTTAAATAGTTGCAGATGTATACGCGGGTTTGTCTCTATGAAAGCGCGTATATACGCGGGTTCAGTGAAGTTAAAGCCCGTATGGAATCTAGGGTTTTGTAGAAGTATGTGGAATGAAATGTTTGACCTGTTTTGCTGATTTATTTCTATCTGTCAACGTTGTATTCATGCAGATCTGGGTTGTTTGAATGTTGATTATGCTGCTGATTATGTTGATTAAAGATCAAGTTGTTGGTTGATTGGTTGATGATTCAATGAATGAATTAATGGGGTTATAAGTTTTAGTTTGATGTATGATGAGCTTAAATGTATGGAGTGGGTCCGGTCTAAAAATCTGATGAGAAGAGGCTTACAAGGTGTGTTGTGTGGAAGCTGTTGGATCCAGTATAAAAATTGATGAAACGTGGTCTGCAGTGGTGCTGAGGGTCGAAGCCTTCAGTGAGGGGGTTGTAGCTCCCTTCCAGTGGTAGCTGGTAAATGAGAGGAGGGGGTTGTAGCTCCCTTCCAGTGGTAGCTGGTAAACGAGAGCAGGGGGTGGTAGCTCCCTTCCAAGAGAGGCTGGTAAACGAGATCAGGGGGTTGGAGCTCCCTTCCAGTAGTGGCTCGAGAACGAGAGAAGGTTGTAGCCTTCTGCAGGTGGGTGCCTGCGTGCTGGTATGAGTCTGCGCCAATACAAAATTGTAAGAAGTATTCTTTATAATAAATATTGAAGACAAAGACAACAACACTGGTGGTTTTCTCCCGAACTGGGTTTCCACCTTAAATACTGGTGTTCATGTGTGTTGCTTATGTATGATGGTTTACTCTGTTATTACTGCACATGCTTACTGCTTACTAAACATCTGATGAATGAATGATGCAATGATCTAAGTAAAGAATTAAATGCATAATAAGATATCTGGACATAGGAAAGTGTTCTTAAGGATATCCGCGTGTATACGCGAGTTGGGTTCAGTAAAGTAGCGTATGGTTTTAAGAGAAAGGAAAAGTAAAAAGTTTTCAGTCAGCTCTAAATACTGATTCAACCCCCCTCTCAGTATTTTTCCCAACAATTGGAATCAGAGCAGGTCCTTCTGCAGAAGCTTGATCGCTTGAAGGAGATCCATCAGAATGGGAAGTCATGAAGGAGTATTTTCTATAAGGCCACCTCTATTCAATGGATGTAATCTATTATTGTGGAAGATACGAACAAAAGAATATTTGCAAAGTCTTGGTGTAGAAGTATGGGCAATCGTGGAAGAAGGTTATTACTATCCAGCAATTATTCCTACTAATGTAGCAGAAAGGAAGAAATATGAAATCAATGCCAAAGCAGTCAATGTTTTATTAGGAAGCATGTCTGAATAAGAATTTTTGAAAGTGATGCAGCTAAATTCAGCAAAAGAAGTATGGGACAAAATCATTTTAAGCTATGAAGGAGATACAAAGGTAAAAAGTGCAAAACTCCAAACTCTCAGAATTGAATATGAAAATTTAAGGATGCATAGTGATGAGAGTATTGCCAGTTTCTTTTTACATCTAGATGATATTGTAAATCGTATGAGAAACTTGGGTGAAACCATAACTGATACTACTCTGGTAGAAAAAGTCTTAAGATCTTTGACTTCAAAATTTGAGTCAAAAGTATCAGCTATTGAAGAAAGGCAAGATCTGCAAACTCTTACTATTGTTCAACTACATCGTATCCTAACCGCTTTGGAAGTGAGAAAAGGAGGTCCCTCTCAAATCAAAGAAGTTGCCTTTAAGGCATGTGCAAAAGGAAAAGAAAATGAAGTTGTCAAGGAATTGAGTTATATATCAGAAGAAGAAGAAGCAAATTTTGTGAGAAGACTCCAACCAGGTACTGGAAGATTCAGAGGTAAGCTTCCCTTCAAGTGTTTTTATTGTGGAAGGGTTGGTGATTATGCTACTAAATGTCCTTATGAAGAAAATCATGATAAAGGGAAACAATTTGAAAAGGGAAAGAGTTATTATACAAATGAAGATAATGATGAAATGTCAAATGAGGATAAAGAAGATTCTGACCAAGATTTGCAAGTGCTCATGGCAAGGAAGCAAAAGAAGAGGGCTACTCAAGGAAAGAAGATATCTCAGAAATCATGTACGGTAGAAAATGAAGATGATGCAAAAGGTATTAATACTTTTTCTTGTGATTCACTTCCTTATGCAAGCAATGGTGAAGATAGTGAAAATGATAGTGAAAGTAACAGTATGGGTCTAGAAGAAAATCTCAAGACCAATGTTGAAGATTAATTTAAAAAGAAGGAATCTATCTACAAAGATGTGATCTCTAGAATGAATGAAAAAATAAACAAATATCAAAGGTTGTACGATGAAGTAACCATTCACAGTGAAGGAATTGAAGCAGAAATCATCTCTCTCAAAGCAGATCTCAAAACATCAAATAAGAAGAATGAAGAGCTTCTACAATCATTTGAAGAAGAAGGACTTGAAGTAGAAATCATCTCTCTCAAATCAGATCTAGAAAAATCAAATAATAGGAATGAAGAAATTTTACAACCTTTTGAAGAACAAGAAAATGGGTTGAAAGAAGAAATTTTAAAATTGAATGATCAAGTAGAAGAAGGAAGAAGGGTCGAAGAAAGTATGAAGAAGCAATGCCAAATATTGGAGGTTGAGGTAAACATTCTAAAAGGTAAATTAGAAGAAAAATATAAACTCTTGAGGTTTCAAGATAGTACTAAGATTCTGGACAATATTCTTAGTAATCAAAGGTCTCGTTCTGTTAAATTTGGTCTTGGTTTTCATAAAAATGTTAAAGGAGAATCTAGTTCACAAGAAAGTGCTAAAGATTCAAAGGATATCAATGCAAAACCTGAAGCGTTGAAAGAAATAAAAGGTCAAACGACAATCATGAACTCTCAAAAGAAATCATTCCCTCCTTTGATCAATAATGTTGAATTCTTTAAATGTCATAATTATGGGCATGTTGCAGCCAATTGTAGAATATTGTTTCAATCACAAACAAACAGATTCTACATAGAAAGGTACTCAGGTTTCTTTAAGGGATATTGTTTTTCATGCAGCAAGTTTGGTCATAAAGCAACTAATTGCAATAGAAGATAGAATAGAAAAACACATCACGATCCCTATGCTTACTTTTCTGGTCACACAAGATGTTATGCTTGTAACGAGTATGGACATGTATAAAAAGAATGCGGAATGAACAAATATGAGAAATTGGATAATTTCCAGCACATAATAAGAAATTTCAAGAAAAGTTGGAAAAAGAAGGAGGATCGGTCAAAAACGTAGGGGATAATAATCCTACTGCAGTCTTCCACTTCTAAAGCTTACTTCTCATAATGACTGCAGGAGTGATGTGAGATACATTATAGGAATTAGTAATGCATCATCACAGGGGGAGAAATATATGGTGATTCCCATGGTTGGTTTGGTAATTTTGGTTATGTTTATTTCTAACAGTGCATCTAATGTGAAGAAGACATGTACAAGTGGTATAAGTTCAGGGGGAGATGGAGTTGTGAAATTTCTCTGTATCTCACTTTATATACGCGGGTTTCATGAACTAAAGCCACGTATACACGCGAGTTCCGTTGGAGACAGAAGCGTATGTTTTTCTGATCAGGAACACAGGTTCAGGGGGAGCATCAGTCTAACTACTAATGATTGCATTGTTGGCATTGTATCTGCTTATTCCTTAGTTCTCGTAATAATCATGCTCAAATGATAATGACATGATACATGGTTTCTTAGGATGAGATTATGGATGAGCCCTGATTGCTTTTTGTTGAAGAGTATCTTTTGTTTTCACACATGGATGACATGGAAGTCCTATGATTCAGAGATAAGGATAGATCATGCAGAGTTTGTTGATGATAAATTTTGTCACAGTTGATACCTTTTATACATAATTCCTACACATGCTACATCATGATTATGAAATAAATATAAATCATGAAGATCTTGGTGATAACATATCACATGGATGATTGCTTGACACATATTGTCTATTGAAGAAGATTGTTCTTGTATGATAATTCCTCTTGGGAAGAATATGTTGATGCGGCAAAGAGCCTGAAGGCTTGGTTACTGATGTGCTTATGCTACGACTGTTGGATGACACTTGAAAACACAGCTACGTTTTCCTATCTATCTTCTCTCATATATTCCAGGGACGCATTCGAATATCTTAGACAGAAGCTGGGAGTAGTCTCTTCCATGCAGAAGATCAGATCTAATTACATACAGAAGATTAAATTGGATACGTGGATTTCCTGAAGGAAAGTCGCTTATATACGCGAGTTTATACATAGAAAACCGCGTATGGGTATTTGCTGACAAAATTTTTCTGGGTCAGCATTCTTCAGCATAGCTACGGTGCTGATTGGTATCTCTGCTGATGTTTCAGCTCTCATATCTCTATTTCATTCTCTAATGTTTTATGAAGATTCCTTCATGATTTTTTGTTGAAAGTGTTCAGGATGCACAAGCTAAGGGGGAGCATTGGTCATGTGGAAAGGATGCATTGTTGGCATTATAATTATTTGTTGTAGTCTGATCTCATGCTTGAGAATCTTTGATCTTGATTGTATAAGTAATTTCTGTAATTGATGAAAAAAGGTCATGTTGAGACCTATGATGTAAATTGAAATATTCAGTCATGTAAGGAATTGTTCAAATTTGTAAACCCACTTGGTTGGGTACTTGAGTCACATATGTAAATCCACTTGGTTGGATCATTTATGCAAGTATGATTCCTTGGTGATAGGAAAGTTCATATAATCATGTACTTCATTGAAAATATGTTTGAAGATTCAACATGAACTCAGGGGGAGCATGGTCACTTCAGTGCACATCAGATCTACACATCTCTTCTTTCTACAAGAGAAGAAAAACCTTGTTTTGGTTTTGATGCGCCCTTTGCCCTTGATGTCAAAGGCGGAGAGTATCATGGTGTTTGAATAATGGTTATATTCAATGTATCTATCTGTTTTGGTGATCAAACACCAACATGGTTTCCATCAAGTCCAAAGGGGGGAGATTGTTGGCAATATGATGCAATGTGTTTTCCTTGATGGCAACCTACTTGATGAAGTTGTCTTTGGATAGCAACATATGTGTTAAATATGTAATAATGATGTATCTACAGATGTGACAGAGAAAAGAATTCCAGTAAGTGCTGGAGAAATGATAAATATAATATGTCACAATGTATACGTTAGTTTTTAAAGGCCAAGTCATGTATGCACACGAATAAGTACGTCCCAAGTCGCGTATTCCCTTTTGTGCTCCAAAATTATAATACCAAGGGGCATTACCATGGTTGTGGCACACAGTATTGAGTGTTGTATGGTTTATTTGATTCCGTCCAAGAATACCATCAGAAGTTGTGTGGTTTTGGTTCATGGTATTGGTAAAGGCTAAAACTATATAAGGAGAAGAAGATCATAGTGCAAGGGTGCATGTGTAAGGGTTGTTAATGAAAAAATCTCTCTAAGGAATATCTGCATGGATGAACTCTGGTCTTAATTGTTAGATCTAAATCTATGATGCACCTATGGATATGATGAAGGTTCAAGATCTCTAGATCTAGAAATGATGAATCTCTAGGATGATCTGCAAAAGAAATGATGAAGACCTGGTGCAAGTCTGATGAATAAATTGAAGAAATCTGGGTAAGTTTATAGATCTCGTCTGTTCTGCAAATTTTATCTTTTTTAGATATATACGCTAGTTTGTCTCGGTAAAAGTGCGTATATACGCCAGTTAGGTTCAGCAAAAGCGCGTATGGAATGTAAGATCAGTCCTTAAATAGTTGCAGATGTATACGCAGGTTTGTCTCTGTGAAAGCGCGTATATACACGGGTTCAGTGAAGTAAAAGTCTGTATGGAATCTAGGGTTTTGCAGAAGTATGTGGAATGAAATGTCTGATTTGTTTTGTTGTTTTACTGCTATCTGTCAATGATGTATTCATGTAGATCTGGGTTGTTTGAATGTTGATTATGCTGTTGATTATGTTGATTAAAGATCAAGTTTTTGGTTGATTGGTTGATGATTCAATGAATGAATTGATGGGGTTATAAGTTTCAGTTTGATGTATGATGAGCTTAAATGTGCGGAGTGGGTCCAGTTTGAAATTTTGATGAAAAGAGGCTTACAAGGTGTGTTGTGTGGAAGCTGTTGGATCCAGTATGAAAATTGATGAAACGTGGTCTGCAGTGGTGCTGAGGGTCGAAGCCTTTAATGAGGGGGTTATAGCTCCCTTCCAGTGGTAGCTAGTAAACGAGAGGAGGGGGTTGTAACTCCCTTCCAGTGGTAGATGGTAAACGAGAGCAGGGGGTAGTAGCTCCCTTCCAGAAGAGGCTAGTACATGAGATCAGGGGGTTGGAGCTCCCTTCCAGTAGTGGCTGGCGAATGAGAGAAGGTTGCAGCCTTCTGCAGGTGGGTGGCTGGATGGTGGTATGAGTATGCGTCAGTACAAAATTGTAAGAAGTTTTTTTTATAATAAATATTGAAGACAGAGACGACAATAGCGGTGGTTTTCTCACAAATTGGGTTTCCACCTTAATACTGGTGTTCATGTGTGTTTCTTATGTGTGATGGTTTATTCTATTATTACTGCACATGCTTACTGCTTACTAAACATCTGATGAATGAATGATGCAATGATCTAAGTAAAAAATTAAATGCATAAGAAGATCTCTAGACATACGCAAGTTTTCTTAAGGATATCCACGTGTATACACGAGTTGGGTTCAGTAAAGTAGCGTATGGTTTTAAGAGAAAGGAAAAGTAAAAAAATTTCAGTCAGCTCTAAATACTAATTCACCCCCCCTCTCAGTATTTTTCCCAACATATATAGGTATGTAATTATATTTTTTTTATGTATGTAATTGCAAATTAATCTGTGAATGAAACACAACTACAAAAAGACAAATGACTAGTGAAAGAAACTTACACCAAAAATTAGGTAGCAGAAAAAGATCGAGTTATCTCAAACAATCACCCTTTGAAGTATTCACTAAACCTAAAGCCAAAAAGTACAAAATTAACATCATATTCATAAAAACCAATAAAAAAAAATACAACCAATAACTATTTATAAATGATCCAACATATGGAAATAGATAAGGAAAGTGAGAGTAGAATGTTTTGAAAATTGACCTTGTTCAAAATTTTCACAAAATCTGAAAGCCATATTGTAATAAATTTCTTCTAATTTGTATGTATCATTCCTAGCATTATATGATAAGTTTGTAATAGCTATAGTAGATTCAAGTTGCACTAAAGTGTAATATACCTTGTGTAATCCACTATAAAAATCTAGTAAAATGAGTGTTGTTGAATAATTAAACATTATTAATTCTTATATTGATATTACATCAACAATATTCTTCTAAATATTAATTATAAGAATATTAGAAGAATAAATTCTTAATTCTTTTATTTAGAAAAAAATATATTTCTCTATATAAATAAATTGTATTTCCAACTTGGTATCTTTTATGAGGTTTAGAAATAATGAGTAATATTTTTAGAAAAACTAGGGATAAGTGATATTTTAATCATAAGGCAAAATAAAACCTACCTTGAAAAGAAAAGCATGAGAGATTTATGGAGTGATTTATGAAACACTTTTAAGATTTAGAAAATCTATTCCATTTTCTTAATTCTATTTATTGTAAGCCTATGAGAAAAATAAAGGAAGGAATAATAGAATACATGGAGAATGGAGCCAAGAGAGAGGAATAAGATATTCCAAGCTTGCATCAAAAGATATGTAACTATGTTCATTGAAAATTATTGCATTTGCATATGGTGCGTGATGAAATAAAAATTGAATGTATTTTCTTGGAAAAACTCATATGATAAATAATCAAGATTATTTCTGGAGAAAACATCTACAGAATTTAGTGCATAGAGGAATAAGTGTTTTTTTAAATGAATTATTAGAGGGTTTCATGTGATTTGAATTTATAACATCTTTTCATGGCTAAATATTTATGTGAATTGGATGACTTATTGGAAAATAGGGTCCAAATATTCCTTTGTATTTCCAAAACTGAGATAAATTTGTAAAAAGTGAAAGAGTGTTTTGTAAAAGAGCAAAGTGTCTTTAAGATTTGAAAAATTAGTTTTCAACTTCTCGAGACCTATATTCAAAGTTGATGACAAAAACAGGGAATTATTTAATATTTAAATATTCAAAAAAAAGGCTGCAAATATTCATTTGAATCTTCGAGACCATGAAACCTATGTAAAAAGTGAGAGAAGTTTATTTACTGAACTAGTTCCAAACAAAAACCTCTTTTTGTTTTCAAAAATTTGTTTCAATATGTTCAAAATCCCCGTCCAAATTTTGTAAGAATAATTAGTTACATACACATAGAGATAAATATTGCGTTAATATTCTTGAAAAGAAATAAATTAATTGTATGAAAAAAAATAGAAAAATTATGTTGATATCTCCTCAAAAGAAATAAGTTATTTGCATGCACAAAAATTGAATAATTATGTTCATAATTTTTGAAAAAGAAATAAGTTATTTGAGAGTGTAAACTTTTGTGATCCATATCTAATTTAATGGGAAATATTCCGTAAAATCTCATAATCAATTGAGAAGTTGACGTGTTTCTAACTACTTACTATAGTTCATCCTCAGAAGAATGATAATTGTGCTCATCTAGATCCATCAAAATATATAATTCAGATACACAACGGTGAGGTCAAAACCTCAACTAGAAATTAATTAAAACATACATTCAGAAATTAAAATATTATTAGATATAGTCAATATACTTAGAAGTAAATATTAAAATAATTAAAATGAATGAAAATAATACTAAAATTAGTAAAAATATAACATAATGAGAAAAATCACAAGTAATTAACCAATTATAAAATATAATGAAATTTAACAATAAACCTAGTCAAAAAAAGTAATACATAAATAAAAAAATAAAAAAATAATCTAATTATGTAAATAAATATGTAGATTTTTTTATAAAATAGTACAATAATACAAAGTAAAAAATTATTATAAATAACATCAAAAGGGGTTAACCAATAATAATAATAATAATAATTATAATAAATATAATAATAATAATTAAAACATGGGGCAGCACATGCAAACCAAACAATGATAAATCAATAAGGAAAAAAATAAAATAAAAATAAACCATAACTATGAAAACTCACTTATAGAACAGTAATCAATATTATCATAACTATATATAAAAAACCAACGCAAAAGCCCATCAAAAAAAAAAAAAGAGAGAATAAAAATGAGGGACACGTGAAAGGAAACACAACTAAGAGAATACAGGCGAAATCCAATAACTAATCATTTTGCAACTGTCATCCCTATTTAAAGTGTTAGATATTTTATCAATTCCAACCTCTTCTCTAAATTTGCGGTGATGGATATGCTCAACCCTAGAAATGACCTTGGAATCCTCCAAACAAATGTGGTGCTTAGTGTTCTCAACATGCCCAACAAGAGCATAGGAATGAGTCCTACAATGCCTAATATGAGCTATGTGTTGTTGAATCCTTTGATATATAGAGTGGTCAATTTCTCCAATGTAGCGAATCCCACAAGAACATGGTATCAGATAGACACCTTTCATGTTTTTGGGGTCGAGAAAATCCTTAAATTATTTTAGGGAACTACAAGTGGTGTTTTAAGGTCTAAAAGTGGAAGAGATCATATGCTTCCTTAAAATCCAAGAAAGTTTGTGAGTAGTACTCTGTATAAAAGGAAATTGAGCACTACCAAATAATTCACCAGGTTTTTTTTGGCTTAGGACCTCTACTAGCATTTATAAAATCCTGAAGACCTTGATGCTTACTATAACCATTCCACTTAAAAAATACAAAGAGATGGGATTTTTCATTCTCCAAGTGCTCATCATCGGAGACAGTAAGAGATCTAGTGGATAAAGTGTTGAGAACACCAACCTTTTTCCTCGAAAAATATAAGAGCTAGCATGAAGATATTGCTCTATGTGGGTCTTCTTTTAAAAGACTTGGTGGGAAAATGAGCCATCACCCTTCCTAGAAACTAGAACATCAATAAAATGAAGGAAACCATATGCAATACCCATGATTTACAACTTTTATGTTGTGCAAACAAGATGAAGGTCTAGGTGGACCTATGGAACAATTATGTATCGATAGAACTATTTTTAAATTAATAATTATTTATGAAAGGTATGTTAATGTGGTAAATGAAGATTAATTGAGAGGAGGAAATTCTTATCCATCAGGGTGGAATAGAATTTCAAACTTTCCCAAAAATTTCTATAAAATCTTTGAAAAAATTAAATAATAATTTAATTATGTGGGGGGAAAATATCTAATAAAAATCCCCAATAAAATAAAAAATTACTGGGAAGAGGTAAGAAAAATTTTGCTGAGGAAAATAAATTTTTAAAGTAATATTTTGTAGAAAAAACAAAAGAAAAGCCTACACTATGGGAGACAACAACCCATAATAGCAGGACGTCATTATGGAAACATGCTGAGGGAAAGAAGGCTTAAAAGAGCCATCACTATTGTGATAGGGCGTTGTCAACATTGGGGAATATTGTTCTCTTCTCGGGCGAGAGCTCTTAGGAGAAGCTCGTGGTTGGGAGGAAAATTCATATTTACATATTGGTATGTACCTACTATGGTTTTCTATTAAAATTCTAATGTTATAGAAATGTCTAGATAATAGAATTTGTCTTAAGTAATTGGAATATATCTATCTAGAAGATATGAATTTGTATCTATAGTTCTGTTATAGATCTTATTAGGCAAAAGGTCTAAGTCCTATTGTGTATTGTTGTCATATAAATAGTTATTAAAATATCAAGTAAATAATTATGTGTATTATACATTTTCCTCTATCATGTGTATTGTACAGTGTCCTTTATATAACTAAATAAAGTGAAGACTCTTCTTTTCCTACACAGAATAAGTTTGTGAAAGTAGACAAAAATCATATGTAACACCCCCAAGTTCTATGCTTTTCAAATTAGACATTTGAAATTAAGTCCAAAGGGGAGCGGACCCCAATGGATAATTATTTGGTGGACGTGGTTAATTATTTATTTATGAAAAATAAATAAAAGGTTTATGTGTGCACTATGACCAAAGGAGATTTTGAGATCACTTGCCTAATCCATGAGGTTATGGAAAGAGGTTAAGACTTTCCCCAAAATCTTTCAAAAATCCTTGAAAGAAATTATTTCTAATTTAGATTTTTAAGGAAAAATCTAAATTCCCCAATGATGAGGAAAGTAGTTGGGAAGAGGTAAACAGCTGGAAAAGCTGGAAAAGCAGAAAGTAGCTTTAAAGTCCCTAAATAAGGGAAGCCTAGGCAAACAGGAATAAAAGCATCCTGAAATTCTGGACGCAGAATTGGAAACAGGCTTTGGGGAGAGCATAGCTTAAATAAGCCATTCCAGAACAGATTGAGGGTGGTCTATCCTTGGAGGATCTCAGCTCGGGGGTGAGTTCTGGAGATGGAAGAACTCTAAGGTTGGGAGGACTGGTCATAGTATCGGTATGCATGCATAATTTTGGAAATTAATTTCAGTATGTATGAAGTATATCAAGGTTATAAAATTTTTTATGTTATCATTTCTTCTGCCAAATTTAGGTTGATTGTTTGTTCAATACCTCATGCAGTTGCAAACTAGATATAATAGCTGAGAATCCAGTATGTTAATAGCAGGAAAGAAAAATTAAGTAGGGATGGATGGTTGGCTCTGGGAATAAATACCTTGCAGTAATAAAGTTAGAGATGATAGATCATCTGAATGTCTAATATAATAACAAATGTAAGGGTGTAGCTTGCTGTACAAGAACATCAAGTACAAAACAGCTAAACCTGTCATAGAAGTGTTGATGGCAATAAAATAGTCATACTGCAGTGACAAGAATTGTAGAATTAAGAAGTTAAACAGTTCTATTTCATGGAAGGTTACATATAGGAAATCAAAAATTAAATCCTAACTACGTAACTAGGAGCTACAATTAGTAAGTATGAACTATCGAATTCGGTTTCAGTACTTCCATTTGATGACAGAAAAATAATATATATTTTATATTCCCAAGGAAAGATTCCAATATTCAAATATAAGGAAAGAGTCATATCAAAACTCTACTTATGGGGGATAAAAGTATATGTGTAAGAGAACAGTAAAAGCATATTTAAAATGCTGGAAAAGAGCAACTATCCCCCTTCAATATAAATTGCTCTAAAGTAGTTGCAACAAAGGGAGTTAGAAGAATATATGTAGATGTAGATGTATATGTATATACCTATACATAGATGTGGAAACTCTATAATTATAGATGCTGGAAATTCTATAAAGCTTACTGACTGAAAAGTTAGAGAAGAGGGCATATTGATCTGTTAGAGTTGGATAAAACTCTGAAGAACAAATCTGAGAAATACAAATGAGTATATGTGAATATATACATATAAATATCAGTCGACTGGGTTGACTGATAGGAATTGAGGTCAAGCCAAAATTTCTCCTGCGAATTCTTATAATAACAAGAGCGTTAAATACCTGATAAAAGTATGAATGTGTAATTGATTAAAAAATAAAAATTTAAGTGGTATCAGGTGCATAAAAGTAGAGTATTTCTGAGTAAATGTTAATGGATAAAAAAATTGAGTATGAGAGACGTGACAAATGGTATCAGAGCATTAGCTAAAACACTGGGCAAATCATGTGCTCACACAGAAATATAGGCTACTGAAAAGAAGAAGTAAGCAAAATTTCAGAAAATTTTAATTTCACCTTCCTCCTATGATGAGAATCGTAGGATTATACTATTGCTGGCTGTGAAAGAAGTTGTAAAATGAGAAATCCATGATTAAATAGCGATATAAGATTTAACCATGGTGATAAGAGAGATTATGGGTAAAGTGGTAAGAATTGCCCAAAATCTTAATTCCATAAATGGGAAATTATGGAGTATATTTAAAATACCAGATTCACATAAACAAAAGGGAAAAAAATCTTGCCTTAGAGGACTGTTGAAATTGAAAATTAAATATGTTCTTATCAGTAAATAAACCGAGTGAAGAAAGTAAAGTTGTGGACAATAAAAGTACCTCAAAATGCGATACATCATAGAGTAATTATGATGAGTTAGATATCTCATAGTAAATTGATATTTCTGAATTATTAGTGTTCCATAATTCTGTTAGCAAGTGACACTTTTTATTAGAAATAAATTATAAATATAAGGTGACATTCAGAAATATAATACTTAGATACTTTGTACGCAGCATCACACAGTTAGATATTTATGTAACAAGTACAACAAAACTGTAACTATTAGTGATATGCGCATATAAGAATTGTGTCTTTATGCTTAAAGCAGAAATGGAAATAAATGGAAAAAAAGGGGCTATGAGATACAATTCGTATTCTATGTTGAATGACAAGAACGCTATGGTATAATACTAAATGAGGAATCATCATTTATAGTTCCATTTTTGATTCAATATTCCTATATGACCTAAACATAACAGAAAATTAGCACCTAACCAAAACAAACAGAAAATTTGGGAGATATAATTGCCTATTTTAAGTGTTGTTATATATTGTATAATAGTGGTGCAACAGAAAAATTGAGTAAATATGGAGAGAAGAGACATTATGGTTTTGAAATCATATTGAATAATCTATGCATAAAATAGGAGAGTTAAAATGTCATGTTGGAAGTATGTGTAATTAAATTCTGGATCACCCTGATGTATTAAGTGCATAAAAATAGTTGGAATTAGAAGCAAAGGTAAAAGAAATTTAGTTCTGAAATATACATCCACTTTGTAATGAAAAAGGTACCATGATAGAAACTTTTCCAAGATAACCATTAATTGGGAGAATCGATACAGGGGTTGTTAAAACTATATAGTTGAACAAATCAATGCAGTCCTAAAAGTATAGTTAGAGTAGAGAAGTATAAAAGAAAATAACCATATAGACAGATTTACTCAATTGAACCGGTATAGTTGTGTGTATATATATAACCTTGAAATTCTATTGTATGTTATGAAATACAAAGAATAGTGGATAAAATTTTATACCACCACTTAGTGAATACCATGGATTTGCGCTTAGAAATTTATTTCCTTGTTGAAGAAATTTTCTCCTCAGGTATATTAGTATATATCTTAAAGATTTACAAATTTAGAAGAGAAATTTACACAATTCTACTTAATATTGCAAATGACTTGAGGATGCAATACTTCTAGAAAACTAGGTGCATTATAATACCAAACTAAGAAATATCAGTACTCTCGTACTTGTGAACCTTAGGCTGGTATTCATCCCAAACTTACAGCCAACTTAAATGTAAATAATCAGTAAGAACCCAATTATGAATGTAGATGTGGAAATACTACAGCAGAGCTAAATTCGCGTTGGTATACAGGATATTACCTACAAACCACCAAGAAATTCATGGTAAGAAGAATAAATTTATATATATATATATATATATATATATATATATATATGAAGAATTGATACTGAAAAAGATATAATAGGGAAGAAGGCTAGCTGACCTGAATAGAATTTAATTGAAGAATAGGTCACCACGTCTTCAAAATCCTTCTAACATCGGTCACAACTTCAGGGAAGGAGTGGTTTAAATGTGCCAATGTGCCTTCTGCATTGAAAAAGGGTAGAGGTTCACATTGCATATAAATGACCGAACAAACAAACAGTTACAACTTAACAAAAATAAAAAATAAAAATAAAAAAATCTATTTCTGTAAAGATTAGAATTCTAACAAATTTTTATAAAAGGAAATGCTTATCTCGGCGTTGATAAACCAATGAAGGCTCATTGGTCCTGCAAACTGGAAAGGAAATGCTTGGGAATTCTAGTAAGATATACATGAACGATAAGCTGAAAATAATGGAATTGTTGATTTTTTAGGAGGAGCACGAGTTCATTATTAAACTATCTTTATCCAATTCATAGAGGAAATATCAATCAATATTCTACATTTGAGAGTATTAATCTATAGAGTACTATGCTTCGAAATTCCATAGCCGGGGAAAAATAACAAAAATAGGGGAATCAAAATTTTAGGGAAATTTCTTATTCCTTGTTTTTCCACAACAGCCGAAATGTATTCTTGAACGTAAAGATATGTTCCCGCATATAAAAAGGGGAATCCAAGAAATAAATATAAAGAAAATAAAAATCCCAATGGATAATGGTGAATACCGCACACTGAAAAAGAAAAGAAAAAAAAGAAAAAACGCAAAACGCAACATCTTAAGAAAATCTAACCCCATAACCCGTAAGGGAAGAGTGTATTGGATGCACCAGATTCTTTAAAATCGCGGAATTTAATATCAATTATGAATGTGTGGAAGAGGTCTATTGAACTCCGGGAACTTTATTTGTTGTAAAGAAAATAACGCAAACTATTTTATGAGGAAAGATCAAACTGGATTTATTGTGCAAAATCATGTTACCATCTCAGACCGGGATGGATGGTTCCAATGCTCCTAAGCATAGCAGAGGCGCAGTGCATAGAAATGGCCAGCAGTTGCATGCTCAAATGGGATCGCAAAAGCAAAAACGAAAAATTATATACCCTGGAAAAAAAAACACAAACCTAAAGAGGAACGCTTTGGTGACCGTCCACTTGGCATTAGATCCGAGGCCATCCCTCAGATCGATACTCGGAAAGTTGGATGAATTGAACTGTGTAAAGTACAAAAATATCAACACAGTCATATCCTGTGCAGTGAATCGCAGGGAAATCTCATCAATGAAAAAAAATCCTTAGATATCAAATCTCCTAGCTCGTCAGCAGGTACAGAGTTATGGCGAATCAATTAGCGAATCAATTTCCGGCAGGTTCTTAATTACCGAGGTGTATGAGGAGACAAGTACATAGGTAATGGCGGTCGAATGGAGGCCGCACAGTTTTTAAAAACCATGGGAAAGTAAAGCCATATTTAAAAACCATCGACATGGTAAACCATGATGGTATGCGAAATGAATGTCATCTTCAAGATGAGTTCGTCCTGCAACTACGGTGAGTGTACTAACGTATAACCCGTTTCAAAAAATCAGATCTAGCTCGGATTTGGTAAGGGAACAGCGGTGTTAAAAAAAAAGGAACATCAACATCGCCGTGAAAGAGTATGGCTTAATATCTCGAACCTCCCGTTTTCAACATCAAAGATGGCCACGTATTGTACTCGTTTGGGGGCGGAAAAGGTTTAGTAATAAATGTCACCACTTGCGAGAAGGTGTGATAGAAATAAAATAATAAGCCATGATTATCTATAGTTGATGGCAAATACCATTGTTAAAATAAGTGGAAGTATTATGTTAAAACACAGGTGGAATAAGTTTGAACCGAAAAAAAAAAGTTATAGTTAGATTAATTGGGTTGTATTATATAACCTATTATTGAGTGATAGTATTTAGGCGGTTAACACTATCTACAATAAGAAACCTTATTAAATAGGAAAATAAGTCGTAGACTGGGAAAATAGACGTGTTGAAAGAAATTACGATTTTCATGGTTATAAAGTAAATTGATGTAGTAAGAATTTATACCAAGACATTGTGGTTAAAATGCCGACTGTACATGTCGGATCTGTGTAAATAAATTTTGATTAAGTTGGGTATATCTTTACCTATGTAATTTAAATATGTTAAATATAATTAAATTCATTTGGTAAGGAGTAGAGTAAACCTCTTATCATTGGAAGAATATACTTATATAGGTGACAATCACAAAATAAATATAGAAGTGGATAGGCTATGATTAATGCCTTTATTAGGGTGTAGTGGACAAAGATACTATGGTGAGAATATAATAAATAATATTTACATTACTAACGTCAACTAGGTGAATATAAATATTTTACTTACAATAAATAAACCATATTGTACTTAAAAAAAAAAAAAAAAAACGAAATGAGAGTTACAAATATTATAACGGTGGATCCATTGTTTTTAATTATAAAGATAACGTATGGACTCTTTGAAAGAGAAACCAAGTATGTTATAAATTTAAAATAATAGATATTAGTCAAAGAGGAAAAGGTTCACAGTTAGAACCATTACCTGTTGGTAAGGAAAATTAAAAATGACATATATATTATTAAACAAGAATATGTTTATGACTTTGCATGGGGGAGAATATATATATATATATATATATATATATATATATATATTATAGTTACTTACGAATTTGAAAAAAAGAAAGAAAAGAAAAAAGGTTTTAACACTTACGATATATGAATGGATTATTCATATAAAGTGGTGATAAAAGTAAAGACTATATTCAGGGCATCAATATTGGTGTATTAAAATACTTGTAATACAATTATATCCAAGTGTGACTAATGAGATTATAAAAATAAAATATAAGTAGAAAAATTAAATGAAAGTGTAATCTTACGATATCTCAAAGGGACGAGATTAGAAAAATTTTATACCCACAAGATTAAGGGAGAAGCACAAATTCACTAGGAAAAATTGAAAGTGAATTCACCTTAAAAGTTTATAAGTAAAGTGGAATGCCATATTTGACCATATGGCTGGAATACTTTTCTCTAATTATGGTTAAAGGAGTGAGAAACATTATTGTGGTAGATTAAGAGTTAAAAGGGAAAAATTGGATGTTGGTATTTCGTAAAGTTACCAGGATGAATTCCAAGTCATGTAAAATTAAGTCCTGACTAAAGTATATGGAAATAAGCCTATTTTAGTTCATGAATATGGAAAATAATGAAGTGCTAAGCTTAAGTACGAGTTATAAATACGGTCTAAATAGTTCGTTAAATAATTGATCGGGTTAGTAATTGTGGATCATTTCATATTAAATAGTGTAATGTGGACCCATTACATTGAGTTATGAATGAATGAATGAAGGGATAAATCAATTTTTTCCCAAGAGAGTTAGCTAAAGTAGAATTGAAAATCTAACAATTGTTTTTTTTAAATCCATGGGAAAATAATTATGAAAATTATCATGCATGGATAAGAATCCAATGGAGCACAATTATTTTCCTCAATATGTTATATTCCATTTATCAAGTGAACCATGGTTTTAGGTTGTAAGTTGTCTTTATCATAAACCATGTGCTGTTTATATAAACCATGGGTTGATTTCTAATGATTAGTAAAATTCACATATAGGTATAATTGGTGAATCATCATTGGAATTAGTAAAGCATGAACTTACAATTAAAAGTAAATGTATAAGTTCTGGTGCCAAATTCATTTTTGATGTATTCTTGGGAATGTAATGTATTATATTAATAGATATATATCACTATAAAAGAAATATGTACTCACACTATAAAATTTTGCTGGTGTAAGTTTTATTAAATTTATTTTCCTTGAGTCTTAAATTCAAGGACAGGGTAATAGTGTGAAATCATACAACTACAAATTGGGAGAAAGGAGGATGAGCTGTATTTGGATTTGGGTGTGGGGGAAACCCATCAGATCCAAATTTATTCAGGTAAGTTTTGAACTAGTGGATAAAATTGAGGAAAGGGTAAACATAACCATGAATATGATACAATTGTTTTCTTTCATTCATAAATACTAATGAAAAGTTGTAAATTTGTTTAGCCAAGTGTGTAACAGGAGATTTTACACTCCTAAAACAAGGACAAAAAAAAAAGGTGAAATTAAATGTAGATATAGCACTTGGAAAAAATTCAAGAAAAGCCGAACTAGACCAAGTTTGCGTGAGGAGAAAATCTCACTGAGAATATATATAAAAAAAAAAAGAAAAAAAGAAAAAAAAGAAAAAAAAAAAAAAGATAAGTAGTGTACTAAAAGTGCACTAAACTATTATGAACTTGAACGGCTTGACTAATAACTGAATTTCTTGAAATTATTGAAATTCAGAATGTTGTGATGGATTATCAATTATATGTATCTGATATTACTTACATAAATTGGTATGAATTGTGGACAGAGAAAAAGGAATAAAATATTTTCCAGACAGACTTCTTGCAAAGAAGTAGGAAGAAAATCAATTGCATAAGGCATCAGTAAATAGAGTGGAAGCAGGAGATACTCTGCCGGAAACTGAGCAAGGACGAAGAAGAAATCTTCGTCAAAGTTGAAAAAAATCAACGTTAAAGTGTAACACCGAGGAAGGTGTTGGAGAGGGTGAAACTAGTGGCTTATAAACTGGCCTTACCCTTGCATATTAAATTTCATTTCATGATGTATTTCATGTCTCCTTATTGGGAAAAAAAATTGTGTATATGATGCTTCTCACATTATGGATTGAAATGTGATCCAGGTGAAACCAGAAGAGGAATTCCTTCCAGAGCCACTTCAAATCTTGGAGTGGGAAGAGATTGAAGTGCGAAATCGAACAGTAGCTAGAGTAAAGGTGCAGTAGGAGCAATTTACTGCTGAAAAAGTTTCATGGAAAAGAGAAGCTGAGATGATAGAAGAGCATCCATCTTTATTTTCAAAATGAACTATAGTAGTTAGTTGCTAACACCGAGGACGGTGTTTGTTTTCAGAGGGGGAATATGTAACACCCCCAAGTTCTATGCTTTTCAAATTAGACATTTGAAATTAAGTCCAAAGGGGAGCGGACCCCAATGGATAATTATTTGGTGGACGTGGTTAATTATTTATTTATGAAAAATAAATAAAAGGTTTATGTGTGCACTATGACCAAAGGAGATTTTGAGATCACTTGCCTAATCCATGAGGTTATGGTAGGGTTACATTCTTCTCAAAATCTTTCAAAATCCTGAAAGAAATTATTTCAATTTAGATTTTGAGGAAAAATCTAAATTCCCCAATGAGGAGGAAAGAAGTTGGAAGAGGTAAAGATGGAAAAGTCGGAAAACATAAAAGTGCTCTTGTGTCCCAAAATGGGAAGCCTAGGCAAATAGGAAGAAAAGCATCCCAAATTATGGACAATAAAGACTGGAAACAAAGCTTTGGGGAGAGCATGCTTAAATAAGCCGCTTCCTGCAACAGATTTGAGGGTGGTTCATCTCTGGAGGATCTCACCGGGGTGAGTTCGGAGATGGAAGAACTCTAAGGTTGGGAGGACTGGTCATAGTATCGGTATGCATGCATAATTTTGGAAATTAATTTCAGTCTGTATGAAGTATATCAAGGTTATACAAATTTTTATGTTATCATTTCTTCTGCCAAATTTAGGTTGATTGTTTGTTCAATACCTCATGCAGTTGCAAACTAGATATAATAGCTGAGAATCCAGTATGTTAATAGCAGGAAAGAAAAATTAAGTAGGGACGGATGGTTGGCTCTGGGAATAAATACCTTGCAGTAATAAAGTTAGAGATGATAGATCATCTGAATGTCTAATATAATAAAAAATGTAAGGGTGTAGCTTGCTTTACAAGAACATCAAGTACAAAACAACTAAACATGTCATAGAAATGTTGATGGCAATAAAATAGTCATACTGCAGTGACAAGAATTGTAGAATTAAGAAGTTAAACAGTTCTATTTCATGGAAGGTTACATATAGGAAATCAAAAATTAAATCCTAACTACGTAAATAGGAGCTACAATTAGTAAGTATGAACTATCGAATTCGGTTTCAGTACTTCCATTTGATGACAGAAAAATAATATATATTTTATATTCCCAAGGAAAGATTCCAATATTCAAATATAAGGAAAGAGTCATATCAAAACTCTACTTATGGGGGATAAAAGTATATGTGTAAGAGAAGAGTAAAAGCATATTTAAAATGCTGGAAAATAGCAACTATCCCCCTTCAATATAAATTTCTCTAAAGTAGTTGCAGCAAAGGGATTTAGAAGAATATATGTAGATGTAGATGTATATGTATATACCTATACATAGATGTGGAAACTCTATAATTATAGATGCTGGAAAGTCTATAAAGTTTACTGACTGAAAAGTTAGAGAAGAGGGCATATTGATCTGTTAGAGTTGGATAAAACTCTGAAGAACAAATCTAAGAAATAGAAATGAGTATATGTGAATATATACATATAAATATCAGTCGACTGGGTGGACTGATAGGAATTGAGGTCAAGCCAAAATTTCTCCTGCGAATTCTTATAATAACAAGAGCATTAAATACCTGATAAAAGTATGAATGTGTAATTGATTAAAAAATAAAAATTTAAGTGGTATCAGGTGCATAAAAGTAGAGTATTTCTGAGTAAATGTTAATGGATAAAAAAATTGAGTATGAGAGACGTGACATCATATTTGTGAAATTATAAACACAAGGGGGTTATATGCGGATAACTAATTCTATGTAGAATTAAAAGATTTACATGTAAAAATCTATGAATACATGTAGAAGCAAAAGATTTTCATTTGAAAATCTATGAATACATGTAAAAGTAGAGGATTCACATATTCAACATCTGTTAAGAAAACACCAAATGAATCAGCCTTATATTAATCCAGAAAATTATGGAATTTTTTTTATATGATATTACATAATGGAAAACTAGAAGAGGTAGTTATAGGAAATAGAATAACTTGGAATTTCCAAATATAAATAGTAATTGACTAAGTACAAAAAGTTTTAAAGGTCAATGAAAGTCTCAGTTTCATATATATATCCATGTGTTTAGCTCAAATTGATAAATAATTACATCAGAATAAGTTATGGTTAAACACCAAGCATGGCCTTGACACATAACCCCTAATAGCACTGGACTAAACTAAGTTCCAAAAGAGCCATGATGGAATAGCAAGAAATTGACATGTGAAATAAAGCATAAAATGGTAAACATTCGTGGGATAGGTAGCATTTATGCCATGCAATTTGACGACAATTTTAATTGCAAACCTAAAATAGACGAGATGAGAATTAGAAGCAAACAAACATATGAATTACACTATCAACATATGAAGATACACAATGATATGTAACTACCTGAGTATACTATTGCATGTCTTCATTCTTCACATGTACACAAAATAGTGAATGTTGTAATTATTTTTGTTTCGACATGTATAACTGAAAATTATAAACATGGACTAGACAATATTTAAACAAATTGGACTAACCTAAATAAAGGAGTATGTCCATTTTCTAGATCATGGTTCTGAATCTAAGAAAGAGGGGTAACTTGGGTAATATTTACCCATATTAAAGCTGCGCAATGAAATTGAAAACAAGTACAAAAATTAAATAATAATAAATTAAAAATTAATATACACCAGTAAGAAGAAGGTTGTAATGGAGTGATAAATAAGAAGGTATTGTGCCAAACCTCAACCAAAGAATAGGTTTGCATTAGTAGACTCTGTGTTACCTTCAGAGGCAAAACAACAATACATGTATGCATCTTGTCTAAGCAGTGTAAATAGAAATTGGAAAACGCTAAAGTACCATTGCATCTAATCTAAACTATATGATTAGGAGGAGCTCATGATCGATATATGAAAGCCATAACTAAACATTAACAAAGTAACATATCATAGAGGTCTAGGGCTTATGATCCAACATCATGAATATAAGAGGAAATCAAACAATTCTATAATTTAGCAGGTTCCGAGTGTGAAACTCAAAAACTGAAGAATACAATTATAACATGGTCAACCAAAATAATTACATTTAAAAATAGAGGACAGGTGTCACACAGTCCTAAAAAAATATCAATAAGTTGTATGAATATACAAGATGAAGAATGCTTAAATTCTAGAAATTACAAATGAAACCCCAATCCTAGGTAAGTAACACAATTAAATACATGAATGAAAGTAAAGAGGTATAACCGAGATATTCATTAAAACAATGTAGACATAGTTTTATTATGAAATAAATAAATTGAACAAAAAAATTAACTAAGAATATGAGAATTTATCTGAACTATTATAGCTTGAACCTCACATTGATATCAAAATTTAGTCATGGGGTCATGTAGACAAAACCCATATCTCTCTTTAAATAGAGTAGTAAGAATTTTGGTATTGAAGAAATGAGTAAATAATAAAATCAACAGAAATGCGCTGGGATGTGTCATGCCAAGGTCATAAACTCAATCCTATAGTGTAATGAATGTTATGAGAGGTTTTGACAGAGAAAGGAATGTGTATACAAAATATCAGATTAGGGAAGCGTGGCCATTGGGTGGCGAAGTACCCAGATCTAAACCACAAACTGAAAGTTAAAAATACCAATACCACCATGATCAAATCTGAAAATACTCAAAAAGAAATCCTCACACCAATGCAATAGAGATAAATGTTGGATAAATAAATTTTGAATAACATAGACAGTCAAAAAAATAATGATTTTTGGATAAAGATAAGGTATATCGAACAGAGGAGTTGTATAACACAAGAGTCACTTAATTAAAATTTGAGACGTAGTAAACCCATCACAGTTGGGTATAGGAATACCCAAGATCCCAAAAAAAATCAGAACAAAAATTGCATATAGGCCTAAAACCAAAATGTGGAATAAAGGTAGGCAATGAAATCAAAACAAAAAACTGTTCAGGTTATTACTTGTAAATTATAAAAACCCAGAATAGTAGAGGTGAACGAGAGATGAAGTCAAAAGCATGCATACCTCTTCTGCGATGAATGATCTTGATGGGATGGTGAGGATGGGCATCGCCACAAAGGGAAGAGGGGACAATAGTTCCACATCGTCAGGTCAGGGGTAGAGGATTCCCTCTACAAAATGTACATAAACCCCATATCATTAACATGAAAAATTGAGAAACCCTAAATAAATTTAGAGGTAACGATAAGCTCTATTTACCTGAAGGAGTTGAGTAACTAGTCGATATCGTTATGCATCCTTCCTACAAAAATTAACCAGAGAATACTAGCATACAAATATTAAAATGTATACACTATGGAAATGAAATAATGAAAACACATCAACCCATAACTTCAATGGCTCGAGACAGAGCTTGAAGTGGTATCAAGTTAAGCCCCAAATCCACATCAAAACCATGGAGGAATTTATGTACAGGAACTCTGAGAAAACATCATTGCTGATAAGTAATGATATGTAACTACCTCAGTATACTATTCCATTTCTACATTCTTCACATGTACACACAAATAGTGAATGTTGTAATTATTTTTGTTTAAACATGTATAATTGAAAAGTATAAACATGGACTAGACAATATTTGAACAAATTGGACTAACCTGAAGAAAGGAGTATGTCCATTTTCTAGATCATGGTTCCAAATCTGAGAAAGAGCGGTAAGCTCGGTAATATTTACCCATATTAAATCTGAGCAATTAAATTGAAAACAAGTACAAAAATGAAGTAATAATAAATTAAAAATTAATTTACAACAGTAAGAAGAAGGTTTCATTGGACAGATAAAGAAAAAGGTATTGTGCCAAACCTTAACCAAAGAATAGGCCTACGTTAGTAGAGTGTGTGTTACCTTTAGGGGCATAACAACAGTAGATGTACACATCTTCTCTAAGCAGCATAAATAGAAAGGGGAAAACAAAAAAGTAACATTGCATATAATCTAAACTATATGATTAGGAGGAACTCATGATCGATATATGAAATCCATACCTAAAAATTAACAGAGTAACATCTCATAGAGGTTTAGGGCTTATGATCCAACATAATGAATAAAATATGAAATCAAACAATTATATAATCCAATAGGTTCTGGGTTTGAAACTCATAAACTGAAGAGTACAATGATAACGTGGTCAACCAAAATAATTAGATTGAAAAATATAGGAAAGGCCTCATGCAGTCCTAAAATAATACCAATAAGTTGTATGAATATACAAGATGAGAAAATACCTAAATTCTAGAAATTACAAATGAAACCTCGATTCTGGGTAAGAAACATAATTAAATACGTGAATGAAAGTAAAAAGGTATAACCCAAATATTCATTAAAACAATGTACACATAGTTATATTATGAAATAAAGAAATTGAACAACAAAATTAACTAAGAATATGAGAATTTATCTAAACTATTATAACTTTAACCTCACACTGATATCAAAATTTAGTCATGGGGTCACGCAAACAAAACCCATATCTCTCTTTAAATAGAGTAGTAAGAATTTTGGTATGAACGAAATGAGTAAATAACAAAATCAACAGAACCACGTTGGGATTTGTCGTGCCAAGGTCATAAACTCAATCCTATATTGTAATCAAATTTATGAGAGGTTTTGATAGAGAAAGTCATGTGTATACAAAATATTAGATTAGGGAAGCGTGGCCATTGGGTAACGAAGTACCCAAATCGAAACCACAAAATAAAAGTTCAAAACCCCAATACCGCCATGATCAAATTTGAAAAGACTCAAAAATAAATCCTCACACCAATGGTGTAGAGATAAATGTTGGATAACTAAATTTTGAATAACATAGACAGTAAAAAAAATAACGATTTTAGGATAAATATATGGTTTACCTAAGAGAGGAAGTGTATAACACAAGCGTCACTTAATTAAAATGTGAGACGTAGTAAACCCATCACAGTTAGGTATAGGAAGACCCAAGATCCCAACAAAAATTAGAACAAAAAATTCTTATACGCCTAAACAGAGAATGTGGAATAAGGATAGGCAATGAAATCAAAACAGAAACATGTTTAGGTTATTACTTGTAAATTATAAAAACCCACAACAGTAGAGGTGAACAAGAGGTGAAGTCGCAAGGAGACTTACCTCTTCTGCGATGAATGAGCTCGATATGATGGTGAGGATGTGTGTCGCCACAAAGGGAAGAGGGGATGGTAGTTCCACATCCTCAGGTAGGCGGTAAAGGATTCCCTCTGCAAAATGTACACAAACCCCATATCAGTAACATAAAAAATTGAGAAACCCTAAATAAATTTAGAGGTAAGGATAGGCTCTATTTACCTGAAGGAGTTGAGTAACTAGTCGATATCATTATGCATCCTTCCTACAGAAATTAAACAAAGAATATTAGCATACAAATATTAAAATGGTTGCAGTATGGAAATTAAAGAATGAAAACACATCAACCCATAAATTCAATGGCTGGAGACAGAGCTTGAAATGGTATCAAGTTAAACCCCAAATCCACATGAAAACCGTGCAGGAATTTACGTACAAGAACTATGAGAAATCATCCTTACTGATTGTACGTCATAGGCAGAGTTCCAGCTATAGGAATGATGCAGGAATCAAGTGCCAAAGCATGTGGAAATGTATTTGCAGGTTAGCCATGGACGCAGAACTTCAGAGCGATAGACGGCCACCTGCAATACCAAAAATGGCGAATTGAGACCAAGTGAGTTAGGTCCAAACCGTTAGGGTTTCCTCAATACATCTAAACCATCGATTCATCTGATTTAATCTCCAGTATACATTTGGCACCTTGAAATATGTGTGAGGGCGATGTGAGGGCTATGTGACCTTTCCACCTGGAGATCAGTGTATTGGACAGATCAGCGAGTGGAGTAAGTTAATTAAAATTGAAATGAAACTACATTAACCCATCGTACTTACCTTGGGAAACAATACATATACAAAACATGTTAAAATGTGTGTAATTTACATGTAGTTTAATAAGTATTGTAAGGTGTGTGTGTGTGTGTATATATATATATATAGAGAGAGAGAGAGAGAGAGATGGGTTTGAATGTATATTAAGGTAATATTGAAATGTATGGCACTAAGACAATAGGATTAGGGATGAGGGATTTTAAATTAGGATGAAGATTATTAAAGTCGAGAGTTATGTCATTAACCATTGGTAGTATAATTGGTGAAGATAAGGGTATCCTAGAAATCAAGGAAGATAATGTAATGGTGATGAATTCATTATAAACATGGCATATATAGCATTGGGATAAGAAGTGAAAGTCTAAATTGGTGTTTAGGCACATCTCTAATTATTAAAAAAAAAAATTGTGGAGATGTTACACCATCAATCTCATTTTACTAGTGAACTTAATAGAGGGAGACTCATCATTCAGGTGTTGATTAAAACCTTCTAACTCGTGACAACGATGAGACTAGTTTATGAAAGTGTCATCGAGAAATTATTTCCACATCTTAGGCTTAAAAGGAGCATAAGATAAGGCTTTAGATTTAAAATATTCCATAAAAATCTTGGCCACATCACGAGAAAGCAGAGAACCCATGGCAACACCGCATGTCTTCTCATAGAGTTCAAATTCAATACTAAATAAGGTTGAAGTAAGACAAATATCAAATAACTTAGTAGTGTTTGGATCAACAATAAGATTTATCACTTTAACCACTTCATTGATAGGGATGTTGGTATAAAGCTATAAAACATCAGAACTAACCATAGTTTCATTGGGATCTGACTATAACTTCTTCAATTCATTGAAAAAAGAGGAGGAATCATTCACAACATAATTATAACAACCAACAAGAGGCTTAAGCCTACTAGCTAGAAACTTTGCTAAGATATACATAGGCCCACCAATTTTGTTAACAATCTATTTGAGGGGGACACTTCTTTATGAATACTAGGAAGACCACAAATTCTAGGAAAGACAAGGTTGCTTTCAGTAATCTTATGTCTAATTGAACCCATAGTGCTACTATATTTAATAGTGGCTACCACAATTTTATAAACCTTATTAAGGTTTTTTTTCAAAGCTGCCTGTAGCTACCACTGTTACAAATATAGTCAAGCCTCTTCACTTTCTAATCATCTTTATCCATGATTACAAGATTGAAACCTTTATCAACCTTTAGAACAACAATATTAGGGTTCTGATTAAGGGATTTAAGCTCTTCAAACACATATTTACCAATATTTCTTTTAGGTGTTCTAGCTTTCTTAAGAACCACCACACAATCCTGCCTAATAACCTCCTTCAAATTATCGGATAAATCTCTAATACCCCATTCAATATTACAAATTATCTCTTCAATGGGGATATTTCTCAAGGCCATGGAAAAATTAATACCTTTTTCTAAGAAATCAAAAAATAAAGAATCAAGCAAAAACCTAGATAAATTAATAACCCTATTACTAAAATAATAATAATAATTATTGTTGTTGTTATTAGTAGTAAAAATAGGGTTATTAATAATAATAATAGGTTTACATGTTGTACTAATAATAATATTAACAATAATATCAACAACAACAATAATAACAACAACAGTAATAATAATAACAACAACAATAATAGTAATAATAATAATAATAGCAATAATAATAACATTAACAATAGTGACAACAATAATAATAATAGCATGATATTGGTGTGCTTATATATGGCCCATAATTTTCCACCCCTTTGTTCATCCATTAGGACCCTTGCTTCCAATCTCTCCCAATTTCCCTCAATATAAGGATATCAAAACCCCCAACCTTGTAGTAAGAAGGGAGATAATTGAGCTATAATAAGATGAAAACAATAAGAAAATAAAAATAAAAATTAGAGCTAAGATAAATAAAATAATATACAAATTCATATTCAAGTTTAGTATAAAAGCTTAAGTATCTACTAATTAACACACCTGAAGTAGAAGGATTTGCACTTGTAGAACCCCTATGTGATAGTGATGGTGATGATGGGACTAAGAACCTGGTCAAAATTTGTTGGGAATTATCATTGGTAGGCTTCATTTGTATCCTAATGAGGCCACTCATCAACCCAATCTCCTCATGTGGAGCCTCATTTGTAGTAGTAGTAGTGTGCTTCTTTGATTTCATGTGTTCATTTAGATAAATTCCAATATTACCACTTGTGAGCACTAAACAAAACCATTTATTGCATCGTCTACATTCCACTTTAACTTTTTTCATGGCCTTACAGTTTGCAAGTGTTGCTTCCACAACCTTGAACAAATTAGGCTCTTGTGTCTTGTTGAAATCATCTATAAGTTTGATTTCATGATCAATATGAAATCTATCTCCAACCATCGTTGTCCGTTGTACTTTGCTACATGAAGGAATTTCACTACCACTTGGAAGAAAATAATTGTTGATGGGCACTTATTTTCATATGATGGTTTTTGAAGTTTCACATTGTTCATGCTACCAAGGATACATCACCTATTACATAATCAATGCCACAAATTTCACAACAGATATTTATTTTATATTCTCCCTTTTTTAATATACTTTGAGTGTAACTCAGTGGAAAACACTTCCATTAAATTTTCACTTATTTCCCAAGATGCCAATACACTACGATCAATAAATATGGATATTTTCACTAACAAATACATGTTTTAAAATCTTGGTTGTTTACACATAGGTCCCTCCACATTCTATTCAATGTTTTCAAATATTGGTATTCTTTCCACTAAATTTAAACCTTGTGTTTCCACATCAAATATTCCTGTTTTCCTCTTGATGCCTAAAAGTGTTGTATAAACTTTCAATTTTTTCTCTTGATTTGGATTTAAAGTTAATCCATCCTCGATAAAATCAAAATAGTATCAAACTATTTCATCATCAACAATTTCATCATGGATTTCAAAAAATGTAGAACTTTCTCCACACCTAACCAAGCCAATGACATATTTCTCTTCACTAGTAGCCATTTTATAAGACAACTCCATATTTTTTTTAACATAAATAAATGAAAATGTAAATAAAATTCCACAAGCATATTGGTTTATTATAAAAAATGAGCAAGGAAGCAAGATATGAATTTTTAATTCAAAGCTCCAAAATACATGAACATATATTGCTATTGGGATGGAATGCATTGATTAAAAATGTATTATTGGAGGATTCCTCAAATGGAACTAAAACTAGAAATTAAATAGAGTACAAAAAATATTTGAGAGTTGATTTATTGAATCAAACATTGACAAACTTATAAGCAATATTAGGCCATAGATCTACCTCAATTTTTCGCTTATTTACATCATTTTTTTGTGCCCTAAAGAGGTAAAAAAAAAATCTTGTATACTTTATTGTTCACTGCTATGAAACGCATTTAATTCATTCTATTGTTTGTTGGTATCTAGGAATTGTGAGAGATAAAGGCACTTTTTATATTTTTGGAGCTACAAATGGATAAGGATGGTGCTTGATCTCACATATAATTAAGAGAAGTGTTCCTCATTTATAAATCATTGCTACTTGTGGAGAAACATTACTACCTGTCTACTTAGCTATTGAAAAATAACCAAATGCACCTTATTAAGGAGATGATCTTGCGCATGACTTTGCAAATCTTACAAACTTCCATGACTAAGGTTTCTGAATATAAATGAATTTTTGAGTAATTGTTCTGTGTGAGACTTGGATTTACTTTATGAATTATTATTAAGTGTAATTTTAATTCTCTAGTGGAGGTTGTGCATTCTCTTCATGTTATTATTGAAAAAATCATGCCTTTAAAACATTAGGAATATTTTTAGTTAAGAGTATTCCCCTGAATTTTCTTCAATTTTTTAAGGCAGTAGGAGGATATCTTAAGGCTTTTTTATGGAAATCCCTAGTCATCACCCCATATCTACTTACATATATTCCAAGGTTTCATTAGTTAAACCCATATACCAAAACAATATAGAAGGCACTATTCTTCTCTCAGTATTTAATCTTAAAGCCTAAATTATAACTTTTAATTTATCTTTAGGATTATATTTGAGCTTAAAGCGACTTTACATGCATTATTAGCCATAAATAGGCTAGACATCTTAGCATATGAATATGTAAATGTAGCCCAAATTAATTGAAACAAAAATATTCCTAATTATTTTTCTTAAATATTTCTTACTCTTTATTAAAATAGATTTATAATATATTATTTATTTTTATTAAATTTTTTAATTTTAATCGGAATTTAATAGGTTAAAATGAACATAAAATACACACTTGGTCAACCAAATAATCATATTTCCATTGTGTTGGTAGGCCACTTGGCTATTATAAAAACCTATAGAGCCAAGGTCCTTGACACAATTTGTTTGACAAAGGAGGAAGTATTATGTTGAAGGGTGTGGTGAGACTTAACTCCGTGGAAGTACAAGACACCCTACAAAGGATGGGAGCATGTGAGGCTGGCGAAAGAAAATATATGTATTATTTTTTCGGAATTTGTTCCTTGATTGAGTAGAATCTAGTTTACAAGTTTATTTTTATTTCCTGCATCTAACAAGCTCCATATACTCTGATATAAATTCCATTTCTTTTCACCAAATAAACCTTCAGAGTTGGCAGCTTTATTTTCCATTTTGATTTTTTTTTCATTTCAGCTTAATATTTATATTCCTAGAGTAACGTTCTTGTAGCATAATTTAGAATATGGATTGTGTTGGAACTATCACTAGCCAGTGGATGTTAATGGTAGAAATAAAATTAAACACCCATAGAGTCAACCCATGTCATATGTTAAATAGAATGTTCCACATTTAAAATCTTCGTAGGTTTACAGATGTAAATCCTGCAAATGGATGTGGGAGTCCTAGTCAAGTCGACAGGTTACATAGTAAAGGCACGGTGGAGCCCTCACGAGAGAAATATGGCACTAAAAGAAGTAAGAAAATCCCCAGATTTTTTTCACTTGTGCTTTTATTTGAAACTCATTTCTATTTCCAGTGCCTGAGAGACGATCATATTCCATATCTTGCTCTCTTGAGGAAAGTTATTACTTTCGATTCTTGTTTAAAAATCCACAACTTGATTCGTATTGTTTGGATTGAACTTCAGAAAACATTTTCAACTACTACCTATGGATATGTAAGATATAAATTCCATCTTGCAAGTGCCAACTCAATAATTGCAAAACTGTATCCATGTAAATCATGGATTTCCATACTTATGATTCTCTCTTGCAAACCGATAATGACATGGTATAAAATATGTTCATGTATTTACATTCACAGCCGAGTTTCACCTAAATCCAGTCCCAAACCTATTGACATGTATGGCATGCCAGAGATTATGGAACACACATACCAAATGTTTGACAAAATGTGTGAACATAATATTAATTTATGGAATGTGATCACCAAAGGGTACTAAGGAATGGGAATTTTTAATAATTCATTGATTTTAATTACAAAATGGAGGGGGGGGCCATGCAACCCAATACATATGTTAATGATAAATGTGCGTGTAGATATGCCCTATTATCCTAAGGGAAAGAAGATTCATAATCACATAATAAATATTGTGTTTGAGTTAGATTCTTTCGTTTTCAAATAGCTCCAAGAATCCAAAATCTCATTTGATATTTACAACCATCATATTCACACTACACTATTATACATAGAACTCCATAAACCCACTACATTTGCAAGTTCCATAAGTTCAGTAATAAGTTCCAACATATATTGTAATCAAATTCACAACTTAAGGTGACGTGTTTAGTGATTAATTAATTAATTAAATAGAAATCAAATTTAATCTGACGTCTGTTTACAATTGACTCATCATTTTGGTTTTTGTACTATGCAAGTCATGGTATTCTTATAATTTTATAAATGTCATAGTATCATAGTATCATTTAAACAACAAAGTTTTGGGTGCTAGATTTGACATCATTTTCATAAGGGGAAGCTCAATTTATTGTACACTATTATTATATTACTTAGAACATGCACACACTTTCATATAAGTCAAGCATCTTATTCTTGAATAATCAGGCACCTTTTACATAATATAAATTAATGGACTCTTGTACATGGAATAAATTCAATTCTTAATTAATAATATTTAGGTGGTTGGTATTAGTATACAGTGTAGTTTGTGGTTTAAATTTGGATTCCTTCAAGATAATATTTTGAAAAGACATCCATTTCTTCTTCATCTTAACAATAAAATTGATATTAATGACCAAATTATATATACTCACTCAAGGTGTGATCCAGGATTTCTGAGCTACCAGAATTAAGCAATATATTTTTTTCTATAATGTATTTAAAATTGTATGGAAATGAGCATGAAAAACAATATGTGACAAATACTTAAAGAAGAGGAAACACAAAGGAGATCATGAGATAATGCACAGAACAAAATTTGTTAAAGAGTGGAAAGGTCACTTCATTAGTATCTCCAAATGAATGATAAGTACATGATGCAATATCTGTCAATAGAAGAATGAAACCTTTTTCTAGAGTGGTTATTCTCTCCCAAGAGACATTCTCCTACAAGGAACTCTCACTCATGAAAAGTTATGCTTCAACATGAAAAATGAATGATTTCACACATAAGTGGAATAATTTAATACCCCATAATTTAATACCCCAAAATTGTAGTTTATTATGTTTTTAGTTAATTATTCTTGATAAGACATATACAATGTGGACCTATGAAAAAGTTATAATCTTGGAATGGTGTAATGGGTAGAAAAAATTAGTCCTGATATTACTAGAGTTGATAGGGTTTATTGTTAAATTTATGATATTATTACCAGTGGTACTATGTTAAGGGAAATTTGTAACTAAAACTAGAGGTTAGGAATTAGAAAAAATAAGGCGAAGTTTAGTATTTACAAATCAAATGGTCTTGATGTATGTTACTAAGGCTTTTTCAAAATATTTAAGCTAAAACCAATAGCATGACATGAAATTTAAAGTACATAGATCAAGGTGAAATTGTGAATCTAGCCTTTATCCTAAACGTCACAAATATTCAAAAAAATACTGTGTCTTCTTATTACGGTAAGAGTAAGCAGAAAACTTACAGTTAAACTGTATAAATTACTGTTGGTAGGATAAGGATAAAGGGTATCTTCCGTTTCTCAATTTACTGTAGAAAATTGTCTGTAAATGTCCCACACAGATCAAAAACTTTCCCTAATAAACTCGATAATAGGATTTTTATTTTAGCAGAAAAGTGAATAAATAAAAAGAAATCTAAAAAACTTGCTTACAAAAATTAAAGAATAAAATCATAAAATTCAGAGAATTCCTATACAACTCGATTTCCATATATGGAGATCAAGAAATTACATAATAATCTCATAAGTATAAAGCACATGAAATTCCAATTCATACTGCACGATTAGAAAAACAAATTCAGATTTGATGTGGAAATCTATGGGTATGATGAACAATAGTATTATATATATATATATATATATATATATATATATATATATAATAAAAATAAAGCATTATGCTCGAAATATTATAATGACCAAACTCTTATTTTATAGTACATAGTCACTCTCATGAAGTAAAATATTTACAGGTAATGTTTCAATTAGGCACCCTAGCCATTCGGGGCTTAACACCGAAATTAAAAAATATAAGCCATCAGAGAAATTCCCATGAGCACAAGCACGTAGGTGCTTACGCAACGCATAACCATGAAAATATAAGGGAATAGCAACCTCTATGTAGGAAAACCAATAATTAGTAGAATGTATACATAAATCTGGAGAAAAATTGCAATATAGAAAGGTTTGGTTGGACCTGCAAAAATTCCAAAAAAAATATGTTATAAATTGAGACTAATATAAATAAAGGAAATAACAAATCTCAGCAACTAGGAAGGAAAAAGAAAACTATATTGACTTAGACCCTCGATAAGTTTAACCCGTGTTGAAAATATGGGCATATACATGTAATGTTATTATATGTGGAATGATGATTGAGTAGTGATACTCATTTTTCTATGAAACCAAGAAATAGAAAAAACAAGGGTAAATTTTAAACAAGAACTGTTACATGAATGAGTGTCGCAGAAATTCTATGAAAATGGCATGCCTTTGGATTTGTTCTAGGTAAGAATATATTAATACAAAATCTCAAACCCATTTCCCTAACCCACTTTGCAGAAAGAGGGAAACTGATGACAATGTTTACAGAAAGAGGGAAAGCGATGAAAATTTTCACCTCAAACGGAAAGGGGACGCAGGCTCATTTGGTGACTGACAGAATCCCTCATCACAAAGAGTATCTATGTCAACCTCCACATCTCAATAAAACAATTTGGACAATTAAACCAAAGAATTTCAAAAAATTAGAATTCCACACCAGAGGAGGGAAGATGGGTATACCTGGTCAATGAACCTTGAATTCTTGCCCCCAACATCTTGAAAGTTGAAATTATGAAAATGAGAGAAAGTATTGCATTGGAAATGCATAGATTCGAAACAAAATTGAGACAAAAGCCAAAGTATTGGGCTTTCTTCAAAAAACCCACACGAAGGAATGCACACTTATCTGGGTGAATACACTCTAGCATTGGGATAGATATATAATAAGAAGAAAAAAGAGTAAAATACAAATGTAACAACTCCCACTAACCCGTTTTAATTCTAGTACTCATCAGAAATCTCTTCTGATATTTTCGTCATTGACAATTTTTTTCCCTAACAATACCACTTTAATGATGGTTTTCTTTTTAATGTTTTTTGATCCTCAAATTTTGTCTTATACCAGCCTAGATCCATCTAACTTCGGATCTATCATGCGCCGAGAGGGATCAAATCTCTCGAGGTGAAAACCTATTTTTTGAGTGCAAAACATGAGGAAAGGTTTGCACTTTGAGAGATTTGATCCCTCTCCACACATGATAGATCTGGAGTTAGATGAATCTAAGCTAGTTCCAATCATGTGAAGCCAAGGAAAATATATAGAAGATATGATTAATTTTATGAATAATATGTAAATACATCTAATATAAATATTATAATTTTATATATGCTAAATATGTCTGATAACTGGTCATTTTAATTTTAAAATTTGCTTAGTTACCTAAGTTTGTTGAGATAAATATTGTTAATAAATTTAATGATGAAAAATGATTAAATAATAATTTTGAATGCAAAGTGACAATGTGATATTGTTGAATGATAGAAAATGTGAATAATAAGAATGCACTCAATTACAAATAGTCTTCATTGTAATCAATCTCAAATGATTTTCTTACATACTATTATTATTGTCACCTTTGTTAGTTTTGTCATATTTTCATATCGATTATATGAAAAGCACAATTGAAATCATAAACCATTTAAATATTTTTTTGGAACTATTGTACTAAAAATCATACATTTTCTCTCTTGCTCTTCAATATTAATAGGTTGAATTCCTAAAACATAAAAATAAATGTACATTGTCAATAATTTTGCCTGCTTACAGTGAAATTAATGCACAATGTTAATCCAATCACTTTAAAATTAATGTACCATCAATGTACATCCAACTACATCAAATCAGAAATCAAAGTTTACACTGAAGTCAATGCATATAATGTAAACAATGAAATATAATTAGAAAACAACATCTACAGTGAAATGGATGCATCTAATGCAGGTAATCAAATAGGATTAGAAATCAACATCTACACTGAAATTAATGTATCTAGTGCAAGTAAGCAAATAATATTAGAAACCAACATCATTGAAACCAATGCATCTAGTGCAAGCAATCAAATAGGATTAGAAATCACCATTTATACTGAAATCGATGCATTTAGTGCAAGCAATCAAATACGATTAGAAATCATGTACATTGAAATCAATGCATCTAGTGGAAGTAGTCAAATATAATTAGAAATCAACATCTACACTGAAATTAATGCATCTAGTGCAAGGAATCAAGTTGGATAAAAAATCGTCATCTACACTGAAATCAAAGCATCTATTGCCAAAAAACATATAGGATTAGCAATCATCTACATTGAAATCAATGCATGTAGTGCAAGAAATTAAATATAATTATAAATAAACATATACACTAAAATCGATGCATCTAGTGCAAGCAATCAAAATGGATTAGAATTCTCCATCTACACTGAAATCAATTCATCTAGTGCATGAAATCTTCTTCCCTCTCTCCCCTCTCGAAGTACATCTTTGTTTCCTTCCCTCTATCCACTCTCTCACATCCTCCCTTTCCTTCCTATCTCTCCATTTCTCTCCTACATCTCTATGAGTCTCTCTCTTCACCCTCCATGTAACACCCCTAGTTTTATGTTTCTGTCAAAGTTAGACATTTGAAATTTAATCCAAAGGGGAGTGGACCCTAATGGATAAGTATTTTGTGGATGTAATTAAAAAATTAAATTACGGAAATTAAATTAAATAATTCTATGCAGATTGAAAAAAAGAGAATTATGAGATCACTTGCTAAATCCATGAGGATGGAAAGAGGCAAATACTTTCCCCAAAAATCTTTCAAAAATCCTTGAAAGAATTTATTTCCAAATTAGATTTTGAGGAAAATCTAGTTTCCCCAATGATGTGGAGAGTAGTTGGGAAGAGGTAAAAAGCTAGGAAAAGTAGAAAGAAGCTTTCAAAATCCCTAAATAAGGGAACTCTAGGCAAACAGGAAGAAAAGCATCCTGATATTCTGGACGCAGAATTAGAAACAGGCTTTGGGGAGCAAAAGCTTGAATAAGATATTCCTGAACAGATTAGATGTTGGTATGTTCCAGGAGATGATCTCAGCTTGGAGGTGAGTTCTGTGGATAAAAGAACTCTAAGGTTGGGAGGACTGGTCAATAGCAGAAGTGGTATGTCTAATATACTTATGGATGGTTGAATTTGGTTTTTGTTGTATAGTGCGATTAGAGGCATTAGATGTTATTTTATTAAATGTTGAAACTAGTAGCCATACATTTACAGAATTGTTTATAGGAAATTAATCCTCTCCATTCCGTGTAGTTTTATGGATAGGAGTTAAAGGAAAAATCAACCAAAAGTTCTAAACCTGCTAAAGGTTTAAATCTAGAGATTTATTTTACTCCCTTAACTTTATTATTGTATAGCTATACTAAAATTATGTAGAACAATAAATCAAAATCTGCTTTGAAATAAGAAATCTAAGGCTGAAAAACCCGTTATTAATATAAAAGAGACAGAAATCAATTATTATTATGGCACTAGGAAATGAATAATTCCGGTTGCGTGAGTCCAAAGATGATATAGAATTGCACAGCAGTGAAGAGAGAAGAAAGAAAAAATGATAGGTTAAGTTAATTACAAGACTGATATGAAAAGTAAAATTTACTAATTCTGGGCAAAGAATGAAAGTTTGGTTTAATACATTTCTTGCTATCATCATGGTTCAGGCAGGGAGATATATATATATATATATATATATATATATATATATATATATATATATATATATATATAGAACTAAATTATTGTGTTAGAAAGGAGAGTTTCACCACAGAAAGATAGATGTCACTGATATGTCCTCAATAGGAAAATCTCTATTATATTCTACTTATTTGACAGGAAAGGTAAAACAAACCATGAACACTGAAATACTGGCATCTGAAATTATGTAATGGATCTCAGTTAAATAGATTTCATTTTGTTACAACAAATGAAAATCAAGTATTCAGATAAGGTATTCACTTAAATTTGTTAAGAGTTTTACTGATTTATTTCCACTATTCTAATAGTATTCATAATGGTAACAAAAACGAAGGACAGTAAACAATTGAAATCCAGGAGTGAAACGAATAAGCACTCAGATAGATATTATTATCTCTCCTAATTTTATATGGAAAGGAACACTGTACTCACCAGAAGGTGATACCTAACTAGAAGCTAATATTCTGATAAAAAATATACAATGGTATAGATATTACACAAAAACAAAACAATTAGCCAAAAGAGGACTAAAACCCTCTGCTTGCATGTAATCATGGAAAAACATTAGAAATACCATCTTTCAATCTGTGTATAACTATTAAATTAGAACACAGAGTCGATACGGAAATGCATAACCAGTACGTGGCAACCATGGTGAACATGACAAAACCCTACCTACTAATACACAATAAATAAAATTGAGCTCGATAGGTCTCGACGAGCGAGGAAAATCCATTTATGTTAGCTCTAAAGGGAAAAGAATACGATACAACCAGACTATGGCACATAATTTCCATAGAATAAAAACGTTTAGACAGTCCCAATTACAATTATATGTGCGACGAGGGTTATCAATTCCATGCCACAATTAAACAACTCGAAGAGAAGTCTCAGATAGAAAAATAAACTGGAGCGAAAGTTGACCCATGCATATGGGAGGAGAGTACTAGAGAAACTGAAATTCTCGGTGACGAGAAGAAGAACCAACCTGAATAGACACACGAACACAAACACCTTAGAGCGCAATGGAACCAGTTGATGAGAGCGAGTGATAGAGAGACAATGGTGATGGTGGGAAGTCGTTACGTTATCTGTGGATACAAGAAACCTAACTCAAAGTTAATATGGAAAAGAAAAGGCTAGTGTAAACTATCAATACAAATTGCTATACGCCGTAACCGTATTAGAAATTACCTTGGAGTAGAGGACGTAGTATGGGCAAGCTCCAACCCTGAAACAAGAAAGGAAACCGGGATGGTTAAATAAAAACAGAAACTCAGGTGGCTCAATGATAGTCATTACAATGAAAACAAAACAAAAATTTAATTTAAGCCTGAACACAAAATAGGGCATTGCCTCATTGGAAGAATTAAATCAAATCACTGTGGAGGATTCGGTATAGTATGAACATGCTCAGTCCGTGAAGCTAATCACCAACGTGATAGAGGATTGACAATGCAAACCTCTTTTGTAGAAAAAAAATTTAAATAAAATTGTGAAGAGATGTATAACACGAAGAGAACGAACAAATTCAAGCGAGAGGTGACATTCAAAAAAACGATTTACCTGTGAACCTTGCTTCAGTCTGTCAAATGATCAACGGTGTAACTCCAGAGGTTCGATAGTATGTCGGTCGATACCATGTGCAAAGGAAGCGGGCCGCGAAACTAGCAAGAACCAAATGGAGATAGCAACAAGAGAAAATTTTCCATTAAATAGACGATAACCCTAACGCATCCAAACCATATAGATGGCACGATCTGGGAGATGCATGCTGGAAACTAGGGTTAGGTCAATAAAAACGTAGAGGTATACTGGCACACTGATAGACCATACGCATCCAAGCCCGGGAATTAAATGTGAAAATGAATTCTATATACAAATATTTGGTTCAAGAAGGCGCAGCAGATGCGAGGCAAGGTAACCAAGAGCTGGCGTGCCACAACCGTAACCAAAAAGGTACGCAATGAAAATTAAATATATTTTAGAGTCAGACAAAATCTCGATGGGAGTCGACGCATTAAAGGAAACCCTACTCTAAGTAAATATCTTGGGATCGTTACAATTCAATGCTAGATTTCATATACCATCTCACGCAAGCCAGATTTGACAAATCAATACATGTATCGATTGAATGCAGATGCAGATCATAACCATATGCGTACACCATATGTTCATACATTCCACATAATAAGTCCATAAAACATCTCTATTGAACTTTAATGAATATCGATCTCGACATAGTAGTTCAATTAGTAAAAGGGAATGCATGACAAGTTGAAATAAGTGATGAGTTGTATTAACATAGGTAAAGGTGGTAAACCATCGTTTAAATACCTGCAACCAACTTACAACGCAACGAATGATATAGGTGTACCCTCATGCCAAGGTGACATATAATTAAAAAGGGGCAAATCCAATTATGGTGGAAGTGTATGTATAACGATATACAAAAAAAAACAATTTTATAACAATCATATATCAAGCAATGAAATCAATTTCATCATGGGTGTAAATTGTAGTAGAGGTTGTTGTAAAGAAGTGATTATTCGAGCAAATAGGAATGTACATTTCTATTATTAGTGTAAGAAAAAAAATCTATGTGGTCAAGTTGGGAGACATGACAAATGGTATCAGAGCTCATGTTACATAAAACTGGGCTGTTGTTGTTGTGCTCACTATTGTTGTGTGCTCACTGTATAAATTATTTATTGTTGATTTTTTTTTTTATTACTGATATGTGTTTTTAGTGTACAGTGTGGTGCTGAAACATACAATTCCAATGGCTAGAAGTGATGAAATTTATGTTGATCTGTGTGAGGAAGATAATACACCAGATCCCAACGCTCTGGTGATGGCCATGTTGCACAGTTTGCAACGAGAAATGGCTGAGCTAAAAAGCTAGAATGACAGATTCTGGCTGAGCTAAATATTTTGGCTGAGCTAAAAAACCAGAATGGTTCCGGAAAAAGGAAGAATGCTGAGTCTGAGGAAGATGATGCTACTAGGCATCAGTATAAGCAAAAAAAGGAATTACAAGGGGAATTCCGAAAGATCAAACCTCCCTCCTATGATGGGGAGAAGGAGGAAGATGTTGAAGCCTGGTTGTTGAACATGATTAAATATTTCCAAGTCTACAAATATGAAAGCAATATGAAGGCCAGATTAGTTTTCTACCAGCTACGAGGTAAGGCTACCTTGTTGTGGGAGGAGACGAAAATGATCCATGCCATTGATGAAAAAACTGTGACTTGGGAAGATTTCCAAGTCAAGTTTAAAAATCGTTATTTGAACTAGCGTTATTATGATGATAAAGCAAAGGAGTTCCATGAACTTAGACTAGGACAACTCACTATTGATGAGTTTGTCACCAAGTTTAAAAAATTGTTAAGATATGTCCCTTACATTCGGGAAGAGAAGGAAAAGGTGCAAAGGTTTTTGAATTGTTTGTGTGCCGTGTACAAAGAGAAGATCGAGCTTGATAACCCAAAAACTATGGGCGAAGCAGTGATCAAAGCTAGATTATGCTACCAACAGTTTAAAGGAAAGGGTGAGCATGGAAAAGGCTGGATAAACAAAGGTGAAATCAAAGGAAAGAAACATAAACCAGCTTACTTAAAGAATTTTGGTTTCGATCGTCAGCGGAAAAAGTTTAATAAACCAAAAGAAAGCCAAACTGCTCAGTCCCAAGTTGGTTCCGAACAACTAGATGGATAAAACAAGAGGGAAGACATAGTTAAAATGAGGGAGCCTTTGAAATGCTGGGGTTGTGGAGAATCCCATCTCTAGAGGGATTGTCCCCACCAAAATATTCAGATGATTATGAGGGATCGAGAAGCTACCACCGTAAATGATATAACAAGAAATATACCCACTATCGGTGCAGCCTTGGAGAATCAACAAGCAGAGCATCAAGCTACCATGGTTGAAATGTAAGGTAAGATTTCTGACCAATCTGTTACTGTTTTAATTGATCCAGGTGCTTCTTTGAGTTACATTAGCCCCTCAAGTGGTAGAAAAATGCAATCTCCAACCTGAAAAATTTCAGCAATCTTGGTTGGTCCAGTTAGCCATTGAAACTAAGAGGAAAGTAACTCATAAGTTACCTCAAACAGAAATTAAATTAAATGATTTTCAGACAGAAGTAAATTTCAACATTCTGCCCTTAGGCTCATATGACTTGTTGATAGGAATGGACTGGCTGTAAAAGAGAAAGGCTGTGATGAACTGTTGGGATAAAACTTTTCATTGCATAGATGAAGAAGGGAAACGTTTTATTCCCAAGGGAAAACCAAAACCCATCTCTGTAAGACAAATATCAAACTGCAACTTAAAAGAACAGCTAGGAAATGATATCAAGTATACGCAATACATGTAGAAGAATTAGAACAACAACCTGAATAAAACCTGCTGGACACTTTACCAGTAATAAGAGAGTTCAAGGACGTTTTTCCGGATGAGATTCCTCATCTTCCCCCAAAAAGAGAGATTGAATTTTCAATCGATTTGGTGTCGGGAGCACCACCTGTTTCCCGAGTCCCTTATCGAATCAGTCCCCCTAACTCATGGAGCTAAAAATGCAATTGCAAGAATTGCTGGATAAAGGTTATATCAAACCAAGTGTGTCTCCTTGGGGAGCACCGGTACTGTTTGTGAAAAAGAAGGATGGAACCTTTAGAATGTGCATTGACTATCGTCAACTGAATAAGTTGACAATTAAAAACAGATACCCTTTGCCCCGAATTGATGATCTTTTTGATCAGGTAAGAGGAGCTTCAGTATTTTCTAATATTGAATTAAGGACTGGTTATCACTAGCTCAGAATTAAGGAGGAAGACATTAGTAAAAGAACTTTTTGAACCAGGTATGGTCACTACAAATTTGTAGTCCTACCTTTTGGTTTGACAAATGCCCCTGCCACCTTTATGTGCTTAATGAACAGTGTTTTAAACAAGTAGTTGGATAAATTTGTACAAGTGTTCATAGACGATATTTTAGTTTATTCAAAAAGTGAGGAGGAGCACAAAGAGCACTTAAGGATAGTGTTGCAAACTTCGAAATAAAACCTGTTGTATGCCAAATTTAGTAAATGTGAATTCTATAAGGACAAGATCCAATACTTGGGTCATATTATTTCTGAACAAGGGTTGGCTGTTGACCCTGAAAAGATAAAAGCTATTAGAGAATGGTCGGTGCCAACTGATGTTTCAGCAGTGAGATCATTCATGGGGATTGCAGGTTATTATTGCAGATTTGTAGAGAGATTTTCCACCATAGCATATCCCATAACCTCATTACAAAGAAAGGGGGTCAAGTTTGAGTGGACTAAAAAATGCCAAAATAGTTTTGAACAATTAAAATTAAAACTCACTACAGCCCCTATACTGAAGATTGCAGATCCTGATAATGAATTTGTTGTATGTACGGATGCCTGTAGAGAGGGGCTGGGAGGAGTCCCGTTGCAAGAAAATTTAGTTATTGCATATGAGTCTAGGAAACTTAAGACACATGAACAAAACTATAGTGCATATGATTTGGAATTAGCTGCTGTAATCCATGCCTTAAAGATGTGGCGACACTATCTTCTTGGAAATAAATTTACAATGATGAGAGATCATATTAGTCTTAAGTATTTCTTTTCTCAAACTTATTTAAATGCTAGACAATCCAGATGGTTGTCTTTTCTGAGTGAATTTGATATGGACATAAAACATATCAGAGGGAAAGAAAATAAAATTGCTGATGCCCTGAGCAGAAATGCTTGTCAAAACATAAACAATATTGGAAGCAGTGCTAATTTTGAATTAGAAGAATTAGTGAAAAAGGTAGCAGACCAGGATCCAAATTATGAAAGTCTATAGGTGAAAAAACTAAACAAGGAGAAGGTTTAATACACTCAAAACCAAAAAGGGTTGATCTGCTACAAAAATAGATTGTATATCCCCAATGTGGAAACTTTGAAAAAAGAAATCTTAGATGAATATCACAAACAGCCGTATGCAGGGCATCGTGGATATCAGAAAATGCTAACAGCTTTGGAAAAGAAATTTTTTTGGCCAGGAATGAAAAGAGATGTAGCAGAATATTTAGCTAGGTGCATGGAGTGTCAACTAGTTAAAGTTGAGCATCAGCATCCTGCGAGACTTCTAAATCCTTTGTCGATTGCAGAATGGAAATGGGACACCGTTTCTATAGATTTCATAAGAGGACTACCCAAAACCAAATACCAACACGACTCAGTGATGGTTGTAGTAGACACTTTAACAAAAGCTGCACACTTAATACCTGTGAAATCTACTTTTGGGACAGCCCAAGTGGTAGATGTGTTCCTGAAGGAAGTAGTAAGGCTCCATGGAGTCCCAAAGATGATTTTTTCAGACAGAGATGCTAAGTTCACAACAGCCTTTTGGAAAGGTCTATTTGGGGGCATGGGCAGTAAGTTGAATTTTAGTACTGCCTATCACCCTCAAACTGATGGTTAGACGAAGAGAATAAATCAGATTTTAGAGGATATGCTGAGAATGTATGTCATGGACAGACCATCAAAATGGGAAGACTACTTGCACTTAGTTTAATTTTCCTATAATAACAGCTATCAATCCTCTATCAAAATGATTCCATTTGAAGCACTCTATGGAAGGAAATGTCGTACTCCTTTGAGTTGGAGCCAACCTGAGGATAAGCTAATGTTGGGACCATATGCTTTACAAGATAAGGAAGGAATTGTTAAACAAATACAAAGAAACATCAAGACAGCACAATATCGACAGAAAAACTATGCTGATAAGAAGAGAGTACATCAAGAATTGAAAGTGGGGGAGCATGTGTATTTTCGTATTAAACCCAAAAACAGCACACTTTATGCTGGAAGTTGTGAAAAATTGGCTCTTAGATATTGTGGGCCTTTTGAAGTGTTAGAAAGGGTGGGACCAGTGGCTTATAAGCTGGCCTTACCGCCCCATGTTAAAGTTCGTGATGTGTTTCATGTTTCATTATTAAAAATATCTGTACATGATTCTTCTCACATTGTTGATTGGAATGTGATACATGTGGAACCAGAAGGGAAGTTCCTTCCAGAACCGCTTCAAATATTGGAGCGGGAAGAAATTGAATTGAGGAATCAGACGGTAGCAAGAGTAAAGGTGCAGTGGAAGCACTTTACTGCTGAAGAAGCTACCTGGGAAAGAGAAGATAAAATTATGGAAAAGTGTCCATTTTTGTTTGAAAAATGAACTCTAGTAATTAGTTATCAACACCGAGGACGGTGTTTTCTTTCAGAGGGGGAATATGTAACACCCCTAGTTTTATGTTTATGTCAAAGTTAGACATCTGAACTTTAATCCAAAGGGGAGTGGACCCCAATGGATAAGTATTTTGTGGATGTAATTAAAAATTTAAATTACGGAAATTAAATAAAATAATTCTGTGCAGATTGACCAAAATAGAATTATGAGATCACTTGCTAAATCCATGAGGATGGAAAGAGGCAAATACTTTCCCCGAAAATATTTCAAAAATCCTTGAAAGAATTTATTTCAAATTAGATTTTGAGGAAAATCTAGTTTCCCCAATGATGTGGAGAGTAGTTGGGAAGAGGTAAAAAGCTAGGAAAAGAAGGAAGCAGCTTTCAAAATCCCTAAATAAGGGAAGTCTGGGAAAACACGAAGAAAATCATCCTGATATTATTGACGCAGAATTAGAAACATGCTTTAGGGAGCAAAGGCTTGAATAAGATATTCCTGAACAGATTAGATGTTGGTATGTTCCAGGAGATGATCTCAGCTTGGAGGTGAGTTCTGTGGATAAAAGAACTCTAAGGTTGGGAGGACTGGTCAATAGCAGAAGTGGTATGTCTAATATACTTATGGATGGCTGAATTTGGTTTTTGTTGTATAGTGCGATTAGAGGCATTAGATGTTATTTTATTAAATGTTGAAACTAGTAGCCATACATTTACAGAATTGTTTATAGGAAATTAATCCTCTCCATTCTGTGTAGTTGTATGGATAGGAGTTAAAGGAAAAATCAACCAGAAGTTCTAAACCTGCTAAAGGTTTAAATCTAGAGATTTATTTTACTCCCTTAACTTTATTATTGTATAGATATACTAAAATTATGTAGAACAAGAAATCAAAATCTGCTTTGAAATAAGAAATCTAAGGCTGAAAAACCCGTTATTAATATAAAAGAGACAGAAATCAATTATTATTATGGCACTAGGAAATGAATAATTTTGGTTGCGTGAGTCCAAAGATGATATAGAATTGCACAAAGAAAGCAAGAGAGAAGAAAGAAAAATGAGTGGTTAGTTTAATTGTAAAGCATCATATAGAAAAAGGTAACGTATAATTTTCGGGCAAAGAATGAAAGTTTACTAATACATTTTCATATCATGAAACTATCTAGAGATATATATATATATATATATATATATATATATATATATATATATATATCCATATAGAACTAAATTATTGTGTTATAAAGGAGAGTTTCACCACAAAAAGATAGATGTCATTGATATGTCCTAAATAAGAAAATCTCTATTATATTCTACTTATTTGACAGGAAAGGTAAAAAAAACCATGAACACTGAAATACTGGCATCTGAAATTATGTAATCGAGCTCAGTTAAATAGATTTCATTTTGTTACAACAAATGCAAATCAGGTATTCAGATAAGGTGTTCACTTAAATTTGTTAAGAGTTTTACTGATCTATTTCCACTATTCTAATAGTATTCATAATGGTAATAAAAATGAAGGACAGTAAACAATCGAAATCCAGGAGTGAAACGAATAAGCACTCAGATAGATATTATTATCTCTCCTAATTTTATACGGAAAGGAACATTGTACTGACCAGAAGGTGATACCTAACTAGAAGCTAATATTCTGATAAAAAATATACAATGGTATAGATATTACACAGAAACAAAACAATTAGCCGAAAGAGGACTAAAACCCTCTGCTTGCATGTAATCATGGAAAAACATTAGAAATACCATCTTTCAATCTGTGTATAACTATTAAATGAAAACTCAGAGTCGATCTAGAAATCCATAACCAGTACGTGGCGACCATGGTGAACATGAGAAACCCCTACCTACTAATACACAATAAATAAAATTGAGCTCTATAGGTCTCGCCGAGCGCGGAAAATCCATTTATGTTAGCTATAAAGGGAAAAGAATACGATACAACCAGACTATGGCACATAATGTCCACAAAATAAAAATGTTTAGATAGTCCCAATTACAATTATATGCGCGACGAGGGTTATCAATTCTGTGCCACAATTAAACAACTCGAAGATAAGTCTCAGATAGAAAAATAAACTGGAGCGAAATCCGACCAATGCATATGGGAGGAGAGTACTAGAGAAACTAAAATTCTCGGCGACAAGAAGAAGAACCAACCTGAATACACACACGAACACAAACACCTTAGAGCGCAATGGAACTAGTTGATGAGAGCGAGTGACAGAGAGACAATGGTGATGACGGGAAGTCGTTACGTTACCTGTGGATACAAGAAAACTAATGCAAAGTTAATATGGCAAAGAAAAGGCCAGTGTAAACTATCAATAAAAATTTCTATACGTCGTAACCATATTAGAAATTACCTTGGAGTAGAGGACATAGTATGGGCGAGCTCCAACACTGAAACAAGAAGGGAAACTAGGATGGTTAAATAAAAACAAAGACTCAGGCGGCTCAATGATAGTCATTACAATGAAAACAAAACAAAAATTTAGTTGAAGCCTGAACACGAAATAGGTTATTGCCTCATTGGAAGAATCAAATCAAATCACTGTGGAGGATTCGGTATAGTATGAACATGCTCAGTCTATGAAGCTAATCACCAACGTGACAGAGGATTGACAGTCCAAACCTCTTCTATAGAAAAAAAATTTAAATAAAATTGTGAAGAGCTGTATACCACGAAGAGAATGAACAAATTCAAGCAAGAGGTGACGTTCAAAAAAATGATTTACCTGTGAACCTTTCTTTGGTTTTTCAAATGAGGAATGGTGTAACTCCAGAGGTTCGATAGTATGTCGTTTGATACCCTGTGCAAAGGAAGCAGGCCGCGAAACTGGCAAGAACCAAATGGAGATAGCAACAAGAGAAATTTTTCCATTAAATAGACGATAACCCTAACGCATCCAAACCATATAGATGGCAGGATCTGGGAGATGCGTACTGGAAACTAGGGTTAGGTCAATAAAAACATGGAGGTATACTGGCACACTGATAGTCCTTATGCATTTGATCCCGGGAAATAAATGTGAAAATGAATTCTATGTATAAATCTTTGGTTCAAGAAGGCACAACAGATGTGAGGCGAGGTAACCAAGAGCTGGCGTGCCACAACCATAACCAAAAAGGTACACAATGACAATTAAGGGTTTAGATATTTTGTATGTTTGTCCCTCACTTAAATTATGTCTATGTAACAACATAGAAACATTAACTATATTTATCTATGGATAATTTATGTCAAATACATATGACATTAAGATTTTTTGAGTAGTCTCCAATACATAAAATTTATATAGCTTACTCTACAAAAATTTAAGTCAGAATTTATGAGATCAAAATTTCTCTAAATTCCCCATCAGAGTTAAATAAATATTAACATCAATATAAAACATAAAACTTCACAGAATGTGCATACCACTTATATAAAGAATATTTTCCTCTCAACCTTGAGTTTATTCCACAGCTCTCCCTCGAGCATAGACCAATTCTTCCTTACTGTAGACAACCCATTTGTATTCCTAGGAATAACTTATTTAAGCTTGCTTTCCCTCAAAAATTTTCCATAACTATGTCTAGTTATTTAGGGGTGTCGTTTCCCTTAGCTTACGCTTTGCTTTCATTTTTTCCACAAAAGATTCTTTTAAAACTAGATTTTCTGCTTTCTAGTTTTATTCTTACCTTTTCTCAGTAACTTTCCACTTTACTGAGGCTTTTATTAGATCTTTTTCTACCATCTAATAAAATTTATTTTATTTTAATTTTCTCCAATAATTTCTCGTTAATTTTGGGAAAGTCTTAGGAATCTAGTCCATCCTCATGGATTTGACATCCTGGTCTCAATTTACTCTGTCTTTATACAGTGATAAAATTTCCACATTCATACATTAATTTACACAATTAATATATAACTATATAATTTATTTATTAGGCCCCCATGACCTTTATGTGTATTCTCTATTCATGGAATGCATAAAATAGGGATATTACAACAAAGGCACTTCCTCTGAAGAATAGGTAAAGAAACATGGGGGGAAATGTCGTAGCTGTACCCATAGTTTTAGGTCATTCTATATATTTTGAATGATTCAAACAAGAAGAATTGATTCCTATACTTGTAAACAATGATTACCAAAGAAAATAATAATTCTGATAAAGTAATCATGGAGATTGAACCCTTATGTAAATGGAAAATAAAATAAAACAACAAATCACGCAACCCACTATATCCACAACCAAGTTAAGCGATAAACTTCTCGCAAACCCTCGAAGGAATTATCATTGTGAAGTTGTAGGTTTCAGATTTTAGGCAGGCCGTAACGCAACACATAGGGCAGTCACATCAAAGGAGGCAACAAAACGTCCAGGGTGGTGGTGAAGTCCCCTGCACTAAGGATTACCCCACAAATAGCACATTCCATCAACTAAATAACAAGCATAAGAGTAGTTCGTTAGCCATCGTGTATTTACAAAAATTCCCTATGCCTCCAACAATAATAAGTCTACAAAACTATGCGTGAGGGAAATGAAGTTACCTTGGTAGCATGCAGACGATTTTCAAGGATTGAAAGTGGAAAGGAAACATCCTCATCTACCTCGGCCATACACATGTGTCCATGAGTTGAACAAATGGAGGAAAGGCTAGAATATTCTTAGGGTTCAGGTATTTAAACATTCACTATAGATCTTATATGAAAAGATATCCATTGTTCATTCCATTGCCTCGAGGTCTATGGAAACCATGTGAAGGGAGGAGAATTTCACATGACCTCTTACAGATGACAACCATAGTGTGGAAGAAATCACTACGGGAGAGGATGGTATTCATAAATACGTATCAAACCATGTGATTAATTTAAGGAGTTAGTAAACCATATGAAATAAAAATATTTGGGGAACAAATATATCCAAATCCATTCGACCCATAAGTAAATAAAAGGTTCTGGGAACCAATGTAACTAAAGTCTATTCAAGTCATAATTAAATTAAATGTTTGCGATGAAATTGTAGTAGAAGCCCATTTAGGCATAGGTATGAATTAAAGTGCTAGAATCACATTAAGAAGGGTATAATAAAAAGAGATCATAAAATACCAAAGGGGAAATTAGTAAGGGTGTAAAGACAATTAATGAAGGTAAACAAGTGAAGCTACACGTTCTTGGACAATTTCTTTAACATAATCACTGTTGCATCCTCCACCTGAAGTAAGTTCCTCAACATGCAATAGTACTATAGGAATATCATAGAAGCCCTAGAAAGGTATTATATTAAGTTAACTAATGAACAAGTTGAGTTATAAGAGAAAATAATTTGGGGGTCTTACAAGTGGTATCAGAGCCTAGGTTAAAACATCTCGCTTCTGGACCTTAACACTTGAAGATTGTGATCTTTGGAAATTTTAATTTTACAGTTAATTTATTTTTACAAAATATGATTAGTAGAATTTTATGTTAATGATTTAATAATGTTAATGATTGAATTTTCATCATATATAAAGTGAAAAAAAGTTTACAACCATTTTCATGACATAAAGAGAAGAGTTGTATGTAGAGATGAGGGAGGAGGATACTCCTCGAGATCCCAACACCCATATATTCGGAATTATCAAGAATTTGTAGGAGGAATTGGTTTAGCTAAGGACTAGAAATGAAATTCTATTGTAATCTAGAAATCAAAAAGAAATTTTTATAAGGGAATTAACCTCTACATCCCGTCAGTAGGAGGGGGAATAGAAAAAATTGGAAAGAAAAGGGATTGAAAAAAACTTAGAAAATTCTAAGAGTGAGGAAGATTCTGGGAAAGGATACATTAAATCCATGAAAAACAAAAAGTTCCAGGGAGAATTCTGCAAGATAAAACCTCTTTCTTTTTATGGGGAAAAGGAAGAATGTGTAGAAGCCTCACTCTTGAATATGGTTAAATAGTTTCAAGAATATTTGTATGAATGCAATCTAAAGGCAAGACTAGCAGTTTGACAATAGCAAGGTAAATCCACACTTTGGTGGGTGAATACCAAGATTATACACTTGCTAGTTAAGAAGACAATATCATGGGAGGAATTCTAGTAGAAGTTCAAATCCTGATACCTAAATGAAATATACTATGAGGATAGGGAAAAATAATTTCATGAGGTAAGGTTGGGGCATCTTACCATAGAGGAATTTGTGATGAAATTCATAAAATTTCTTCACCATGTACTATATATAAAGTAAGAGAAAGAAAAGTTACAAAGGTCCTTAAATTTCTTACCCACAATATATAAATAAATAAGTGAGTTTGATAACCCAAAAAATATGGACGAAGTTGTGATAAAATGTTACGAGAAGTTTAAGGGAAAAAATGTTAACTTAAAAACCTGGAAGAATAAGGAAAAAGGGAAATCAAGAGTAAGCTCAAAAAGACCCAAATAAGCCTATCTGAAGATTTCAGTAAATGTGGGGAAAAATAGAGAGGAAAAAACTATACCACATTCAATCCCATCGAAGTGAACAAAAAGTGAGATGTAGTAGGAAAATCAAAAGATCCACTGAAATTCTGTGGGTGCGAAGGACCTCACTTGTTGCGGGATTTTGCACACAACCGTCGTGCCATTCAAAACATTCAGGCAGTCCACGAGGATACCACGATGAAAAATGTGGCCAGAAGCATTCCATGAATCAGCGTAACATTAAAAGACCACCATGATGAACATCAATAAAAAATGATGGAAATAGAAGGTATCATTTTCAACCAATGTGTATTTGTTTTAATTTATGGAGGAACTAACATAAGCTATATTAGTGTAACACCTCCATTTTTCCAGAATTTTTTTATTTTTATTTATAGACTTTAAATCACACACAATAACTTGTTATAGTTGTTCACTTCTGTCAACACTTTCTCATTTAACAGTTATGGTCCAATATGATTTGTTTAACCAAGTTTTACATACACTAATACCTATGGCCATCTAGTGACCTTTATTCTTGAAACTAATTTTCCAACTTATCATTTCATTTCAGACTTTATATCTCCAAAAAAATCTTCTCTTTTATCTCATGGAAATATGGTTAAATAGGGAATCCCCCTTTTTACTATCATCCACCCAAAATATTTTCCATATTTATTATTTTCTATAAATAGATTCTCTAATGTTAATTCCACCACCACATTGACATTAACCTAACCAACTCTACATTCAAAACTATCTCTCTAATTATCCTAATATAGATACTTTTAGCTTTTACCTTAAAAATATCATATATATATATATATATATATATATATATATATATGTTCCAACCCATACATATATTTAATGAACCACAACCCACTTTGGTTATAGCGAGTAACTACTTAAAAACATTGTTTAAAATTGATATACTAACTTTCATTCCACGGTTTTAAATATATTCAAGTCGAGTTGCACTTTTGTGACCCACTTCAATGGTATATTACACACTTCAATATATTACATGGAATCACTCTAAAATGTTATATTTCGTCTTTTAACGTATGCGGATCACTTATCCAGTTTATATGAAAATTTAAGATCTCGTTGTACTTTACTCCATCCACCCATACATCAAGTCCTGTCTACAATTATACTCTTAACTACAGGACATTTATGGCATATTAGGTTGGTACACTTCACATTTTCTCCGCGGCACATTAAGATTTGACATTTATTTTTAAATTGATGTGATTACATGTCTGTATCAAATGTCACCAACCTTCATATCTGATAGATCTAGGGATGTGTTTTCATTTAATTATTAATACTATATGACGTGACCCGTCAGGTTTTATATATCTTTCTGATTCACGTGAAATCTTTCCAAGCACCAGATCTATTACAGGTGAAGGATTTGGATCAAATCGCCATTAGTGTCGAGACTCGATAACTCGTTTGTTTTTGGCTTGGGATTATTTTTTCACCCATGTGTTTTTGTGAGCAGACTTCGTTTTTCCTCAGCTCTATGTTTATCTTACCGTGTAGCAATGCCAGGGTTATTCCTTCAGTCATTTATCTATGATCAATGCTATCCTCTGGTCGATGGAAGACGAAACTTTTGTTTTCTACTTGGATATTTCCTTCTTCATGTTTCATAGGTAAGAGACTTTTAGTTCCATGGATTTAATTGAGCGTGACCCAATTTAAACTATGGTTTTGATCACTTCCATTATTTTCCTTGCATTTTTCTTCATATAGTTTTTGTCTTTCATGTTTTAGATACTTTTAAATCTAATTTATAAATTGCTCTCCATCTTCTCGACAAGAATTCATGAAAAATTCTTAGCTTACTCTTTCTTAGAGCGTTAGTTAAGTGAGGGTTGACCAATCTCACCTTCCCAGGTATTTCTTCGGACTGTGTTCCCTCTTACCCTGCTCCCAAATTTTTATCTCTCCCTGGAGGTGAATTATTTTCAGTCAAATCATAAATCTCTCGTTAGGAGTTTTTGGCGTAAATTTTCAGGAGAATAATGTTTGGCAGTGTTACACTATGGCTTGTTTTCATTATCATATATTTCGCATAAATTTCTCATGTGTGAAATCATGTTGGACATCCCTAGTCTAGAAGTATTTCCATATGCCTCGTCCATTTCGAGGGTAGGGTTCTCATATAGATTTCACCATTGTGGTTTTAATTTTTTATTTCTACTTTATTCTTGAATCCTATTGTTAAATTTTTTTAGGGAAAATATGTTTTCTTGATAACCCCGATGGCGAAATAAATTCCTTCCTTCCATTCCATCATTGCAACTTCTAAGTTATGATCATTTTCACTATCATTATTCCTCCATACCCTCCTAGATTCATTTAATTTTTTTTAATTTCTATGAGGGTTTACTTATCTATTGATTTTTTTCCAAGATGTAACCATTCAGTCAATTTCATGGAGGGTTGGAGGGTTTAAAATTGTTTAATAGAAGAATATGGATTCAATGGGATATCATTTATCACGACTAGAAAAAACATATACTCATATTTTTTCCAGATAACAGTTTAGTTTTATAAGATACACCAAAAAATATTAGGTTCTTGGTTCAATATCTTATATGGAGATGGGTATTGCATTCCATTTTTTTCTCTTAGTATATTCATAGAAGGATATTATTCTAGTGTTGGAATAGTTCCATGCAAAATCATACCCCTAGATAAATTTTGAATGTTTTTTCTTTCTTCGATGGTTCTTCTTCATCGACTCACTGTTTGTACCTAAATCTATCCAATTGACTTTCCATTTCGGTCCAAATAATTAAAATGTATTTGATTTTCTTGCTTTGCATAGAATTGGGTTCTTCTTATTAAATCTAAGAATTTTATATATGTATCGATATGACTCTGAGATTGTTACATAGATCTTTTCCTTCATTATTTTTGAATTAAAATGTACAGTAAGTACTTCTTTGCAATAAATAAATTTCCTTTTCTTTCTTTATAATTGCAGATGAAACACTCTCACTCTGTCCATAAGGTAATCATTTATATGAGAACTAAATTATTGTTCTGTCATTTGGAGGTATACTCCACCTATTTCTGGATTTGTATACTTCTACTAGTTTTTTCTCTTCGATCACAATATATGTACTATTTTTATCCAGGTTGGTCCAGGTATTCATTGGGTTTTCTCATATGCAACTCTGCATAATTTTCAAGTACCCATTCCAGTTTATTTTAAAGGAACATTGTCCTAATTATGTATAATGTTATTTACCCAGAATACTTGACTCTGGTATTCATACTATTGTGACAATGTAATATATATAACAGAATCTGGTGTTTTTTAATGAACTTATTGAAAGGGTTATATAGTACTTTTTGTTACGGTACTAGTTCTTGAATTCATTATGAAAAGACATTTCTATATGACACGGTATTGTAAAATTCAGGTAATATACCCAGGCATTTATAAATGCTATTGTGAATTTTCTCACCTATAAATTTTGTTGCTCTTTTTTGTTTGTTTTATGTACTAGTATCTTAAATATACTATGACAGAATCATATATATATATATATATATATATATATATATATATATATATATATATATATATATATCATTTTCTATCTAGTATTTCTCAATTCGTAATTTATCTTACCCATTTATAACATATAAATTTACTTGGCTATACTGTATATTCACTAGATTGTCATGCATAAGTGTTTTGTTTCAATATGAGTCCTCAAAAGGAATTTCCTAAATTGTAAATTAATACTAAAACATAAATATTAATTCAAAAGAAATTTTCTGAGAGTTACCTAACCTCATATCTAAGCCTTCAATAAGTTTTAGACATTCAGAGAGTTGGTACTCTCTAGATTTATGTGTGTACAACAATACAGAGCACACTATATTTAGTATAGCCAAATCTTTGCAATGTACAAACCTCCCACGATTATTTCTACTTAACCTTAATTCCACCACATGTACTTTTACTTCAAATTGAAACAACTTCATATATATATATATATATATATATATATATATACACTATATTACTTCCCAAAAAACTCATAAAAAAACTATATTATAGGTTAAAATGAAATTAATTGGTGCATATCATTTAAGGTAGACTAGGTTCCACCCAACCTTTGAGCTCTCTCTCCATAGCTCCCTCCGAGTAGAGATCAAATCCTCCAGCAATAGACAATATTTTGTCTATCCTGAATCTGCTTATTTAAGCTTGCTTTCCCATCAGCTTCTTTCCCTTAATTGCCTCCAATTAAATCAAGATGTTGCTTTCCTGTGTGCCTAGGCTTTCCTTTTGTTTCTTCCACAAATTAGTTTAAAGCTAGATCTTCCTCTTTCTAGATTTATTCCACCTCTTCCCACTAATTTCCTCTTTACTTGGGTAGTTTTTTAGATTTTTATCTCCAATCTAAATTGCTATATTTGATTTATTTTCTCGAAGGATTTTTGGAGACTGAGAAAGTCTTGTGATCCTTATCCATCCTCATGGATTTGGATCCCTGATCTCTAATCATTATCTAGTCCTTGCACCATTAATTAATTTTTCATTTTATTAATTTAATTTAATAAAATATATCCATAGTTTATATTTTCCCTTGGGTCCACTTGACGCTTAGAGTCTTTGACTTCCTATTTTTAAAAGAAGAAAATTAGGGATATTACATATTTCCCCTGTAAAATAGAACATCGTCCTCGGTGTTACCAATTTTTTTGTTAATTTTTCAACACTGGATGAGTATTCCTCCTCCATATATTTCTCTTTATCCAAGAATTTTCTTCAGATTACAAGTATATTTCCCTACCTTACTCTGCTTACTGTTATACTTTGGAGTTTGATTTCTTCTAACTTCAGTATAAGAAGTATATCTGGAAGAATCTTTCCTTCATTTTTCCACCTGTCCACAATTCATATCAGTTTATATGAGTAGTATAATATATATATATATATATATATATATATATATATATATATATATATATATATATATATATATATATATATTGATAAGAAGTAATCATGATAATATTCTGAACTTTAATACTTTTCAATAAAGTCACTTGTTAGAAAAAGTCTTCAAGGTTCATAGTAGTATAGTGCCATTTTATCACAACTAATTATCATTCCATGAATTTCCGTGAGACTTCCTCCTCATGAAACCATGCTGTAGTTTGACTTTCTTGGTGATTTCTCTCCACATCTTCTTAACTTGACTCCTTTTATCGGAGTGGTAAAATTCTTGTTACACTTAGCCTCACAAAACACATCTCTTAATTAGAAGCTCATGAATTTAGAAAAACAACTTGTTTATATGCAGTGGTTCTTCTTAAGGTTCTATCCCTTTTTCCAGTTCATACATGCACCTCATTTACTTAATATTTGATTGATTGTCCCAATCGATTCAGATGGTGATAACCATGCTCAAATTCAACTTGATATTGGTTTTTCTATAACACACTTTTCAAATTCCACTTGAAATTTTCCTTATCAAGTGTATCATTTATTAACTTCCATCTTGAAACATCATATTAGTTTACCATTTTGGTCTTGGGCACATTGACTACTTTTTATTAATATGAGTTTCTAAGTCAACCAGTTTCTAAGCCAACCAATTTCAAATTTTTATCCAATCAACTTCATATTTCCATTCTGGAATAGGAATAGGATCCAAATTTTGGTTTAATACTTAGGTTTCATTTTCTCTTAGAAACATTTTCCACATAGGATTTTTCATTGCTCTTTCATCATATTAGGTCAAACATGTCATGTTTTAAATCTTGAATTTAAGTTTAGTCAGAAGCATGTCCTATCCAAGGGAATCTATGATACTTTTCTAAAATTTCTATTGTACTGAGATCACACTGTTAAGTTACCATTTGTTATTGCAGATATCAGTTCCTCCTGATTTGGAATATCTACCAATATCTCAGTATATTGTAGTTTTTATTGGAGGATTTTCCTACTTTACTGTTGTAATCATTTATGTTTGCCTCAGTTATTCCCATTAAGAGCTTTCATTACTATGATATTCTTCAAACTTTTAGGGACATTCCTCTTTAAGAATCTAAAATTTCATTACCTTTTACAAACACCTAGTCTTCTTAACAATTTTTTTCATATTGTTCAAGAATTTATACTTTAGCATTAGGTGCTATGGGATCAAACCCCTTCTTACCTTGCATCTAATTTCTCTACTTCTTGCAGCATAAATTTCAACATCCAGACATACTCAGTATAATTCTATTCATTTGTATTAACTTTTATTGAATCACATGCTATAACTGAGTATTAATACTATTTCTAATCCTTCTGCCCAAGTCTCAGTAGCACTTACTAGTTCTTGGATGGAATCAAAATATTAACCAAGGAGTACTTATTAGTTTAATTCATTTAATGGTACAAGCTATTTTGACCCATAAGGTAACACGAAGAATATTCCTGCTAATCTCTTCTAGTAATTTCTTTTCCAAAACTATGGTAAATCTTTTGGCTGAAACATTAGAAATTACTAATTAGTTCATGCTCACTTAAGCCTTTCCTCAATCCAATACTCATCCTTCTTCGAAATTTGCATGACTTAACCGCTCAAAATTTTATAAAATTCCTTTTTGTTAGGTATATCATATCATTTATGTCTTGTAGATTTTTCAGAATTGTAAAACAATTCTGAACTGTTCTTTATATTTTGTTTTACTTGACACATCAAGGAGAAAAACATTATCCATCCAATCACTTAGAAATTGTAGTTCATAATTTATGTATATTGTTCTTTATACATTTCTTCTTTAATTCTCATTTTATGATGGCTTATTGACCATATATCTTGAGTAGAGAATATTCATTCTTGATCATCAGTTTATTCAGTTTTCAGTAGTCTATACTTACTTTGAGGGTTCCAAATTTTGTATTGACCAACATTACCAATGCTCCCAGTAGGGATACACTTGAGTTTACATAGTCTCTATTCGGCAACTTTTATAGTTGTAGCTTTTAACTCTTAAAAATTTTGGGGTACTCTTCTAGTACGCTCCAGAGACTGATGTAGCTTATGGTTTTAAATTAATTTAAAAACAAGCTTCCCTTTTAGGGGGATATATAAGGAATTTCATCTAGAACTACGTCCTTACTCTCTCTGCTGCCTGGTCAGTTTTCTACAGTTTTCTTTTTCAGTTTGTTGTCTTAATTCTACAGCATACATTTTTTAGCCTTTTCTTGTTGGCCTTTGTACTATCACTAGTTGTCCATCACCACAAATACCCTGTAGTGTCTTTCTAAACAATTTAGTAGGTAATTTTGGTTGTTATACCTAGTTCATTCCTATTAACACTGCATAGGAGTCAAAAGGTAAAACATGTAGCTCATGTTATTTATACCTATTTACCTTTCAGCAGTTTTGGGTAACTTGTATGTTACATTGTTACACAATTCTAGTTTGATGAAATTTTTCTTTCATTTCCTAAAATGCGCACCTAAATTCATCAACCAGAACATGTTGTTTATCATTCATACCTTTAATTTTATTTTCCATTGCCTCGAGTCTTTTTTGCCCTACACAAATTTTATATTTCTACTGAAAGAATATATGTAATTTTCAGTTATATATAACTTTCTTGATCAAATTCTATTTCCAAATGTGTTTTGAGGGCCTTTTTTTTCTCAAAATTTGGTCCTTCCACTCCACCTCTTTCATCATTCCATTTACTTGCTAATCATAGTTAACTTTATCCTGTAATTAGTAGTTTTTCAGTAATATTAGTTCACAAATTTCAGGAGACAGAATCCCTCATTTCTCTCCTTATAGCTAGTAGGTAGGAAGTTTTTTTTCTTTCCTCATCCTACCTTCACCTTTTCTTTTAGTATATAAGGTAAATAATGAAGAAGGTTGGTAAGTTTCGTAACAATTTAACAAAAATAAGTTGTTCCAACCTAAGCTCTTAAAATTATTTGGCTTTGTCATCCTATTATAGGTCTTTATGATATCTATTATTAGATTGAATTTGAACATCTTTCTAAGTGATAGTTTCTCTCACTTGTTTTCCTACCACTACAAGGTAGCCCTTATTTGGAATTTGTAAATAGCCAACCCGACTTTCAATTTAATTCCATACTCACAATTTGAAAATACTTTACCACATTTAGAAGTGAAGCTTTTGTATATTCCTCATTCTTTGCATCATAGGAGGGAGGCTTAAATTTTTGGAATTCAGCTTGAAAATCCTTTTTCTTTCTTGGTTGCTATCTAAAGGCTTCATCTTCCTCAGCATATTTTGCGAATTTTTCAGTGGCACCATTGTTTTCTTCGCATATGATGCATCCTAGCCATCAATGGCGCAATAGGATATGATGGATTATATTTACCACCCAAATCCATATACAGCTCACCCGCTTTACTCGTGGTTTTCACCTGTATGGTTATGCACTGATTCACTATACATAAATGTAAACATTCGTGAAAATTTAATTTAATAAACAATTTATAGCAACAATATTTTTCTTTGGTGTGAGCACACATTATGGCCCAGTGTTTTAACATGGGCTCTGATACCATTTGTAACACCTCCATTCTGCCATAATGTGTGTGTGTATATATATATATATTATAGACTTTAAGTCACATGCAATAAGTTGCTACAGTTGTTCACTTCTATCAACACTTTCTCATTTAACACTTATGGTCCAATATGATTTGTTTAACCGGGTTTTACATATACTCATACCTCTAGCCATATGGTGACCTTTACTCTTGAAACTAATTTTCCAACTTATCATTTCATTTTAGACCTTATATCCCCAAAACAATCTTCTCTTTTATCTCATGGAAATATGCTTAAATAGTGGAATCCCCATTTTTACTATCATCCATACCAGATCTTTTCCATATTTATTATTCGTTATAAATAACTTCTCTAATGCTAATTCCACCACCAAATGGACATTAACCTAACCAAATCTACATTAGGAACTATCTCTCTAATTATCCTAATATAGATACTTTTAGATTTTACTTTAAAACTATCACTTATACACACACACACACATATATATATGTTCAAACCCATACATATATTTAATGAATCGTACCCCACTTTTCCTATAAGGAGTAACTACTTAAGAACATTGTTCATAATCGATATACTAACTTTCATACGAGGGTTTTAAATATATTAAATTTGAGTTCGACTTTTGTCACCCACTTCAATCGTATATTACCCACTTTAATATATTACATGGAATCACTTTAATATATTATATTCTTTCTTTTAACGTATGTGGATCACTTATCGAGTTTATATGAAAACTTAAGATCTCGTAGTACTTTACACCCTCCACCCATACATCAAGTCTTGTCTGTAATTATACTCTTAACTACATGACATCTATGGCACATTAGGTTGGTACACTTCACATTTTCTCCGTGACACGTTAATTGTAACACCCCCAAGTTCTATGCTTTTCAAATGAGACATTTGAACATAAATACCAAAGGGGAGTGGACCCCAATGGATAATTATTGTATGGATGTGGTTAACTATTTATTTATGAAAAATAAATAAAATATTATGTATGCACTATGACCAGATGAGAAAATGAGATCACATGCCTAATCCATGAGGTGATGGAAAAGGAAAAAGACTTTCCCCAAAATCTTTCAAAAATCCTTGAAAGAAATTATTTCTAATTTAGATTTTTGATGAAAAAATCTAAATTTTCCCAATGAAGAGGAGTAGTTGGGAAGAGGTGAGAAAAAGCTGGAAAAGCTAAGGAAAAGCTTAAAGCAGCTTTAAAGAATCCCAAAATGGGAAGCCTAGGCTAAACAGGAATAAAGCATCCTGAAATTCTGGACGCAGAATTGGAAACAGGCTTTGGGGAAAGCATAGCTTAAATAAGCTACTCCAGAACAGATTGAGGTTAGTCTGTTCTTGGAGGATCTCAGCTCGGGGGTGAGTTCTGGAGATAAACGAACTCTAAAGTTGGGAGGACTGGTCATAGTAGAGGCATGCATGCATAATTTTGGAGATTTCTGTAAGTCTGTATTAAATATATCCCTGTTTTATGAATTGTGATGTCATGGTTCATTATGCAATTTATGAAATGTTATGTTATGGATCATTATGAAAATTTTAGATTGATTATTTGTTCAGTAACTTATGTAACTGCAAACTAAAGCTATTGATAGCAGAGACAGATGGTTGGGTTGTAGGGATGAGTACCTTGTAGTAATGAATTTAGAGATGATAGATCATTTGAACAGCAAATCTAATAACTATGTACAGGTATAGCTTTCTGTCTTTTAAAAGATTATTTAATTGCTGTGTGTATAAACAGAAAATGTTAACAAAATAGTACCCATGAACAGCAAGTCCCAAACAACTAAACCTATCATAACAATACTGATGGCACAGAATTCCCTGTAACCAGTAACAGAAAGTGGGAAACAACAACCCTGTGATAGCAGTATGGGGTTCAGTATGTCAGCTGAGTTACAATGGAAAGAATTGTAAAACTAAGAAACTAAATTATTCTATTAAAGGTAAGTGTAAACATATGAAAGCAAAAGTTGAATCCTAAATAAGTATGAGAATTTAACATTAGAGATTCTAAACTATCCAGTTCAATATTCTCTACCTCCATTTGATTGAAGCAAGAGGATCTGTTTCCTATTTTTCCCATGGAATAGTTGAATCTGTACCAGGGTTTCAAACATGTTGAATGTTGTAACAGTAAAATAAGGGGAGAATCCTATCTATTGTATGATAAAATTTTGTGTGAGGGAAGATTGTAAGTATATGAAAAAAATTACAATGAACAGAGCATCTGTTTACCGTCCATATAAACTGCTGGGAAAGTAGTTGGAGCAATGGAGGTTAACTGAGTATATATAGATGTATGCGAGGAGGCATAAATCTATACGTCGATGCTGAAACTTTAAAATGTTGAAAATTCTATAAGGCCTGAAAACTGGAAAGTTTGAGGAAGGGCCTATTGATCGGCTAGAGTTGGTTAAAACTCTGAAAAACTGACCTGAGAAATACAAACTAATATATATATATAGATATATCAGTCAACTAGATATATTAATTTGAAATGAATTCAATAAGAAATCTTTTTGTTAGCTGGTGCATAAAGCCGAGAATATCTAAGTTATGATATATGGGTAAGAAGCTGGGTCTGGGAGACGTGACAAATGGTATCGGAGCCAAAGTTAAAAAATTGGGCAAGATATGTGCTCACAAAGAAATGGTTAACTGTTATAAATTTTATGAATATTAAAAATATTACTTCAAGTATACAAATATCTTGGATATACTTTCAGGTATACTTTCAGGTATACATGTAACAGATCGTGATGAAGTAGAAACATTGATATGGGAGTGATATGAGGAGGTTCATATACAAGAATGGTTAAACCTATAGTAGGTTTAAATCTGGGAACCGATATCTCTCAGAAAAATAGTACACTCGGACTATATATATCCATGATGAAAAAAAAAATATAAATCTGTAAGTTACCATGACATATTTAGCTATTTTCCTACTAGCATCGTTATGTAAAAGAAATTTCAGTGTTCATAAAGTTAAGATACTGAAACCATCTTAATACAGTAGAAAAGATCAATGCTAAAGTTAATGGAGAGGAAAGGGGAGAATGGTACTACTATGAACATGCAGAATTTAATCCCATAGGTCGAGCAAAGACTACAAGTAGTATAGAAGGATGATTTCCATTTTTAAATTGCTAAACTAAGTGGTCCTTACTGTGAGGAAAAACAAGAGAGAAAGCAGTAGTACCTAACTGAGACATCATCTAGATGGCCTTATCGAGCATCAGAAATTTCATAGCAATATATCATTTTTTTCCATTTTTCTTCCATAATTTAACCTCTCACTAGAAATATTCCAATTATGAGGGTAAGATCTTTAGCCTAGATAGGACATACAAAGAGAAAAATGAATTTATATTGATTCCCTAGATACAAAAAAAGAAAAAAAAGAAAAAAAAAGGAACTTCTAGAGATAAGAGTATAAAGTGGGATGATACTCTTCTATTTAAATTAGTATGAAGGGCTACATACAAAATTTAATGAAAGGGTATGATTGATTTAGTACTACATTTAACTGAATCTATCTTTAGGTATTCACCTTCCAGAACTCTGTTTAGTTGTAGACCAGAAAACCCATAGAGTAGGAACTCCAGAAACTCTAAACCAAGGTTGGTTTAAATCTGAAGTTGCTTAGTCCCCATAGAAAATTAAATGTGATTTTGTTTCTGTTGATACAAATGGGATACTTTATGTTCTTATGTCTGCTAGGAAATTTTTTGTAATAGCACTGAAGTATACATGGTATGTAGCAGAAAGGAAGAAAACAAGATATTTGAATATAGATTGCATATATGAGTATTCTAACATTTATAATGGTGCTAGAAAAAGGAGTAATTCTACTCTATATGAGCATTATATCCTTTATAATGGTATAGATTGCATATCTAATTAAATTCTTACTCCTTGAAAACCTGTAACATAGCCAAATACTTGCCTTATAATTAAAGTTCTCTTTTCAAACACCATTACCTGTATATAGGTATACCTTAAAAGAAAAATAGAACTTACAAGTAAGTATTCTGGAATATGTAGTCTGACTCTTATTGAACCACAAAGTAAATGTATACTATAGAAGGGTTACATTTCTCATAGCAATTATAAATTAAATTGTATTTTAAACTTCATCTCTAACCCTTGATACAAACATTAGGGTAACGGAGATAACCTATGCTCAAAGCATATTATCAATTGAACTATCAAATACCTATATATATGCATTTAAGACCAAAAGTATATATATCTACTAACAAGCATTGAACATTACATGTTTAGGTACTTGTTAGTTTGACCACAAATGAGCCGTATAGACATATATATACCAAAATTTTATATGTCACCAGCGCAATATAAATACAAATAATCGATTTCAAAAGAAAATGGGAATGCCGTGAATAGATCTAATGGTTCATTAAAATCGACTATTATAACATAATAATTTGGGGAAAGAAAACTATATATATAGAAGAACCATTGACCGACGCTGCGTGGCGCAGGATCCAATCATAACAACTCACAACGATTTGTTGTATTATTATCTCGTGGCCTGGTGTTAATATAAAAAAACTCTCGGTCAGTACAACCATCAACGTCCGCAATGTTTTCAGGGTTATTTAATCATGAGATAGGGTGGTTGGTTATAAAACAATGGTAGATTTTAAAACCTAACTCCACTATGGGCGTGCGAACCTCTACTGCCCACCTGCGTATAATCTATCATATTTATATAAATCTTTAGCTACCAACTGGTGATAGATAGCAGCTCTTAACCATATAACCGAAAACAATAAAGGCGGATGTAATACTACAGTCAGCCTTTACACGATGAACCGACGCGGCGCTGGTTAGGACCGCTTCATCCTCTGGTGCAAGGCATGACAGTAGGACGGAAATTCCCAGACATTTGAATATTCCAGTTCCAATAAAGAATATTACTACCAGTAAACAAACCGAAAAACAGAGACGTGTTTGCGTAAAGGAAAGAAGGTTACCATCGAATGAGTTCGAATTTTTCCCTGACGATGATAGCAAGTCCATAGTGCCAGCTACCGCAAAGATAAGTTGCTAAAGTTAGAAGTGCGCGGTCCGAGCGCTGTGGACCATAACCACAGCAGAACTACGCAACATCCAGAAATACTTAGCCATAAAAGCAGTTGAATAGTTAGCGTGAGTTCTAGATCAAACCCAGATCTAGGAAAATCAATACACCTGAATGAAACACTTAGATCTCTGCTACGAATGTGGGCTAACTAGTGTGAAAATTGATAATAAAGATTTTTCTTCAACAGATTTAATTGGAGAAATAGAAACCAACATAATATACAATTTGTTCATATTAAACACGCAGCAGCCCGGTAATAAGGGGAATCTTGTTTCATGGTAAAGCTAAGAAAGCTTGAACCCGTCCCAGTACGATGGAGCATAAGTTAAACATGGGGCCGGATTAACGATAGAAAAAAAAAAAAAAAAAAAACCGAACGAGGTACCCTTCTTGAGGCATATGGCGCGCAGCCTGAAAACCCATCGTCCACGTACCGGCACAATAAAATTTGTAAATAACTAAACATAGCCTGACCGAAAGATATTAAACGGTATAACAGAAGAGAGAGAATCATAGAAAGCAAAGCCGGAACTCTCACCCATCAACTTGATCTGGAAATTCGGTATCAAGCAGTTCCCTCACTAAACGACTGGAAGTAAATGACAATCGCCTCATCTAGAATGAGACTCCCTGAAACCTGAGCGGGATAAATATAGGTATTACCGCTCAGAGGAATACATGCTTGTATGCCGCAGAGGCAAGACAATGGAAGGGTATGAGAAACCCTAATTCCACTGCCCTAGGCGTGCAGAGCATCCCAAGGTCGATTTGACCCCAACTCAGCTTTATCAGCAGCTATGTACTCGGAGATGTGAAAACAAATACAAATCAGGTACTAAACCTGCATTATTCGACTTGCACAGTACCTAGCCGAACAGAAAAACGCACCAAAGATCTACACGTAACACAAAAGTCTGAGCAGGGAGCTATAAGGGCGGCACTGGGTACTCAAACTGCCGTGCGCAACGCCGTTCCTGCATATCAAAATACGAAACCTACACGTTACACCAACACAGTACTATTGACCAAAGGAATAGAAAAACGCGTCGCTGGTAAGTTTAAAACAGGCGGATACATGCAGTCCGATATAAACTGAGAACTGATCGAGCTCTGACTCTTCAAGTTAGAAAACCGGGTAGAAACTTAATACCACGCCTTCGGAACGTAAGGTTTGAGTTAGGTATAATTGAATAGAAAATGGTGACTCGCGTAAAAGGGCTAGTCAACATACGGTGATAACCGCCCTTAAATCCTTGTTACGTGGCACCAACATCGCAACCGCCTATATGGTAGCTATGAATAATACGTTCCTTCACCGTATAAATTACTCGTTTCAGTTTTCGTCCGTCGCAGGGATGTGGCGTAAAACTTTAATACACAAAACCCTATTCGGCGAATGTACAGGGGATATAATCGTGTGATGTTATGTGAAGAAAATCAAAAGTAAAGATAGGATGTGGTGGTATATAATCGTATATATATATATTACAATGTTTTCATAGTTCGGATGTAAACCACATATATATTTATTTATATGCCGATAGGTAGAGTATATAATTAATTATGGAATGGAGCATTCGTTGATGGGATATGTACATAATATCAAATACCCACATAAATATATATAAATACATATATAAATACATATGTATATATTGGATTGCATAAAGTTGCCCATCAGATTTTAGGGGTAGAATAATTAAATATATATATGTAAATGTATATATATATTGGATTTAATAAAGTGGCCTTTTATTTGTAAGTAATAACTTACACTTTAGTTAAAGTTAATAAGTGGGATTTAATACAATGGCACTTTATTTGAATATTTTAGTAGTGCACTTTAGTTGAAATTAATAAGTTGAACCGGTGTGAACTTTGGCATTATAAATTGTATTTAAATTAGAATTGAAAAAAAAAAAAAATATACGTGTCTTGAAGGAATAATTGTGGGGTGATATATGTTCCAAATACGTTTATATAATACTATGTGTTACCATAGTTATTGGAACAAAAGAAGAAAGGAAGTTGATATTGGAATATCTAGAGAAAGGTGGATAATAGGAAAAGGACAATTTATATTTAATAGAGGTATGTTAAATATAAGTTGTAAATTCTTAATTAACTATTAAATATATATATATATATAAAATAATAATAATTATCATGAGAAATGATAGAGTAAAATGAAACAAATTGCACGTGGGACATAAGTTAAATCTACAATTAACATTATAAATATAGGTGATCTTGTTATATGTTATAATGTTAACTTTGTTGAGTTGTATGAATATGATATCTTCATACATGATAATTTCAGTTAGTAAAACTCAAACCTTATAACCACGGGATTAAGGGAGAAGAAAAAATTCACCTAGGGAATATTAAGAGTGAATTTACCTTAAAAGTTGCAAGTAAAGTGGAAGGACATATTTTACCATATGGTCGGAATATTATTACTCTAATTATGGTTAAAAGAGAAATAAACACTATTGTGGTAGATTAAGTGGTAAAAGTATAATGTGGGGAAAAAAAATTTTGATTGGAAAAATTACCAAGATGAGGTTCAAGACAAGTATATTTAATGACTAAAGTATTTTGTGATAAACATATTTTAGCTCATATGCATGGAAAATAATGAAGTGGTAAACTTAAGTATGAGTTATAAACCCAGTAAATAGTTGGTTTAGTAGTTGTGGAACATTGCATATTAAATAATGTAATGCAGATCCCCTACATTTAGTTAGGAATGAATGAATGAAGGGATAAATCAAATTTTCCCAGGTGAGTTAGCTAGGGTAGAATTGAAAACCTAACAATTGTTTTTATACATGGGAGAATGATTATGAAAATGAGCATGCATGGATAAAAATCCAATGGAGCATAATTACAATTTTAGTAAATGTATAAATTATGGTAATTCCTTGAAAAAGGGGAAATTGTGTCAAATTTATTTTTGACATTATCAAGTAGTCATACTTGTGAAGGTGATGAATGATAGTAATTACATGTATTCATACTATAAAATTTTGTGGGTGTAAATTTTATTTAAATTTCCTGAGTCTTAAATTCAAGACAGGGAAATAGTGGGAAATCATACAGCTACCAACTGAGAGAAAAGAGGATGAGATACATTTGGACTTGGGTGTGGGGAAAACCCATCAGCTCCAAATTTATTCATATAAGTTTTGAACTAGTGGATACAATTCATAAAAGAAGTTAGAGGAAAAAAATTTCATGTGGGAAGTAAGCATTGAATTGTAGAGATTATTAACGAGTCTCGTTATTTCTAATTAAATTGATTGACTAACAAAAGAAAACAAGGATAAAATACTGGAAGTACGGCTATGAACTGAGAAAGGATAAGCATAAACATGCATATGATACAATTGTTTTCTTTCATTTATGAGTACTAATGAAAAGTGTAAAATTGTTTAGCCAAGTGTGTAACAGGAAAGTGTACACTCTGGAACCAAGGAGAAAACAAGGTGAAGATAAATCACCTCAAGAAAAGCTAAACTGGACCAAGTTGCGTGAGGAAATAATCTCACTGAAAAACAAGAAAGGATAATTAGTGTACTAAAAGTGCACTAAACTATTATGAACCTGAACGGTTTGACTAATAACTGAATTTCTTAAGTTATTGAAATGTAGAATGTTGTTGTGGATTATAAATTGTATGTACCTGATATTACTTACATTGGTATGAATTGTGGACAGAGAAACCAGCATAAAAGATCTTCCAGACAGACTTCTTGCAAAGAAGTAGGAAGAAAACCAACTGCATAAGGCATCAGTAAATAGAGTGGAAGCAGGAGAGTACTCTGCGGGAAACTAATCAAGGATGAAGAAGAAATTTTTGTCAAAGTTGAAAAATCAACGTTAAAGTGTAACACCGAGGAAGGTGTTGGAAAGGGGGGAAACTAATGGCTTATAAATTAGCCCTACCATTGCTTATTAAATTTCCTGATATGTTTCATGTCTCCTTGTTGGAAAAAAAAAAAAAAAAATTATAATTTTTGGTACATGATGCTTCTCACATGACTGATTGAAATGTGGTCCAGGTGGAACCAGAAGAAGAATTTCCTTCCAGAGTCGCTTCAAAGATGAAAGCGGGAAGAAATGGAATTGCGAAATCGAATAGTAGCTAGAGTAAAGGTGCAGTGGAGCACTTTACTGCTGAAAAGCTACATGGAACAGAGAAGCTAAGATGATGGAACAGCATTCATAATTATGTTCAAAATAAACTAGGTAGATAGTTGTCAACACCGAGGACGGTGTTTATTTTCAGAGGGGGAATATGTAACACCCCCAAGTTCTATGCTTTTCAAATGAGACATTTGAACATAAATCCCAAAGGGGAGTGGACCCCAATGGATAATTATAGTATGGATGTGGTTAACTATTTATTTATGAAAAATAAATAAAATATTATGTATGCACTATGACGAGATGAGAAAATGATATCACATGCCTAATCCATGAGGTGATGGAAAAGGAAAAAGACTTTCCCCAAAATCTTTCAAAAATCCTTGAAAGAAATTATTTCTAATTTAGATTTTTGAGGAAAAAATCTAAATTTCCCCAATGAAGAGGAGTAGTTGGGAAGAGGTGAGAAAAAGCTGGAAAAGCTGAGGAAAAGCTTAAAGCAACTTTAAAGAGTCCCAAAATGGGAAGCCTAGGCTAAACAGGAATAAAGCATCCTGAAATTCTGGACGCAGAATTGGAAACAGGCTTTGGGGAAAGCATAGCTTAAATAAGCTACTCCAGAACAGATTGAGGTTAGTTTGTTCTTGGAGGATCTCAGCTTGGGGGTGAGTTCTGGAGATAAACGAACTCTAAGGTTGGGAGGACTGGTCATAGTAGAGGCATGCATGCATAATTTTGGAGATTTCTGTAAGTCTGTATTAAATATATCCCTGTTTTATGAATTGTGATGTCATGGTTCATTATGCAATTTATGAACTGTTATGTTATGGATCATTATGCAAATTTTAGATTGATTATTTGTTCAGTAACTTATGTAATTGAAAACTAAAACTATTGATAGCAGAGACAGATGGTTGGGTTGTAGGGATGAGTACCTTGTAGTAATGAATTTAGAGATGATAGATCATTTGAACAACAAATCTAATAACTATGTACAGATATAGCTTGCTGTCTTTTAAAGGAGTATTTAATTGCTGTGTGTATAAACAGAAAATGTTAACAAAATAGTACCCATGAACAGCAAGTCCCAAACAACTAAACCTATCATAACAATACTGATGGCACAAAATTCCCTGTAACCAATAACAGAAAGTGGGAAACAACAACCCTGTGATAGCAGTATGGGGTTCAGTATGTCAGCTGAGTTACAATGGAAAGAATTGTAAAACTAAGAAACTAAATTATTCTATTAAATGTAAGTGTAAACATATGAAAGCAAAATTTGAATCCTAACTAAGTACGAGAATCTAACATTAGAGATTCTAAACTATATAGTTCAATATTCTCTACCTCCATTTGATTGAAGCAAGAGGATTTGTTTCCTAGTTTTCCCATGGAATAGTTGAATCTGTACCAGGGTGTCAAACATGTTGAATGTTGTAACAATAAAATAAGGGGAGAATCCTATCTATTGTATGATAAAAGTTTGTGTGAGGGAATATTGTAAGTATATGAAAAAAATTACAATGAACAGAGCATCTGTTTACCGTCCATATAAACTGCTGGGAAAGTAGTTGGAGCAATGGAGGTTAACTGAGTATAGATAGATGTATGCGAGGAGGCATAAATCTATACGTCGATGCTGAAACTTTAAAATGTTGAAAATTCTATAAGGCCTGCAAACTGGAAAGTTTGAGGAAGGGCCTATTGATCGGCTAGAGTTGGTTAAAACTCTGAAAAACTGACCTGAGAAATACAAACTAATATATATATAGATATATCAGTCAACTAGATATATGAATTTGAAATGAATTCAATAAGAAATCTTTTTGTTAGCTGGTGCATAAAGCCGAGAATATCTAAGTTATGATATATGGGTAAGAAGCTGGGTCTGGGAGACGTGACATTAATATTTGACATTTATTTTGAAATTGACTTGGTTACTCATCTTTATCAAATATAACCAACCTTCATATCTGATTGATCTAGGGATGTGTTTTCATTTATGTATTAATACTGTATCACATGACCCATTAGGTTTTATATAACTTGACGATCAGCGTGAAATATTTCCAAGCACCGGATCTATTACACGTGGAGAGTTTTATTAAATTTCCATTAATGTCAAGACTCCATAACTCGTTTTGTTTTTGGCTTGGGATTATTTTTTCACCCATTCGTTTTTGTGAGTAGACTTAGTTCTGCCTCAGCTCTGCATTTATCTTACTGTGTAGAAATGCCAGGATTATTCCTTTAGCCATTTATCTATCATCAATTCTATCCTATATTCCATGGAAGATGAAACTTTGGTTTTCATCTTGGATATTTCCTTCTTCATGTTTCACAGGTAAGGGACGTTTAGTTTTGCAGATTTAATTGAGCATGTCTAAGTTTCAACTATGGTTCTCATCGCTTCCATTATTTTCCTTGTGTTTTTCTTTGTTTAGTTTTTGTCTTTCATGGTTTAGATACTTTTAAATCTAACTTCTAAATTTTTATTTGTCTTCCCGACAGGAATTCACGAAAATTTCTTAGCTCACTCTTGCTCAGAGCATTAGTTAAGCAAGGGTTAAGCGATCTTACCTTCCCAAGCATTTCTTCGGACTGTGTTCCCTCTTAGCCTGCTCACAAATTTTTACCTCTCCTTATGGGTGATTTATTTTCAGTCAAATTGTAAATCTCTGGTTCAGAGTTTTTGGCGTCAATTTTCTTGATAATAACGTTTGGGAGTGTTAGAATATGAATTTTTTTCATTATCGTCTATTTTGAATAAATTTCTCATGTGTGAAACCCTGTTGGACATCCCCAGTACAAAATTATTCCCATATGCCTCATCCGTTTTGAGGCTAGGGTTCTCATACAGATTTCACCATTGCGGTTTTAAGTTTTTCGTTCTACTTTCTCCTTGAATCCTATTGTTAAATTTTTCTTGGGGAAAATACATTTGCTTAATAACCTCGATGGCGAAATAAAAGCCTTCCTTCCATTCCATCATTTCCACTTCCAAGTTATGATCATTTTCATTATCATTATTCCTCCATACCCTCCCAGATTCACTTAATTTTTTTTAATTTTGATGAGGGTTTACTTATCTGTTGATTTTTTCCAAGACGTACTCATTCTGTCAATTTCACGGAGGAGTGTAGGGTGTGAAATTGTATAAATAGAAGAATATGGGTTCAATGGGATATCGTTTATCACGACTAGACAAAACACATACTCAGAATTTTTCCAGATAACTGTTTAGTTTTATAAGATACACCAAAAAATATTAGGTTCTTCATTCAATATCTTATATGGAGACGCATATTGCATTTCATTTTTTCTCTTAGTATATTCGTAGAAGGATATCATTCTAGTGTTGGAATATTTCCATGCAAAATCATACCCTTAGACAGATTTCAAATTTTCTTTCTTTCTTCGATGGTTCTTCTTCATCGTCTCACTATTTGTACCTGAATCTATCCAATTGGCTTTCCATTTCAGTCCAAATAATTAAAATGTATTTGATTTTCTTGCTTTGCACAGAATTTGGTTCTTCTTCTTAAATCTAACAGTTTTACATATGTTTTGATATGACTCTTAGATCTTTACATAGATCTTATCCTTCATTATTTTGCAATTAGAATGTACAATAAGTACTTCTCTGCAATAAATATTTTTTTTTTTTTATTTATAATTGCAGATGAAACACTCTGACTCCGTCCATAAGGTAATCATTTAATTCTTTGATGTTTGAATCTATTTTTTCTACTATTATTTCTACAATTCTAAATAAGAACTAAATTATGGTTATGTCCGTTGTAGGTATAGTCCACCTATTTTTGGATTTGTATACTTATACTAGTTTTTTCTATTCGATCGTAATATATGTACTATTTTATCGAGGTTGGCCCAAGTATTCACTTGGTTTCCTCATATGCAACTCCTCATAACTTTGAATTACCCATTCCAGTTTATTTTAAAGAAACATTGTCCTAATTATGTATAAATTTGTTTACCCAAAATGCTTGAATCTTATATTGATACTATCACGACAATGTAATATATGGAACATAATCCAGTGTTCTTTAATGAACTTCTTGAAATGGTTATATAGTACTTTTTGTTACAGTACTAGTTTTTGAATTCATTATGAAAAGACATTTATCTTCTTTACTGTACATATTTTTTTCATAATATAATCAGTGCATTTATAATTACAGCGTAGGAATTTTCCTAACTATAAATTTTCATACTCTTGTTTTCTCTTTTTTGTACTACTATCTTAACAGAATTTTCTGCACGCATCCGAAAGATATATATATATATATATATCATTTTTTTCTTGTATTTCTCAATTCATTATTTATCTTACCCATTTATAACATAGAAATTTACTTGGCTATACTGTATATTCACTGAATTTTCATGCATATGTGTTTCGATTGAGTATTACTCCTCAAATAGAATTTACTGATTTGTAAAGTAATAGTAAAACATAAATATTAATTCAACAACAATTTCCTGAGAGTTACCTAACCTCAGATCTAAGCCTTCAACAAGTTTTAGACATTCTGAGAGTTGGTACTCTTCATATTTATGTCTATACAACTATACAAAAAAAACTATATTTATTATAGCCAAATCTGTGCAATGTAGAGACCTCCCATGATTATTTATACTTAACCTTAATTCCACTACATGTACTAATAATTTTGATTGCAATACGTTCATATATATATCTATCTTATCTTACTTCCCCAACAAGCTCATAACAAAACTATATTTTAGGTTAAAATGAAATTAAATGGTGCATAACATTTAAGGTAGACTAGGTTCCACCAAACTTGCGAGCTCTCTCTCCATAGCTCCCCCTAAGCAGAGATCAAATTTTTCAGTCATAGACAACCTGTTGTCTATCCTAAATCTGCTTATTTAAGCTTTCTTTCTCATCAACTTGTTTCCCTTAACTACATCCATTTAAATCAGGATGATGTTTTCTTATGTGCCTAGGCTTTCGTTTTGTTTCTTCCACATCAATACTTTAAAGCTGGATTTTCCTCTTTCTAGATATCTTCCACCTCTTTCCAGTAATTTCCTCTTTAATAGGGTAATTTTTTAGATTTTTATTTCGAATCTAAATTTCTATATTTGATTTATTTCCTCCAAGGAATTTTGGAGAGTGGGAAAGTCTTATAATCCTTATCCATCCTCATGGATTTGGATCCCTGACCTCTAATCATTATCTATTCCTTGCACCATTAATTCGTTTTTCATTTTATTAATTTATATTAATAAAATATATCCAAAATTTATACTTTCTCTTGGGTCCACTTGACCCTTAGAGTTTTTGACTACCTATTTTTGAAAGCAGAAAATTACAGATATTACATATTCCCCCTGTAAACAGAACATCGTCCTCGGTGTTACCAATTTTAATGTTGATTTCTCAACACTGGATGAATAGTCCTCCTTCATCTATTTCTCTTGCTGACAGTGGTTTTTTCAGAGTACAAGTACATTTCCCTACCTTACTCTGCTTACTGCTATACTTTGGAATTTTATTTATTCCGGCTTTAATATAAGAAGTATATCTGGAAGAATATTTCCTTCCTACTTCCACCTGTCCACAATTGATATCAATTCATATGAGTAGTATTGTATATATATATATATATATATATATATATATATATATATATATATATATATATATATATATATATATATATATATTGATAAGAGTTAATCATGATAATATTCTGAAATTTAATAGTTTTCAATAAAGTCACTTGTTAGAAAAACCCTTCAAGGTTCATAGTAGTATAATGCCATTTTAGCACAACTAATTATCATTCCATGAATTTCGGTAAGACTTCCTCCTCACAAACCCATGGTGTCATTTGACTTTGTTGGTGATTTCTCCACATGTCTTCTCACCTTCACTCCTTTTTTCAGAGTGGTGCAAGTCATGTTACACTTAGGTTCACAAAACACACCTCTTAATTAGAAGCTCGTGAATTCAGAAAAACAACTTTGTCATATGCAGTGGTTCTGCTTAAGGTTCTATCTCTTTTTCCAGTTCATACATGCACCTCATGTACTTAATATTTGATTGAATGTCCCAGTGGATTTAGGTGGTGATAACTATGCTCAAATTCAACTTAATATTGGTTTTTCTATAACACATTTTTCAAATTCCATTTGAACTTTACCTTATCAAATGTATCAGTTATTACCCTCCATCTTGAAACTTCATATCAGTTTACCGTTTCGGTCATGGGCACATTGAATACTTTTTATTAATATCGGTTTCGAGGTCAACTAGTTTCGAAGCCAACCAATTTCAAATTTTTATCCAACCAACTTCCTATTTCCATTCTGGAATAGGAATAGGATCCAAAATTTTTTCTAATACTTAGGTTTAATTGTCTCTTAGAACATTTTCCACATAGGATTTTTCATTACTCTTTCCTTATACTAGGTCAAACATGTCTTGTTTTAAATCTTGAATTTAAGTTTAGTCACAAGTATATCCTATCTAAGGGAATCTATGATACTTTTCTAAAATTTCTATTTTACTGAGATCACATTGTTAAGTTTCCATCTATTATTGCTAATATGAGTCCCTCCTGATTTGGAATATCTACTAATATCTCAGTATATTGTAGTTTTTCTTGGAGGATTTTCGTTCTTTACTGTTGCACTCATTTTTGTTTGCCTCAATTTTTCCCATTCAGATCTTTAATTACTCTGATATTCTTCAAAATTTAGGGACATTCCTCTTTAAACATTTAAAATATTATTATTTTTGACACACACCTAGTTTCCATAACAAATTTTTTCATATTGTTGAAGAATTTATACTTCAGCATTAGGTATTTTGGGATCAAACCCCTTCTTACCTTACAGGTAATTTCTCTACTTCTTGCAGCATACATTTCAGCCTCCAGTTGAAGACATAATCAATATAATTTTGTTCATTTATCTTAAATTTTCTTGAATCACATGCTATAACTGAGTATTAATACTACTTCTAATCCTTCTGCCCAAGTCTTAGTAGCACTTACTAGTTCTTGGATGGGATCAAAATCTGAACCCAGGAGTAGTTATTAGTTTAAGTCCTTTAACAGTTCAGGCTATTTTGACCCATAAGCTAAGATGAATAATATTCCTAACAATCTCTTCTAGTATTTTTGTTCCAAAACTATGGTAAATCTTATGGCTGAAGAATTATGAATTACTCATGAGTTCATGATCACTTGAGCCTTTCCTCATTCCATTACGCATCCTTCTTCTGAATTTACACGACCTAACCACTGAAAATTTTATAAAGTTCCTTTTTGTTAGATATATCATGTCATTTATGTCTTCTAGATTTTGCATAATTATAAAACAATTCTGAAATGTTATTTATATTATGTTTTACTTAACACATCAAGGAGAAAAACATTATCCATCAAATCACTTAGAACTTCTAGTTCATAATTTTTGTGTATTGTTATTTATACAGTTCTTCTTTAATTCTCATTTTATGATGGATTATTGACGATCTATCTTGAGTAGATAATAATCGTTCTTGATCATCAGTTTATTTAGTTTTCAGCAGTCTATAATTACTCTAAAGGTTCCAACTTTTGTTTTGACCAACATTGCCAGTGCTCCCAATAGAGATACACTTGAGTTTACATAGTCTCTATTCAACAAATTTTATAGCTGCAGTTTTTAACTCTTACAAATTTTGGGGTACTATTCTTGTATGCTGTAGAGATTGATGTAACTTATTGTTTTAACTTCATTTAAGAATCAGATTCCCTTTTAGGGGGATATATGAGGAGTTTCATCTAGAAATACATCCTTACTCTCTCTGCTAACTCGTACGTTTTCTACAGTTTTCTTTTTCAATTTGTTGTCTTAATTCTACAACATACATTTTTCAAACTTTCTTTGCTGGCCTTTGTACTATGACTAGTTTTCCATCACCACAGATACCCTGTGGTGTTTTTCTAAAAAATTTAGTAGGTCCTTTTCATTGTTTTTCCCAGTTCATTCCTATTAACACCACATAGGAATCGAAACGTAAAACATGTAGCTCATGTTATTTATACCTATTTACCTTTCAACAGTTTTGGGTAACTTATATGTTACTTTGTTACACAATTCCAGCTTGCCAGAATTTTTCTATTTTCTAAACTGCACCTAAATTTATTAACGAGAATAGGTTGCTTATCATTCATACCTTTAATTTTATTTTCCATTTCCTCCAGTCTATTTTTTCCAACACATATTTTATATTTATACTGAAATAATATCTATAATTTTCAGTTATATATAACTTTATTGATCAAATTCTATTTCCAAAATTATTTAATCCATTATAAGTAGTTCAATATTCCTACATTCGATTTTATTCTCATTACTTCTACCCTTGAACTTCAAGGGGTTTTTTTTTTCTCAAATTGTGGTCCTTCCACTCCACACCTTTCATCATTCCCTTTTCTTGCTAATCACAGTGAACTTTATCCTTCAATCAGTAGTTTACAGAAATATTAGCTCCTAAATTTCACGAGACAAAATCCCTCATTCCTCTCCTTATACCTAGTAGGTAGGAAGTTTTTTTTCTTTCCTCATCGTACCTTTTCCATTTCGTTTAGTATATAAGGCAAATAACGAAGCAGGCTGGTATGTTTAGTAACAATTTAACTTTAATAAATTGTTCCAACCTAATATCTTATAATTCTTTGGCTTTGTTATTGTATTATCGATTATTCGGATATCTATTATTAAATTGAATTTGAACATCTTTCTAAGTGACAATTTCTCTCAATTTTTTTCCTACCAATACAAGGTAGCCCTTATCTGGAATTTGTAAATATCTAACCCAACTTTCAAGTTACTTTCATACTCACAATTTGAAAATACTTTACCACATTTAAAAGCCAAGCTTCTGTATATTCCTCCTTCTTTCCATCATAGGATGGAGGCTTAAATTTCCAAAATTCACCTTGAAATTCCTTTTTCATTCTAGACTATTGTCTAAATGCTTCGTCTTCCTTAGCATCTTCTGAGAATTTTTTCAGTTGCATCATTTTTTTATTTTCATAAGATGCATCCTATCCATCAATGGCGCAATAGGATATGATGGATTTTCTTTACCACCCATATCCACATACAGCTCATCCCCTTTACTCGTGGTTTGCAGCTGGATGGTTCCGCACTGTTTCACTGTACATAAATGTAAATATTAGTGAAATTTAATTTAATAAAAAATTTACAACATAATTTTTCTCTGGTGTGAGCACACATTATGGCCCAGTATTTTAACATGGGCTCTGATACCATTTGTAACACCTCCATTTAGCCATAATTTTGATTTATTTATTTATAGACTTTAAATCATAACCAATAACTTGCTATAGTTATTCACTTCTATCAACACTTTCTAATTTAACACTTATGGTCCAATATAATTTGTTTAGCCTGGTTTTACGTATACCCATACATCTCTCCATCTGGTGAAATTTACTCTTGACATTAATTTTCCAACTTATCATTCCATTTCAGACTTTATATCTCCAAAAAAATCTTCTCTATTATCTCATGGAAATATGGTTAAATAGTGGAATATCCCCTTTTACTATAGTCCACCGCAAACCTTTTCCATATTTATTATTTTCTATAAATAAATTTTGTAATGCTAATTCCACTACCACATGGACATTAACCTAACCAACTCTACATTAGGAACTATCTCTCTAATTAACCCAATATACACACTTTTAGCTTTTACCTTAAAACTATCACTCTCACACACACACAGATATATATATATATATATATATATATATATATATATATATATATATATATATTTCAACCCATACATATATTTAATGAACCACACCCCACTTTGGTTATTAGGAGTCACTACTCAAAAACATTTTTTACAGTTGATATACTAACTTTCATTCCACCGTTTTAAATATATTAAAGTCGATTTGGACTTTTGTGACCCACTTCAATGGTATATTACCCACTTTAATATATTACATGTAAACAATTTAATATATTATATTTCATCCTTTAACGTATGTGAATCACTTATCAAGTTTATATGAAAATTTAAGATCTCGATGTAATTTACTCCCTCCACCCATTCGTCAAGTCCTGTCTACAATTATTCTCTTAACTACATGACATCTATGGCACATTAGGTTAATATTTGAAATTTATTTTGAAATTGATGTGATTACTCATCTGTATCAAATCTCACCAACCTTCATATTCGATATATCTAGGAATGTGTTTTTATTTAAGTATTAATACTGTATCACGTGATCCGTCAAGTTTTATATAACTTGCCGATCTCCGTGAACTCTTTCCATGCGTCGGATCTGTCACAAGTAGAGGGTTCGGATCAAATTTCCATTAGTTTCGAGACTCCGTAAGAGGTTTTATTTTTGGCTTGGGATTATTTTTTCACCCATGCATTTTTGTGAGCAGACATCGTTCTACCTCAGCTCTGCGTTTATCCTACCAAGTAGCGATTATAGGGTTATTCCTTCACTCATTTATCTATGATCAATGCTATCCTCTGGTCCATGGAAGACGAAACTTCTATTTTATGCTCAGTGATTTCCTTCTTCATGTTTCACAGGTAAGGGACATTCAGTTTTGCGGATTTAATTGAGCGTGACCCAGTTTAAACTCTGGTTCTCATCGATTCCATTATTTTCCTTGTGTTTTTATTCATTTAGTTTATGTCTTTCATTTTTTAGATACTTTTAAATCTAAGTTATAAATTGATCTCTATCTTCCTGGCAGGAATTCACGAAAATTGCTTAGCTTAATCTTGCTCAGAGCGTTAGTTAAGCGAGGGTTGACCGATCTCACCTTCCGAGACATTTCTTCGGATTGTGTTCCCTCTTACCCTACTCCTGAATTTCTGCCTCTCCCTATGGGTGATTTATTCTCAATAAAATCATAAATCTCTGGTTCGAAGGTTTTGGCATAAATTTTCTGGTGAATAACGTTTGGCAGTGTTAGACCGTGGCTTGTTCTCATTATTGTCTATTTCGCATAAATTTCTAATGTGTGAAATCATGTTGGACATCCCCAGTCCAGAAGTATTCCCATATGCCTCATCCATTTCGAGGCTAGGGTTCTCATATAGACTGCACCATTGTGGTTTTAAATTTTTCATTCTACTTTCTCCTTGAATCTTATTGTTAAAATTTGTATACGAAAAATATGTTTTCTTAATAAACTTGATGGCTTTATAAAAGCCTTCCTTCAATTCCATCATTTCCACTTCCGAGTTATGATCATTTTCATTATCATTATTCCTCCATACCCTCCCGGATTCACTTAAATTTTTTTAATTTCTATGATTGTTTACTTATCTGTTGATTTTTTCCAAGACGTACGCATTCTGTAAATTTCACGGAGGGTTGCAAGGTTTAAAATTGTTTGAATAAAAGAATATGGATTCAATGGGATTTTGTTTATCACATCTAGACAAAACACACACTGGGAATTTTTCCAGACAACGATTTAGTTTTATAAGATACACAAAAAAATCTTAGGTTCTTCATTCAATATCCTATATGGAGACGTGTGTTACATTTAATTTTTTTATCTTAGTATATTCGTATAAGGATATCATTCTAGTGTTGGAATCATTCCATGCAAAACCATACCCCTAGATATATTTCGAATTTGTTTTCTTTCCTTGATGTTTCTTCTTCATCATCTCATTGTTCGTACCTGAATCTATCTAATTGACTTTGCATTTCGGTCCCAATACTTAAAACGTATTTGATTTTCTTTCTTTGCACAGAATTGGGTCCTTCTTATTAAATCTAACAATTTTACATATGTATCGATATCACTCTAGGATATTTACATATACTTTTTCTTTCATTATTTTGAAATTAGAATGTATAGTAAGTACTTCTCTGCAATAAATAAATTTCATTTTTTTTTATAATTGCAGATGAAACACTCTCACTTTCTCCATAAGGTACATTTAACTCTTTGATGTTTGAATTTGTTTTTTTTCTTCCTGTTATTTCTACAATTCTAAATGACAACTAACTTGTGGTTCTTTCGTTTACAGGTATACTCCACCTATTTCTAGATTTGTATACTTTTACTATTTTTTGATATTCGATCATAATATATGTACTATTTTTATCCAGGTTGGTCTAGGTATTCATTGGGTTTTCTCATATGCAACTTTACATAACTTTCAAGAACCCATTCCAGTTTATTTTAAGGGAACATTGTCCTAATTATGTATAAAGATACTTACCTAGAATACTTGAATCTGGTATTCATACTATCATGACAATGTAACATATGAAACATAATCTGGTGTTCTTTAATGAAATTCTTGAAATGGTTATATAGTACTTTTTGTTACACTACTAGTTTATAAATTCATTATGAGAAGACATTTATCTTCTTTATTGTAAATATTCTTCTCATAATAAAATGAGTGCATTTATAATTACAACATAGGAATTTTCTTAACTATAAATTTTCATGCTCTTGTTTTCTCTTTTCTGTACTAGTATCTTTACAGAATTTTCTGCATGCATCTGAAGGATATATGTGTGTGTGTGTGTGTGTGTGTGTACCATTTTTTGTCTAGTAATTCTCAATTCGTAATTTATATTACTCATTTATAACATAGAAATTTACTTGGCTACAGTGTATATTCATTGAATTGTCATGCATAAGTGTTTCGATTTAGTATTAGTACTCAAATAGAATTTACTGATTTGTAAGGTAATACTAAAAAATAAATATTAATTCAACAACAATTTCTTGAGAGTTACCTAACCTCAGATCTAACCCTTCAACAAGTTTTAGAAATTCTGAAAGGTTGCACACTTCATATTTATGTTTGTACAACAATACAGAACAAACTGTATTTATTATAGCCAAATCTGTGCAATATACAGACCTCCCACAATTATTTCTACTTAACCTTAATTCCACCTTGTGTACTCATAATTCAAACTGTAACAAGTTCATATATATATATATATATATATATATATACTATCTTACTTCCTAGAAAACTCATAAAAAAACTATATTATAGGTTAAAATGAAATTAATTAGTGCATACAATTTAAGGTAGACTAGGCTCCACCAAACCTTTAAGCTCTCCCTCAATAGCTCCCCCCGAGGAGAGATCAAATCCTCCAGCCATAGACAACCTCCTGTCTATATTGAATATTATTATTTAAGATTGCTTTCCCATCACCATTTTTCCCTTAACGACATTGAGTTAAATCAGGACGTTTATTTCCTGTGTGCCTTGGCTTTCCTTTTGTTTCTTACACAAAGTACTTTAAAGATAGATTTTCCTCTTTCTAGATTTAGTCCACCCCTTCCCAGTATTTCCCCTTTACTAGGGTAGTCTTTTAGATTTTCATCTCCAATATAAATTTCTATATTTAATTTATTTCCTCCAAGGATTTTTGGAGACTGGGAAAGTCTTATGATCCATATCCATCCTCATGGATTTGGATCCATGATCTCTAATCATTATCTAGTCCTTGCAACATTAATTCCTTTTTCATTTTAATAATATAAATTAGTAAAATATATCTACTATTTATATTTTCCCTTGGGTCTAATTGAACCTTAGAGTCTTTGACTACCTATTTTTAAAAGTAGAAAATTAGGGACATTACAATTAGTCCCCAAATAGTGTGAAAGTGTAAACTGCAGAGAGAAAAATTTCAGTACTCTTGGATAGTGTAATTGGCTCCAAGCACCAAATAGAAGGTAACCCATAAATTACATAATTACCCTGTAAATATAAATGGGGGTCTCACGGATATGAACTTGAATGTTCTTCCTTTAGGATCCTATGACATACTGGTTGGTATGGACTAGTTGGAAAAAGCTGAAAGTGGTAATAAAATACTTAGAAAAAATAGTAAAGTGCACAAATGAACTAGGAAAATTAGTTGTAATAAGAGGGAAACACAAACCTGTGCCTGTTAGACAAATTTCTACACTACAATTGAAGAACACAGTGAGAAACTGTTGTCGAGTTTACGTCGTATAGGTTGAAGAGTTGGGACAACAACCAAAAAATGCTAATATAGCAAACTTGTTGGTAATTACAGAATTTCAGGATATATTTCCTAAAGAAATTCATCAGCTTCCCCCTCATAGAGATATAAATTTATATATCATTTTTGTATTGAGAGCCACCCCAGTTTCTCAAGCACCCTATAGAATGAGCACACCAGAAATATTAGAATTAAAATTGTATTTACAAAAACTGCTAAACAAAGGCTATATTAGACCAAGTGTGTCTCCATGGGGATCTATACTATTTTTTGTCAATAAAAATGATGGTACGATCAGAATGTGCATAGAATATACACGGTTGAATAAATTAACCATAAAAAACTGACACCCCCTACTGCGAATAGACAATTTGTTTTACCAGGTAAGGGGAGGAACATTATTTTCAGAAATTGACTTGAGAACTGGTTAGCACCATCTTTGAATAAAATATGAATACATTCAAAATAAAGCTTTCATAACCTAGTATGGACATTATGAGTTTGTATTCCTAATTTTCAGACTCACCAACGCCCCTGCTACCTTCATGTGTCTCACGAATAGTGTCCTGCACAATTATCTTGATACATTTGTGCTAGATATCATAGATGACATTTTTGTGTATTCTTGGAAAAAAGAGGAACACCAAAAACACCTACGAATAGTGCTACAAACACTAATAGAACACAAGATGTATGAAAAACTCAGCAAGTGTGAGCTTTCTAAACTAAATATTTAGTATTTGGGACATGTTATCTCAAAGGAGGGATTGGTGGTAGACCTAGAAAATGTATAAGAAATTTTAAAACGGTCGGTATCCACAGATGTATCATCAATCCATTCATTCATTGTAACAACTCCACTTACCAATTTTTTTTTCTATTTATATCATAACTACTAAAGTTTTCATCCACTACTTTCTATAAATTCATCACTATTTGACGATTTATGTCCTTATATTTTCTGTTGTTATTCCTTCATTCATAGTTCGTCATTATTTGAAAAATTTAGGAACTCAAGTATAGCATTTCTGTTATTGATTATACTTGTCTAACTTGACAAATTTATAATTAGTTGTCCTTGCCATTTCTACTTGAAAATACTTTGTCCTTATCTTATTCTGTCACAACTATAATTACAATATTTATAGTAAATTATGTATAACTTATACACTTTAATTTTTTTCCATTCTAATTTAACCTTGTAATAGTATTCTCAACGCATTACAGTGAGATCTAAGTTATATATCTTACGTTATTTTATATTCCGATAATATTGTCATTCCTCGTAATTACTTTTTTATTAAAGTCACACGTATTTCAAATCTCTGAAAAGATTTCATTCCGTTTTTTTTATTTATAATATACCATTATATTACTAAGGTGATTTCACACCTTAGTGATAATGATTTCTATACCCCGTACATAATTTTGAAATTCAAATGCATATAGGTAGGAATATATAATATAAGGTTTCAGATTACCCACGTTGTCAATCCACTATTCATACCAGTCAACATTTTTTCATTTTAAAATTTCATTGTCAATTGATAAATTTTAAAACCATACATTATTAATGAAATTCTTGATTTCAGACTTGACATATATATATTATATTAATCCCTCCATTGATTAATATTTCTGTTAATTATTAAATGTAAGGATAATCATATCATGGTTTGGTGATTCAGAATTTAACATTTGTAATTCATACATGTCACAACTTTTATTTGATTTATAGTTTCCGAGATTTACCCTTATTACAGTACTTTTGAGTTAAAGGCCTTCAAATGGCTCGTTATCATTTGTGGTGTTGGATTGAAGCCATGTGTATGGCTTGGATCAACTCATTCCCTTGTGGTATTTTATGACAACCTAACCCTAACAGACTTGTAATTTTTCATTTGGAAATTTTGTACCTTCGGCTCTGGTTTTGTAAACCCTCATTGCTCCACCAGGTCGTCGTGGCCTTAAAAATGAGTATCTCAATGTTTAAGCAGGTGAAAAAATTACGGAGGATTTAAAACTCTGCCATGTAACTTTGGCATTATCAATCCAAGACCCTCTCTCTCTCATGTAAGATTTTTCAGTTTAATAATTTTTCCCTTTCTTTGAAATTTTCGTTTTTGAATTTCAACTATTTGTTTTTCTCTGCATTTAAAATATTAGGTTTTCGTTTAAAGGTCTGTGGTGAACTAAAATGGAGTCTTTCACATTGTTCTTTGATTTAACTCAATTTCCTCCAAGTTCTCTTGCTTCTACAACCTTGAGGTAAAACTTTTGATGGTGAAGTGAGTAGTGAAATAATATAGTTCACAGGCTTACCCACGCTATTATGGTGAGGTATTTCACTGAACCAAGTTACGTCTATGTCTTTTATGGAATGAATCTATCCAAATTTATGAATTCATTCTCAACTTAAGTATTTCCATTATATTCCGTCAAAATGGAAATAAAATAGCTGCGTAACTTTCAGTCTTATCTGACTAGTTTGAACTATCCCTGATAAGGAATTCACTTATATATATGCCACGACGCTGAGGTTTTCTCCATACTTATATTTTCTATTTATGATTCAATTATGGAGAATTTCTAGTAAACTATACCTCTATGTAATTTCTTACAATATTAATTTTATTCTTGTTTCTCCGATTGAGAATTCTCTAGATTTAGAATTTTATCTTCATCTCTGATTATTCGTTTCCACTTTTGTTTTTTTTTTCCAATTATTCGTGGGATTTACTTTAGGTATTCTCTTTCAATGAAAATTCCCTTTGTAATGTTTCCCAATTTACCAATGCGAAAAACATTTACCCAAATCAATTTACTTACAACTTCATCGTATTTTTACGAATGCCTTTCTTCAATTTCAATCTAATTCGATTTTATAATAAGGCATTTGAAATATTTCACCTTGTTTTAAAGTATTTCCTTTATGAGAATACTTTCAAATTTTGTTGTGTTAATATTTAACATAATTTAAAATGTTTCAGTATTTATTCTATAACTTGGTTCTAATAATTATATTTGAAACTTATTTGAATTTTATGAATATTCATTGATAAAATAACCACCATTTGTATTAAACCATTGTATAATTAAATTATTATATGTATCTTATTTTATAAATTCTTCTTGTGAATTTACTTCTGAATGCTTCTTCACACATGCAATTATTGTGTGTTTAATAATATTCCTACCACATAGCTATTGAGGAATTTATAATTATACTTATAGCTTTGGTTAAATTAATATGGATTTAATATTTTTAGAATTTTATTAATTCCCTCAATTAATAAAATTCTCTTTTATACAGGAGTAATTTCATTTATTTGCAGATTCTCAGAGTTTCTCATTTACACTATGCCAATGAGAATAAGGTACACTTCCTTATATTTAGTTATTTTACTTTCCCATTCCTCTTATGTTTTCGTCAACTTTCTTCACTAATATTTTTTTGTATTGTTAATTGCAGATTTAATATCGTTTTCTGATTAAGAAAAGTAAGGTAATAATCTCATTTTTAACTTCTATTTTCCTTGAGTTAAATCTTTCTGTATTTAATTATTTTTAAAGAAATTTTGTATTCATTTTAACTAACTTATATTTATGTATGTACAGGTACTCCATCTAATTCGTTGAGCATGCTTATAGTTTAATTGATCCTCTATAATTTCACAAGTACTTCAGTAGCTCATTCATTGACAATAGATTATGGTTTATTTTATACATGTTGGTCTATATCACTTTGAAGAATCCAACCTATATAATTTTGAGCTATATTTAAATGTATAATCCTACTGTATTGTTTAATTGGAACTATGAATTGTATCTATAATTTATGACATAGTTAAATTGTAAAATGTGTAAAATACACTATCGTGACTTACATTATTGCAGTATTATAATGTGTACTCCTTCTCAGAAATTTAACTAATTTTTACTTTCATGTAGATGTTTTCTTTAGTTTAGTATTTTATGCCATTTCTAAGAAAATGAAATAATCTGTATTTGTATCCAAACTTTCTTTATGATAACAAATATTATTTTTAATTCATATAATCATGTCAATATTACCTTACTAACAAATACACTAAATTTTATTCTCTCTAATTTATTTATATATTTCATGTCTTTACAAAAATATTATGTATCATCTAACCTCATATATAAACCTATTAATGGGGACTGAGAGTTGGTGTATAATTCTACTTTTTTGTGTAACCATACAGATCAACTACTATTTCTATAGCTGTTGTCTATTAAATACATCGGACTATATAACTAAATTTTATACAGAAATTCACCATTTTATAAAGTATTTAATCGTGTATAAGATTAATTTTTCTTACACACTTCCATCTAACCGAATTAAACCATAATTCAATACAATTAGGTAATCTCACACTTTCTATCATACTAAAATTCATAACACATAATTTAGTTTCTTTCTGCATACCAATTGTGGTAAGACTATTTTCCACCCAACCTTGAGCTTTCTCTCCACATCTTCCCCTTGACAAGAGACCAATTCCTCCAAAGAGTAGAAAACCTCTTGTATACCTAGGAATGGCTTATTTAAGCTTTCTTTCCCTTCAACATGTTTTAATAACTATATCTAGTTAATCAGGATGTTGTTTTCCTTTTTTCCTAGGATTTCGTTTTGTTTTTTCCACAAAAGTACTTTAAAACTAGCTTTTCCTCTTTCTAGTTTTATTTTACCTCTTCTCATTAACTTTCCACTTTATTGAGGTACCTTTTTAGATTTTTCTCTCCTGTGTAATATTTAATTTTAATTTATTTTCTCCAATGATTTTTGGAGAATCTCGGAAATTCATTAGAATATTATGCATCCTCATGGACTTGTCCTCTTTCTAGTTTTATTTTACCTCTTCTCATTAACTTTCCACTTTATTGAGGTACCTTTTTAGATTTTTCTCTCCTGTGTAATATTTAATTTTAATTTATTTTCTCCAATGATTTTTTGAGAATCTCGGAAATTCATTAGAATCTTATGCATCCTCATGGACTTGAAATCTTGGTCTCTATTTTTACTCTAGTCTTTGCACAGTAATTCAAATTCCATGTTTATTTAATTTAAAATAATAAAATATGTCCACTATAATTATTTTCCTTTAGGTCTACTTAAAATTTAGGATTGTTAAACATTCTAATAAAAGAATTAAAATAAGGGATATTACATTCATGGGATTCGAAGTGTATTATCACATATTTGTCGAGGTATTTTCCACATTAGCTTATCCCATTACATCCTTACAGAAAAACGGGGTGAAGTTTGAGTGGACTTCCAAATGTTAAGAAAGATTTGAGAGGTTGAAAAAAAAATTAACTACTACCCCTATCCTAAAAATTAAATATCCAGGAAAATAATTTACTGTGCATATTGATGCTTGTATAGAAGGAATGGGAGGAGTGCTATTACAAGACAATGATGTGATCGCCTATGAATCTAGGAAGCCAAAAAAGCATGAGGAAAATTATGCAGTTTATGATTTAGAGTTAGTTGTTGTCATACATGCATTAAAAATGTGGTGACACTATCTTCTAGGTAAGAATTTTGTATTAATGACTTCCCATATTAGTTTGAAATACTTATTTAGCCAACCAAATTTGAATGCAAGACAAGCTAGATGGTTAGCTTTCCTTAGCAAGTCTGACATGGAAATAAAACATGTTAATGGAAAATAAAATAGAATTGAAGATGCCTTAAGTAGACACTCCCATCAAGTTGTATCTTACACGGGTACCAGTGTTAAGATAAATTTCGAAGAACAAGTTTAGTAAGTCTTATCACAAGACCCCCGATATCTGGAATTATAGTTGAAAGTACAGCAACAAATGATTTGGAGTATACCATAAATATGAAAGGATTAATTATATATAAATATAGGGTCTACATTCATAACATACCCTCTTTAAAGCAAATGATAACATATGAATACCATAAGAGACCCTACTTGCTTCATCTGGGCTACCAAAATATGGTGACATCATTTCAAAAAAACTCATCTTGATATGAAATGAAGAAGTATACAACTGATTATCTTGCAAGATTTTTAGGGTGCCAACAAGTCAAGGTGGAGAATCAACACCCCGCGGGGTTGCTAAATCCCCTTCCGATTTGAGAATGGAATTGGGATGTAATATCCATGGATTTTATAATAGGATTACCTTAGAATAAGTACCAACATGACTCCATTAAGGTTGTAGTGGACACACTGACCAAGGCTACACATTTTATTCCTGTGCAATATACCTTTGGGATGGCCCAAGTGGTCAATGTTTTTATGAAGGAAATTTTGAGGCTTCATGGGATACCAAATATGATCATATCTTATAGGGATGCAAATTTCACATCAAATTTCTTGAAAACATTATTTGTAGGGATAGAAATAAAAATAAATTTTAGCACAGCCTACCTTCCCTAGATCGAGAGATAGACTCAAAGAAAAGAACCAAATATTAGAGTACATGCATAACATGTATGTAATAGATATACCCAAAAGGTGGGAGAAATTTTTGCACTTATCATAATTTTCATATAAGAACAGCTATCAAGCCTCTTTAAATATGAGTCCCTTTGACGCTTTATATAGCAGAAAATTCCATACTTCGCTTAGTTTGAGCCAATTAGAGGAAAAAATAGTTCTTCGACCAACGGCATTACATGGACTAGAACAAATCGTACGTAAAATTTGATAGAACACCAAAACAACCCAAGATTCCTAGAAGAGTTATGTAGATAGAAAAAGGACACACAAATAATTTAATATTGGGGATCATTTTTACTTGAGGGTGAAACCTCATAAGAGTACCCTCAACACGGACAATTTTTCTAAGTTAGCACCTGATTACTGTGGGCCCTTTGAAGTTTTTGAATGAGTGGGGCTAGTAGCATATCAATTGGTTATGCCTAGTCATGTTAAATTACATAATGTTTTTCATGTTTAATTATTGAAAAAAATATGTTCATGATCATCCTCATGTGGTTGATTGGAATTTTATATAGGTGGAACCTGAAGGGGATTTTCTTCTAGAACCACTTTGTATATGGGGGTGGGAATAAAATGTGCTTTGGAATAGAAATTTCGCTTGGGTGAAGGTGTAGTGGAAGTACTTTACACCTGAGGAGACTACATGGGAACAAGAGGAAATCATGAAATAGAGTTACACAGTTTTTTCACGTAATGAATAATTATCTACTAGCATGAAGGACAATGTTTTGTTTTAAAGAGAGGACTATGTAATACCCTATAATTGCAGATTATTATGTTAGATAGGACATAGACAATGTGGACCTATGAAATAATTATAATGTTGAAGGAATTATATTTTAGTATTAATTGAGAGAATTTCATACTAAATTGTAAAATACAAAGTATTAAGAGATCCCAAAATTATAATCCGCGAGGATAGGATAGCATTTTAATAACTTCCCAATCTCCCAAAAAAAAAAATATTCCCTTGGAGAGAAAGAAATTAAATTAAATGAAAAATTAGATTGAACAAAAATATCTAATAAGACCTCAACGAAGAGGAATTTTCACTAGGAATGGGTAGGAAAAGGAATGTTGTAAAAAAACGATCTTTAAAGAAGAAAAAAAAATTTGTGAAAAAAAAGACAACAAAACAAAATCCTAGGCTATGGGAAACAACAACCCAGAATAACAGAACGTCGTTATGGAAACTTTCTCGGGAAATTTGGATTAAAAGAGCCTTCAATAGTCTAACAAGAGGTTGTCACTACTAGGGGGAAATAGATCTCTGCTCAAGGGAGAGCTCTGAGGAGAAGCTCGTAAATCGCAGGAAAGTCACCTTTAAAATTGGTATGTCATATCTATAAATATTAGTATTCATTTTATGTCATACTAATGAGTAGTTTATGGAAGCATACATAAGTTTTAATATTCAATTCTATTTTATATTAGTGAGGAATGAACATTTTCTCGGAACTGTATAAGTAGAAATTAGTATTAGTTGCACCTTTACGTATTTTGAGGGAGTACTAACTATGTAGTGTTGTAATGGAAGACTAATACATTGTATGTACCCTTTTAGTACAATTTAATACATCAATATCGTATAGAATGTAGAGAAACCATTAGGAAGTTCTAGGGAGAAGATGTGTAATGATAAATGGACTAATAGAAATGCAATTTCAAAGAAGGAATCTATCAATATGGGAGCTAAATATAAACTGGTGTCATTCATAGATTCTGATAAAAAAATTTCTGCTATCACCATTACATAAATATGAAGGGTGTAATTAGTAGCAAAATTTAGTCTTGATATTATTGGAGTCGGTAGAGATTACTGTTAAATTTCTAATACTATTATATTTGGTACTATGTTAAGGAAAATTTCTCACTTAAGTATAAATTCCCTTTTTGGAGTTAGGATAGTCCATTTCTTTTCTATTTTTATAACTAAAAATAATGGTTAGGAATTGAAAAACTAATGCCGACTTGAGAATTTACTAATGAAGGGGTCTTGATGTATGTTACTAAACCTTTTTCAGAATAGTTAAGCTGAAACAAGTATTATGACTGGAAATTTAAAGTATAAAATTGAAGGTGAAATTTCAAACATATCTATTATCCTAAGCATCACAAATATTCGTAATGATACTCTCTCTTCTTATTATCATAACAGTAAGGAGAAAATCGATAGTTAAATTGTATAAATTATTGTTGGTAATATAAGGATGAACTGTATCTGCCATTTCTCAATTTAGTGTATAAATTGGGCTATAAATGTTCCACACAGATCAACAACTTTTTGTATTAAACTCGATAACAGAAATTTTATTTTAGCAGAAAAGTGAGTAAATAAAATGTAAATCTATAAAAATCGCTTAGAAAAATTAACGAATAAAATCATAAACTTCAAATCATTCTCGTACAACCCAATTTCAATATTCGTAGATGAAAAAATTACATGATAATTTCATAAGTATAAAGCAAATGAAATTCCAAGTCATACTACAAGATCGGAAAATCAAATTCAGATTTCATGCGTAAATCTATGGGTATGATGAACAATATTAATTTATATATAAGAAAAATTTGATAATAAAAACAACTAGAGGATTATGATCTAAATCTTATAATGACCAAATAGTTCTTTTACAGTACACAGTCATGCTTATGAAGTCAAATATTCACAAATAATATTTCAATTAGGCACCCTCACGATTTGGGGCTTGACACTTAAATTACAAAATATGAGCCATCAAAAGAAATGCATAGTAGCACAAGAACATAGGTGGTTGTATGATGCAAAACCATGAAAATATAGGGAATAACAATTTGGATCTAGTAAAACCAAATATCTGTATAATTTCTGCATAAATCTCGACGAGAATTCCAAGATGGCAAGGTTCGGTTGGACCTGCAGCAATTCCAACACAGATCTATTATAAATCAAGTTTGACATAAATAAATAAAATGAAAAATCTAAGCAACTCAGAAGGGAAAAAAGATAAAAATAAAATTTTACCTTGACTTAGACCCTAGATATGTTGAACCCATGTTGGAAATATATGCATATAAGTGTAATGGTATTATATGTGGAATGAGCACTGAGTAGTGATACTCATTATTCTATCAAACCTGGAAAAAAACAAAACAAGGGTAAATTTTAAACAAGTGAAAGTTAGAACTATTACTTGGAGGAGTGTCACATAAATTATATCAAGATGAATTGCTTTTGAATCTCTTATAGTTATAAATATATTAATACAAAATCTCAAACCTAGTTCCCTAACCCGCTTTGCAGAAAGATGCAATGTGATGACAATGTTTTCAAGAAGAGGGAAAATGATGACAATGGTTAGATGAGATATAAATGGGATGCAGGGTCATTTGGTAGCTGATTGAAGCCCTCATCGTGAAGAGGATTATCTATGTGATTCTCTTCATATAAATAATTAGATTTGAAAAATTAAACCAAATAATTTAAAAGAAATTGAATTCCAGACCAGAGTAGGGGAAAAGGCCATACCTGTTCTATGAAGCTTGAATTCTTGCCACCAACATCTGCAAAGTTGAAATTACTAGAAGGAGAGAAAGTATCGTGTTGGAATCACACAGATTCGAAACCAAATTGAGATAGAATTCAAGTTATTGGTCTTTCTTCAAAAACCCTGTGGGAAGGAATTTACCCTTATCTCGATCAATACACTCTAGTATTGTCATAGAGATGTAAAAAAATAAGAAAGAATAAACAGAGTAAAATATGAAGCCAATTCCCCTGAAGAATAGGTAAAGAAAAATGGGGGAAAATGTCGTACCATTACCCTATTTTTATGATTTTTATATATTTTGAATTATTTAAACAAGGTGAACTAATTCCTATACCTATAAACAATAATTACCAGAGAAAATAGAAATTGTGCTAAAGTACTCATACAGATTGAACCTCTTTGGAAATGGAAAAGAAAAAAAATGAATCACGCAACCCACTGTACCCACAATCGAGTTAACTGATTACCTGCTCGCAAACCCTCCAAGGAATTATCACTCGCAAGTTGTAGCATTCAGATTTCGAGTAGGGTGTGTTAGCCACCTATAAATTTTTTGACAAGAAAACAGGTGGCTAAATTGTTCTTGAGCCTTCAAGGCATACATTTCCTCTGAAAACATATCATCCTTGAAGCCTCCTTGTGTCTTTTTCCTTTGAACAATCTTCACTGTTGTTTCCATTAAAAAGCCTCACTGTCTGTGAAAGAAATTTTCCCAAAAGGGCCTCTATTTACCCATTTTGTCCCCTAAAAACCCCATTTTTCATCCCCTTTTCCCCTCACAAATTTCCTCTCAAAATCCCCCACTAACCCACTGAATCATAAAAATCCCCTTTTTAAACCTTGTGGCCCCCTTCATTCGGTTTAAAAATCTATTTTTTCCCTGTATCGAAACCCCCTTTAAAGCCTTGAAAATCCTCTCTTTGGCCTTAAAACCCCAATTTTCCATATAGCAGGCTTAAGCCCCTTTTGGCCAACCCCTTAACCACTTCCCCACCACGTGACCCATGCCCAGAACCAAGCACTATAGGCCTAGGCACTAATCACAATCGCAACTTTCATGGTGCACATTTTCCTTTGTTAATTCAATTTATTTTGATGCGAGGTATTTGTTCTAATAGACCCCCACCACATTCTCCGCCATTGATCTATACATATCTAATGGCCCTGATGCAATCGCACTGCCGCCCCAATTTCCAATCGCAAGGATTTTTATATGCCACCGTGTGTTCCCTGATTGGCAACCCCTGATCCAATCCTGACCGTCGATCTCGCCCTAATCGGACGGACTACGTGTAATCGCAACGTTAATGTTTCAGAGTCCCAACCTCTGCCTTCTCCGATGTGATTGGATTGCAACCATTGATATAATGAGATCTAACGGTCTAGATTACTCCTCACTCCGCTCATTGCACCCCTCTTTCTCCCCGTCGATTTAATCTTCGGCGTTGATCTTGTTCAAGATCGGATGGCTGGCGCTCAATCGCACCATCGCCAATAGGAAGTTCTTAATGTGTCACCCTCCACCTCCCCCAATTACGATCCTCCAATTCAATCGTGTCCTTCCAATCGATCTAGATCGACGGCCTACATTGCATCGCGCCCTCCACCATAATTCTTCATCGGAGCCTCTATTAACTTCAACATTCAATCCTCGCCAGTTAATTGCCCTCCGCCTGTTGGGTCCCACCATAAGAGGCACCCAACTTTCATTCATTTTTATCATTTCCCTTTGTATTCGGCCAAAGGTTAAGCCTTTGTGTTTTAACACTAAAGGCCAATTTTCTCCATATAATCTCCCTCCACGATCGATCGTAGTCATTGACCACCATTGTTTCATCTAATCGAACGACCTGTGACCATTTTCACACCAAACCTTCATTTAGTCTGTTCCTCACCATTCCATAGTTATTTTCACCGGTTTTTCACTTTCATCCATCATTCTTTCAAGCCTTTGCAGTAGTTTTCCACCACTCCCTAGATTTCATAACGAGTTATTGTATTGTGCATGGTTTACAGAGTGAGAGATTCATGTTGTCTCTATAGTCACGATCACTATGACTCAGAGCGCAGAGAGACCAATCAGTGAAGTGGAAAAGTGTATCAGTAAAGATATTAAAAGTGATTTAAAGCTTGTAATTGAAAATTTAACTCTTTAATCCCATGTTTCCAAGGGTAAGACGCAGTTTGAAGACTAAAGCACACAAAAGGGTCATATCTATGCTTTTACAACAGCAGAGAGTATTTTCTCAAAAAGTACACTTCCCGACAGCGTTCTCCATGCCTCCTCAAGCCCCTAAAGACTATTACACTGACATAAGCTTCTAAGAGAACTGTCAGATAGTACTTATGTAAGCATGGTGACCCACATACTTTCCATCCCTGTCACTTGTTTCAGAAGGCAATTACAGAGTACCTTACAGTAAAAGAAGTATTACAAAGAACACATCTGAGGTTGATATCAACCTGACAGAGACTTCAAACTAGACTACAGAGTAGAATGCAGAGCCATTAAGCAGATTGGGCATGCACACTTCCTCCACTTTGTCTTAATGAAATAAATTAAATTTACATCTACCACTACAGTTATCCATCCTCCTATAAGAACCCTTGAAGAACATATTGTAAAGGTTTTTGTTGTTGTTGTTGTTGTTGTAGTTAGAGGGATTATTTTAGCTATTATAACTGTTATTGGAGGGAATCAGTTGAGTAGTTTGTAATTTAGTAGGCTGGGGGGAGAAGTTTGGACTGTAATCAACCATTGAGCTCAAAGTATGTGACTGGTTTTTCACATCAATTAATCAAGCAATTTCACAGGATCCTGGTCTATATTACGGGTGATGTTTCCTTGTCTTATTTCATTTTAATCACGCTGTTCATATTTCTCTGATAAGAATTAGTAAATCAGTCTTAGGATATACCCCTACATGATACCCTAATGCCCACTACTCTTCTTATCTTTGATGTTTTCTGCTGATAGTGAATCTAAGAGAAAATTCATGTAATTTAAAAAGTTAAAGATGTTGGTCCATCCCATTCTTACTGATGTGTGAATTCGGGGTTTTTTTCTTAGAGGTTCTTGTTGGGTTTACGCTGGAAGAACTGGGATATCGGGGATCTACTGAGCCCTGTTCACTGGGGTCCTTTTTCGACAGATTGGCCTTTCTAAGATCTCTTGAGCTAGTGTCCAAATCATTGAAGGTTAAAAGCCCTTCTCTGATCTTAGGCCTAGTTCTGTGTTAAATCTTAACTCTATTTTTCCTTGAGAGTATGCTGAAGCAGGCCTGGAGTTAAATGACCTCTAGCCTGATCTTAAGCTACCATTGTGTCTTCATTGAGAAATTCCTTTGAGTATGTCAAAGCAGGTCTGGATTTAAATGATATCTGACCTGATCTCTAGACTTCACTTGTGTTTTTCTTTCTTTCTTTCACCTTCACTTCTTAATGTTCCATTCCACCATCTATCTAAAATATCCTTTAGTATAAATGATTTTCCCTATGAAAAAAATTGGTTAGTTGTTATACAAGTAACCCCCTTTCATGACTCCATAGCCCAATGGATGACACTTTCCTGACTCATCTTCTTTTGCCGAAACATCTTGCTGCTTCATTCCTTTCATTCCATAAACTTATCAATTAATGATCTCCGACTCAACCCAACAACCAAACCAATTTGAAACCCCCCCTTTGTGCTTCATAACTAGCCTAATACCTTATCTTGAGCTTTCAAAGATATATCGTTTTTTGTATTTATAGAGAAATCCCTCTTTGGACCCATGAGGGCTAGATCCTGAGGTCCCAAAGTGGTTTGATGTTGTCTTATCTTTTGGTATTGCCAAATCTGCCAAAACATAGGAACCCCAACATAATGGCGACTCCACTGGGGAGAAAAAATCTGAGATTCCTCAACTACTAATATCTGGTCTGGTGTCCCATTGTCATCACCAAAATAATGGCAACTCCGCTGGGGAACAACTTAGACCAATGCCTTTAGATTGGTTTTTCATTGCTAATGGTGGACAACAGCCTGTTTCAAACATCAAAATTCATCCACCTGGCGACTCCACACTCCGTAACTCCTAACAGACCAAATGAATCCACTGGTAGAATACTCTGAATTGGTTGAGAAGATACAGTGACCTCTTCTTACTTAATCAGATCCAGACATGGATAGAGAGGAAAAGATAGATGCTTTGTTAGATAGATTAAACAGACTGGTAAACATGTTTGGTGAAATAATGGTAAATGTGTATGAGGCTAATTTAAATGCCAATGTTGACTACTTAGAGTAGCCCACGCCTTTTCCAGAACCAGGACAAACTCAAGACCTAGATAATGAGAAAGACATGTATGATGCTCAAGAATCTATAGAAGATGAAGAGGAAAGTGATTAAGGTCTACCTAATTTCTTACCCATGTCTTGTGCTACGTTGACTAGAGAATATCATGACCTAATAGCGAAAACTAATAGGGAATGTTGCTTTGAGGAGACAAGAGACCACATAGAAGATGCAAAATCTGATGTGGAAGGAGAAAGAGATCAGGAAAAATCAGAAATTTCTCAAATTTTCCGTGCTATCACAAGTAAAGATTTCACATAAAAGGCTCAAGAAGACATCCAGCCTCCAGATCAGTTAGTTCAAGAAACATAGGACTGTTTTTCTTCTGTCTATGTTAAAAAAGAAAATCCTCCGTTGACAGAAGAAGAGATGGACCGAATATTAAACACGCAGTCCACCTCTGAGATATTCTATAGAACAAATACTCTTGCTCGTTCGTCTAATCAGTTTTATTATGCAGATATAGAAAACTCCTTTGCAGATCAAAATGAAGAAAGACTTGTTGAGAATCCAGTAGGTTGGATTGGTAAAATTACTTACAGTTATGATTTTCCTATTTATGATATGTTTGATGATTATTGTTTCCAAAGGGAAGCTGAGCTTGTAAGACCATCATCAGTAGACTCATGGGAGGAAGATCAGGGCCAACAACTTCAAAGAAGTAATGAACCAAGTCAGCCGAAGTAATGAACAAATTAAACCTATCTATGACACTGATGAAGAAAGTTATGAAATCCTAGTAATAGATGAGGATTCATTGAATTTTCACTCTGTTACTCCTTAGATCATCAATCATAGCTTCCATGTGATTGGAAGTCAACAGTCCTCCTTTTCAGAGGATGAAGAAGAAAGAAAAAAAGAGTTTTTTGAGCAGACTGAAATTAAGGAGCCTTCTCTTGAAAAAGAGGAAGCAATAGAACAAACCTCTACTCAAGAATACATGGATCTCTTCAAAAAGCTCAACCCATTAGAGAATAATATATCAGAGCTCCAAGAGGACAACACTGCCATATAAGATGAGTCCTCTAGTTTAGAAAATGAAGAAGATGAAGGAGATTCTCTTTCTCAAGAGAGTCTTTTTCTTGATCCAGTGGAAGAAGAATAAATTTTGGTTGAGGTTTTCCTACCAAATATTCATAACCAGGTATCATTTCATGATCCTTATGCTCATTTCCTACAAATATTTGAAGAAGGATCAAAGGTATTTTTGAGCAGCATGTTGCAGACAACAAGAAAAAATTTTAAAGCTGTTTTTTAGGAACAAAGAGAATGGGAGTGGCCCTGCCTATCCAGCATGCTCAAGGAGATGAGCAAGAAAGACCAGTCATGGGATCACTTGATGGACTGGTTGTATTGGAAGAGAAGGTTTATAAGCTAGAATTGTAAATATTCCAAGTTAGAGTAGGGTAGGAAGGAAAAGCTCAATAAAGCTTAGCTTGGGAGCATTTAGTCAGTTGTTTTTAATTTCTGCAAAGTCCAGCAAGCCAGACAATCTAATCCTGGCTTGATTGTTTTTCAATTTTTGTCTTAGAATGTACTGAAGAAATCTGCTAGACAGTTTAATCCTAACAGATAGTAGTTTAGGTAGAGAAAATATGAGGCCAACAGTTTAATCTGGTCTCATGGAGTAATAAGGATAGAAGTAGAATAGGTTTATTTTCCTGTTTGTAAAAATTTATGATGTAAAGGGTCTACAAGTCCAAATGCCCCTAGAAGAAAAAATGTTGGGACAATAGTATGGGTAGGTAGTTGTTTGGGAGAATATTACCGCTGATATAATGTCTTCATGATTTGTGGCAGCTGATCCAGAAAAGAAAATATGTGTCAAGTACCAGGCATCTGGCCTACACCAAAGATCATTTTCTAAATTCTTGACACCTTCAAGAAGATGCCATCCCCATATGGAGCCACTATTAGCCACCTATAAATTTTTTGACAAGAAAACAAGTGGCTAAATTGTTCTTGAGCGTTCAAGGCATAAATTTACTCTGAAAACATATCATCCTTGAAGCCTCCTTGTGTCGTTGTCCTTTGAACAATATTCACTGCTGTTTCCATTAAAAAGCCTCACTGTTTGTGAAACAATTTTGCTCAAAAGGGCCTCCATTTGCCCAATTTGTCCCCTCAAAACCCCATTTTTCATCCCCTTTTCCCCTCACCAATTTCCTCTCAAAATCCCTCGCTAACCCTCTAAATCATAAAAATCCCCTTTTAAGACCTTGTGGCCCCTTTCATTCGGTTTAAAAATCCCTTTTTTCCCTCTATCGAAACCCCTTTTAAAGCCTTAAAAATCTTATTTTTGGCCTTAAAAACCCATTTTTCCATATAGCAGGCTTAAACCCATTTCGGCCAGCCGTTTAACCACTTCCCCACCTAGAACCAAGTGTTAAAGGCCTGGGCGCTAATCACAATTGCAACTTTCATGGTGTGCATTTTCCTTTGTTAATTCAATTTATTCCGATGCGAGGTCTTTGTTCTAATAGACCCTTGCCACATTCTCTGCCACTGATCTATACATATCTAACATCCCTGATGCAATCGTACCACCGCCCCAATCGCCAATTGCAAGGATTTTTATATGCCACTGTGTGTTCCCCGATTGGCAACCCCCGATCCAATTGTAACCATCGATCTCGCCGTGATCGGACGAACTACGTGTAATCGCAACGTTAATGTTTCAGAGTCTCGGCATCTACCTTCTCCGATGTGATTGGATCGCAACCATTGATCTCTTGAGATGTAACGGTCCAGATTACTCCTCACTGCGCTCATTTCACCCCTCTTTCTCCCCACCGATTTAATCTCCGTCATCGATCTTGTTCCAGATCGGACGGCTGGTGCTCAGTCGCACCATCGCCAATCAAAATTTCTTAAGGTGTCACCCTCCACCTCCCCCGATTATGATCCTACAATTCAATCATGTCTGTCCGATTGATCTAGATCGACGGCCTACGTTGCATCACACCCTCAACCATAACTCTTCATCGAAGCCTCTATGAACTTCAACATTCAATCTCCGCCATTGATCTCCTCCTGAGATCCAATGGCTCAAAGTTAATCGCCCTCCGCACACCAGGTCCCACCACAAGAGGCGCCCAACTTTCATTCATTTTTATCATTTCCCTTTGTATTCACCCAAAGGTTAAGCCTTTGTGTTTTAACACTAAAGGCCAATTTTCTCCATCTAACCTCCTTCCACGATCGATCCTCGTTGTTGACCACCATTGTTTCATCTAATCGAATGGCCTGTGACCATTTTTACACCAAACCTTCATTTACTCTATTCTTCACCATTCTGTAGTGATTTTCACTAGTTCTTCACCCACATCCATCATTCCTCTAGGCCTCCGCAGCATTTTTCCGCCACTCCCTGGATTTCATAACGAGTTATTGTATTGTGCAGGGTTTACAGATTGAGAGAATCACGTTGTCTCTATATTCGTGGTCACTATGACTCAGAGCTCAGAGAGACCAGTCAGTGAAGTGGCAAAGAGTATCAGTGAAGAGATTAAAATTGATTTAAAGCTTGTAATTGAAAACTTAATGCTTTAATCCCGTTTTTCGAAGGGTAAGATGCAGTTTGAAACTGAAGCGCACAAAAGGGTCATATTTGTGCTTTTAAAATAGCAGAGCATATTTTTTTAGAAACAACACTACTCGACAACATTCTCCATGCCTCCTCTAGCCCCTAAAGACTATTACACTGACAGAAGCTTCTAAGAGAACTGTCAGATAGCAGTTATGGAAGCATGGAGACCCGCAGACTTTCCGTCCCTGTCACTTGTTTCAGAAGACAATTACAGAGTACCTTACAGTAAAAGAAGTATTTCAAATAACACATCTGAGGTTGATATCATCCTGACAGAGACTTCAAACCAGACCACAGAGTACAATGCAGAGCCATTAAGTAGAGTGGGCACGAACAATTCCTCCACTCTGTCTTAATGAAATCAATTAAATTTACATCTACCACTACAGTTATCCATCCTCCTATAAAAACCCCTAAAGAACATATTGTAAAGGTTCTTCTTCTTGTTGTTGTTGTAGTTAGAGGGATTATTTTAGCTGTTAGAGTTGTTATTGGAGGGAAGCAGCTGAATAGTTTGTAATTTAGTAGGCTGGGAGGAGAAGTTTGGACTGTAATTAGCCATTGAGCTCAAAGTATGTGACTGGTTTTGCACATCAATTAATCAAGCAATTTCACAGGATCCTGGTCTATATTATGGGTGATTTTTTCTTGTCTTATTTCATTTTAATCATGTTGTTCATATTTCTCTGATAAGAATCAGTAAATCAAGCTTAGGATATACCCCTGCATGGTACCCTAATGCCCACTACTCTTCTTATCTTTGATGTTTTCTGCTGATGGTGAATCTAAGAGCAAATTCATGTAATTTAACGAGTCAAATATGTTGGTCTAGCCCGTGCTTACTGATGTGTGAATTTAGGGTTTGTTGCTTAGAGGTTCTTATTGGGTTTAAGCTGGAAGAATTGGGATACCGGGGATCCAGGGTAAGCCCTGTCCACTGGGGTCCTTTTCCTAAAAGTTGGCCTTTCTAAGATCTCTTGAGCTAGTGTCAAAAGCATTAAAGGTTAAAGGCCCTTCTCTGATCTTAGGCATAGTTCTATGTTAAATCTTAACTCTGTTTTTCCTTGAGAGTATGTTGAGGTAGGCCTGGATTTAAATGACCTCTGACCTGATCTTAATCTACCCTTGTGTCTTCATTGAGAATTTCCTTTGAGTATGTCAAAGCATGTCTTGATTTAAATGATATCTGACCTGATCTAAAGACTGCACTTGGGTTTTTCTTTCTTTCTTTCACCTTCACTTCTTAATGTTCCATTCCACCATCTATCTAAAAGATCCTTTAGTATAGATGATTTTCCCTATGAAAAACCTTGGTTAGTTTTTATACAAGTAATCCCCTTTCATGACTCCATAGCCCAATGGATGACACTTTCCTAACTCATCTTCTTTTGCCGAAACATCTTGCTGCTTCGTTCCTCTCATTCCATAACCTTCTTAGTTAATTATCTTTGACTCAAACCAAGAACCAAACCAATTTAAAACCCACCCTTTATGCTTCATAGCTAGCCTAGTACCTCATCTTGAGCTTTCAAATATATATCATTCTTTGTATTTATAGAGAGATCCCTCTCTGGACCCAGGAGGGCTAGATCCTCAGGTCCCAAAGTGGTTTGATGTTGTCTTATCTTTTGGTATTGCCAAATCTGCCAAAAGATAGGAACCCCAGCATGGTGCAAGGCAACACATAGTGCAATCACATCAATATATGGAATGAAAGGTCTAGGGTGGTGGTGTAGTCCCCTGCACCAAGGATTTCCCCATGAATAGCACATTACATTAACTAAAGAGAAATCATAAGAGAAGTTTATTTTCCATAGTGTATTTACTTAAATGTTCTCTACCTCCCACAATAATAAGTCTAAAAACATGTGTGTGAGGAAAATGAATTTACCTTGGTAGTGTGGAGATGATTTTAAATGATGGGAAAGTGGGAAGGAATAATCATCAAGCACAATGGCCATATACCTGTGTCCAAGTGTTAAACAAATGGAGGAAAGGCTAGGGTATAGTCTTAGGGTTTAGGCCTTTAAGAATTCACCATAGATATTCTATGAAAGGATCTCCACCGTTCACTGTAGTGCCTCGAGGTTTGTGGAAATCATGTGAAGGGAGGATAAGTTCACATGGCCTACTATAGATGGAAACCATAGTCTGAAAGACATCACCAAGGGAGACGACGACATTCATAAATATGTATCAAACTATGTTATTAATTTAACTAGTTAGTAAACCATATGAAATAAAAAGGTTTGGGGCACAAGTATATCCAAATCCATTCAAACCATAAGTAAATAAAAAATTTTGGGCACCAATGTACCTAAAGTCCATTCAATTCATAATTAAATTAAATTCTTAGGGAATAATTAAATTAAAATCCCATTTAGGCATAGGTATGAATTAAATTGTTAGAATCAACCTAACAAGGGTATAATAAAAAGAGATCACCAAATACCAAAAGTGAAATTAGTAATGGTTGAAAGATAATTAATCAAGGTAAACAAGTGAAACTCCAACTTCTTGGAGAATTGCTTTAACCTAGTCATTGTTGCATCCTCCACCTGAAGTAACTTTGTGAACATGCAATAGTACTATAAGAATATCATATAAGCCCTATCAAGGAATTATATTAAGTCAACTAACGAACAATATGAGTTATAAGAAAAAAAATTGGGGAATTATAATTAACATGGTTTCTCACATAAATTGCATAACATGAACCTCTTGAATTTACTGATATGATTCAAGGCATACTGACCATCATTACATATATCTCGAAATTATAAGACTAAAGGTTTTAAACATGAATAATTTATGGTAAAAATAAAAAAAGTTACCAAATGCATTAATATAACTCTCATTCTAGCGGTGGCTTGCAAATTGGTTGATCAAATGAAGAAACGAGTTGTGTCATCACGTTCCTTATGAAAAGTCATGAAATTTGAGTATAAAATTGACCGTGTTCTAAAAGTCTCAAACTTGGTACTCCAGGGAATCTAAAATATTCCTTTTAGATTCCTTCTCCAAGGTTCCACCATCATGGTTCCACTCCTCATCATTCTGCCTCTAGAAAATCGACTATTCAGATCGAAAAATTGTATGCACAATTAGACTTCTACGAACTTTCCGTTCAGATGAATATAAAATTAGCATTTTTCTCACACCATAAAAATTATACCCTACAAAATACAAATAGTCCTTAAATATCCTACATGAGGAATATGTTATGGAATATTCCCTTACTATATACCCTCTTGAAAATCGTGCCCACCTAGTTCTGGGTTCCATGTGCATGGTTCCTCTAGTGCTTTGTTGTTCTGGGCGAATGAACTAATTGGGTTTTTAATATGGGAACTGACATAAACCAAATCCTACCCATAGGGTAGTTTCCTGGGATGAATTTCTAAGTACATTAGTCTCCTATCGAGTGTGGGTTCAAACCCTATCCAACATTGTTCTTGGGCATGTTTTTGTGTTGGCATTAATCTATGTTTTGAATGGTGTATTGTGGTTAGTTATGTTGTATTTTTATATGGGGCCACGTGTTTGGCATCCCAAACACATGGTTGGGCAAGTTCGATCCTTGTCGCCTCCCTCATAATACGACATAGTTGTTGGACCTTTGGCACATAAAATATTATTATGTATCCGTTGGTGGCATGTGGGTAGTTCCATCGAGCCTGCCCCATTTAACTTTTTTATTTTATTTTATATAAAATAACCCGAAAAAAGATCATTGACCAAATTTTAGCGGTCACAGAAAAAATTAAGCAATAATTTGACCATTTTTGGCCACCAAACAGTGCCAAAATGTCACTCAGTTACATTTTTCAAATTTTAGAGGATTCCACTAGATTTAGTGAGCTTCCAAATTTAGCTGGCAAAAAAAGCCCTACTTTTTAATTGAACTTGGAGTACTAATTATTTTCACATAAGGCATATTTTATTGTTTTCTACATCGTTGGAATCGGGATGAAGATCTCTTTCTTACAGTCCTAGTTTTGATCAAATCCACAAACTTCGATTTTTTAGCCTCTTGAGAGCCACCTAGATTAATTCCTCCCCACTGAGTATATTTTGGTTCTCGAAAATCATAAACATGACTGCAATATTAATCTTCATAATAGCTTCCCTTACATGACATCTTCCCTTTCCTTCACCTTCGTACTTCGAAACTCATAAATATGAAGTTGTCACATGTATAATATGAAAACCCATAATTTCTTATACATGTTGAGTTATAGTAAGAATCATGACTCAATAAAACCCCATACTTTCCAAGAATTTATAACACACTCATGGTCTAATTTACATCAAAATCCAAAACCCAAAAAATCAACCAAAAGGCCAAAAATATCACCATGTTGCATTCACAAGTGATGGAAAACACTTCATCAGTTTTACGAAAATTTTCGATACATGTCATTTAAAAATGTGACCATTCTAGAAAAATGTTTTTATGTCACCACCTCTCACTCAATAAGGTGAATGGGTCTACTTCCTACAGTTGATTCTTTTGAACAATTCCACCTGATGGTTTCTTAACAGGTGATTTATGGTCCCTCTTGAGATGCAATTCTGGATGGAGCTCCCAACATCTGTCTCTATCATGTGCACTCTTTTTGCAATGAGTATAAAAAATGTTCTTCCCTCCATGCTCTAATGATCTTATTCCTATCCTCATTCAGAGAAGGGTTTTCATGTCTTGTCCTCTTCCTCATTGCCATTCTTTTCCCACACTTGGAAACAATGTGGTTATTCAAGCCACATAGTACATGGTTTTCTATGTCGTAAGTTTTTCTCATCACTTTTAATATTCTTGTAATGGAAGGGAATGTTAGAATATCATGACCTTTTATACCTCACTTGGTTGCTTCTACTGCAAGAATGAAAAGAATAACTTGCCTTAGTGCTTCTTTTGCAATGTGAACTATCACGTGAATATTGTGATGTGATCTCAACATCCTATTTCCTCGATACTTTTGGTAATGACTTGGATTATTTGTTTAATGAATACGTTTATTTTTCTACCTTCGAGCACTCTGCTTCAATGTACCCCAATCCTGGAACTTGATGCCTTCTTATAACCTCCAATCGCTGAGTAATTCAATAGATATTAATACCAAATCTCTTTCCTTGATATCCCATCTTCTTCATGAGATTCAAAACAATTCTTGTAGTGTGGCTCTTAAATGCACAAAAATCATCATCATCATGTGAAAATTAAAATAAATAATTACTAATGCTATTTACCTTAGTTGTTAATTATGAAGCAGGGGATGATGACCTCATTAAGAATTCATTGCAATTCAACTTTTCCAAGGCCTCTCCCATGACTCGTAATTGAATTCGTAATCTCTACTTCTCCTCTTCTAGTTCTTGTCTAAGTCTCCTTAATTGAACTTTCTCCGCCTGAAGGCTCTGGTTGATCTCATAATTTGAATGATGAGAAGAAGAATATTCACTAGAGGAGGGAGATGGAGCCTTTTCCTCTTCTATTTCTCTCTCTTGTTCCTCTTTTTCCACGTTCTCCTCATAATCTGCAAACTATATATCTACCATGTTATCCATCCTATAGAATACCTCGTATGTATCTTTATTCTTCTCCACTTTCCTTCTTTCTGCATGCTATATCCTTGCTTATCATTCACACTCGCAATTCACATCAGCAAGGAAACTGCTCTGACACCAAACTTGATCCAAGATGTTTGAGTTACCAGAATCAACCAAGATCTTTTCTTCTATGATGTATTGAGAGCCGCATGGAAAACAATATGAAAAACTACATGTTCTCAATACTTAAATAAGATGAAACATAAATAATATCATGAGACAATTCACACAACAAAATTTTATAATGGAGTTCATCCAATGTGGAATATATCAATGGGACCTATGTCAAGAGTTGGGAGGTCGCTTCATTAGCATTTGCAAATGAATGATGAGTACACTAAACAATATCTATCAATATAAGGATGAAACCCTTATCTAGATTAGCATGTCTCTCCCAAGAGATGTTCTCCTAAATGGAATTATCACTCATAAGAATTTATTGTTCATCACGAAAAATGAATTATCTCACACATAAGTGGCATAACATGGATTCCAACATAAGTGGAATACCATGAACCTATTGAATCCACTAATGAGATTTAGGGCATATTCATCATCATTACTTACATCTCCAAATTATGAGACTAATGGCTATAAACACGATTACTTTCTGGAAAATACATGAAAAGTGTCCAAATGCATCAATATACCTCTTTTTATTATGTTTACCTAGAAATATGTTGCTCAAATGAAGAAGGCAGTTGTGTTATCACGTTCCTTGTGAAAAATCGTCAAATTTGAGTATAAATTTGACCCTATTATGAAACTGTCAAATATGGGTCTCTAGGGATTCTAAAACATTCCTTGTAGATTAATGTGTCATGGTTCCATTTCTCATCATTTTTCCTCTAGAAAATTTGCTACTAATATTGAAAAATCATCTATTCCATCATACTCTTGGAAAAATTTTGGTTCAAATGAGTATACACTTGGCATGTTTTTGACACCGTTAAAATTATTCCCTACGGAATTTAAAGATTCCTCAAATATTTTGTATGAGGAATATTCCAAGAAATATTCCACTAGAATATACCCTCTCCAAAATCGTGCCACCTAGTTTCAGGTTACGAGTGCATGATTCACCTTAGCCTCCATTATTTTAGGCAAATGAATGAATTCAAATTTTAATACTATATGCCAACGTTAAAAAAAAAGCCTGCCTAAAGGGAGGTTGCTTGGCAAGAGTTGGAAAGTATGTTGGTCTCCCACTGGGAATGGGTTCAAACCCCATTAAACATTATTTTATGGGAATTGTTTTTGGCATTTTTCTATGTTTTAAATGTTGTATTGTCGTTTATTACGATGTATTGTTATAGGAGGTTTCTCATTGGGTGAGCTGACGAAATGGCCCGAAAGGTTCGATTCTCAACGACCCACCAATAATATACCATAGCCATTGGGAATTTGGTCCATAATATATTATTATTTTGTCGCGAACTTTTCCAAATCTAGCCACATTTAGCGAGACTCCCAGATTTAGTAAGCCTCCAAATTTAGATCCCAAAAAAATTCTTGCAGCTTTTTCCTTTTACTTTGACTTCTAATAACTTGAACATACAAAGTTGAATTTTGTTGTGAAACCAACTCCAAAAATAGAAGAAAAGAGATATCAACGCCTTAGAAATAAGCCACTTCAAGGGGGAAACCTCCAATACATTACATGAATGAACAATTCTTAGATGATACAAATTACAAAACCTCCTTTCATAGGAGTCCATGGGGCCACAATGTAATCCCCAGTGGAGCCATAATTAAATCCTAGCTGACCTAACAATAATAATTTAAGGGCACAATAATAATAATATGGGGGTTACAGGGGTACAATAATAACAATAAGGGGGTTACACTAACTACAATAAGGGACTATACTAGTAATATAGGGACCTAACATGCCCCTCTCCTTGAAAAAGTGTTGTCCTCAATGCTTGAGTAGCTATGGATTTTTTTGTATAAAATTCTCATCCTCCCTTGTAGAATCTTCAGTGGGTAAGTTCTTCCACATGATGAGATAGTATGAAATTCATCGAATCCCTTTTTTGTAGATTATTTCAAAGTCATAACCCAACATCTTTGTGACCCATTTTTTCTACTCTTCTCAAGATAGTATTTGTTCCAAAAAGTGTTTAAGACTATCATGATCAGTTTTTACCTTGAAGTGTCTTCCCATTAGGTAAGTTCGCCATTTATTTAGTGCATGCAGTATTGCTAACATTTCCTTCTCATAAATAGGTTTGTGTAAATACTTTCCTTTGATTGGAGGACTTTCAAAAGCAATGGGTCTTCCTTCTTGCATTAAAACAACACCAATTCAATTTCCTGAGGCATCACATTCCACAATAAAGGTTTTTGTGAAGTCTAGCGTAGCTAAGACCCGTGCTAGGCACATTTCCTCTTTAAGATGTTTAGAGGCCTTAGTTGCTTCAGGAATCCATGAAAATGCATCTTTCTTCAATAATGTTGTTAGAGGTGCTGCTATTCTCCCATAATTCTTAACAAACTTGCGATAATACCTTGTTAACCTAAGAAATCCTCACAATTTCTTTATGGTTGTGGGGACTTTCCATTCCTTAATGGATTTAATTTTTTTAGGGTCTACCTTAACACCCTCCTGAGATACAATATGACCTAGATATTCCACCTCTTCTACTCCAAAGAAACATTTGGATGTTTTTTCATATAATTGTTTCTCCTGCAATAGTTTGAGCACCCTGTCAACATGTTGAACATCATCCTTCCAATACCTGTTGTAGATTATTATATCATCAAAAAATACTAGCACAAATTTTCTAAGGGTTTGAAAATGGAATTCATCAACCCTTGAAATGTAGAAGGTGCATTGGTAAGGCCAAAAGGCATGACCAAAAATTCATAATGACCCTCATGAGTTTGAAATGTTGTTTTTGAAATATCTTCAGTCTTCATTCTAATTTGATGATATCCTGAACGAAGATCCAACTTGGTAAAATAAATTGCTCCATGTAATTCATCCAATAATTCATCAATCACAGGAATGGGAAATTTATCTTTAATGGTGAGCTTATTGAACTCCCTATAATTCGGACACATGCACTATCATCCATCCTTCTCGTGTACCAATACTACAGGAGCAGAGAAAGAAATTTGACTAGGTTGAGTTATACCCGACTCTAACATTTCTGCAATCATATGTTAAATTTCGCTCTTTTGGACATAAGGATATCTATAAGGCCTGATGTTTGGACGAAAACTTCCTGGAATCAAATGAATAGAACAATCATGATCATGAATAGTTGGAAGTCATTTGGGAGTTTCAAACACCTTGGAATGATTATCGAATACTTTTTGGAGATCTACAAAAATAGCTGATTTTGATGTTGGAACTTCTAGTGAGCATAATTGTGCAATTACGCCTCGTTGTTATTTCTTTAGAAGATTTTTCATGACATTAGAGCATATTATATTTCACGGCTTCCCTGCAATACCCTGTAATTCGACTTCCTTTCCTTCTAAGAAAAATTTCAAGAAAAGCTATTGAAAATTAAAAGCTACCGTCCCCAAAGATTGTAACCATTGTACTCCTAGTACATCATCAGCACCTCCCATAGGAATGGAAAGCATTGGACTATTCAATACATATTCCCCCATGGTTAGCTTGGTATTATGGAATTTTTCACAGCAATTTATAGTTCCTCCATTTTCAACCATCACTTGATATTCTGGTGCTAGGTATATGAAACAATTCAATTCCTTGGCTACCTTTCAATGAATAAAATTATCAGTGCTACCTGAATCAATCAACACTATTACCTTTTTCTTCTTGATATGTCCTTCTATATTGAGAGTTTTATGAGTGGTAATTCATGCCAATGCATTACACGATATGGCCGGACTCATTTCTTCCTCTTCTAGGGTTGCTTCCTGGTGTATATCCTCTTCTTTTGACGATTCTTGTACATTTTATTCTTCCTCTTCACAATCTATGTAAAATAATTTCTTCTCGGCACACTTATGACCTTTAGTGTATTTGCTATGACAACTGTAGCAAAGCACTTTTGCTATTTTTTATTCCAATTTTTGTGGTGTCAACCTTGTAGATTGTGGAAATCTAGGAGTAGCAACACTTCCATCTTTATAGAAGTGAGTGGTAGGCTTCCTTGTCACCATAATTTTACATTCAATTTTTATTTCCAACCTGAATGCCTTCTCTAATGAATCAGGTTCCAAAACGAAAACTTCATGTTGGATGTTATCCTTTAAAGTACCTATGAAGAGATCAATCATGTGTTTCTCTGGAATATCAGTTACCCTTATATTCAATTTTTGGACGTCCTCAATGTGCTCCCCCACTGACCACTTTTGTTTGAGATTTATCAATTGGCTAAAGAAAGTGTTGCTCTTTGTATCCTCATAATGTGCTATCATTTCCTCCATAAAAATTGACCAAGTGATAATTTTTTTATGGGAGCAAAGCCATCGATACCACACAAATGTATTTTTTTATAAATGTAAAGTTGCAATGCGTACCTTTTGTGTGTTTTTCACATTATTGAGATCGAAATATTGCTCAATCTGTAGTATCCATGTTACAGGATCCTTTCCATCAAACTTCCTCATATCCATTTTTGGAATATGGTGGTTCTTCCCTCCAACATCAAAGTTTATGAAATCACAATTAACATTTATTTTGTTCTCATAATGAGTTTCCTCTACTATCTTTTCACCATTAGGGAACATTTCTTGTATCGACTTTGTCAAACCTTCCATGTCTTATTTTATATCATTCTTCATGTTTTACATCTTAGCTTCCATGTCATCCATCTTAGATTCCATGCCAGCTTCCATGCCATCCATCTTAGCTTCCATGCCATTCTTCAAACCATCCATCTTAGATTCCATGTCTTTCTTCAAACCTTCCATGTCATTTTTCGTTGCTCTTTGTGAGAGCGAAATTTGTTGCACTTGCTCTTGTAATTTTGATATGTCATGTTGCCATTCTTCATCTTCATGAGTCATAGTAGAGCCTTCTAAAGGCTTAACGGGTGTTGAATTATTTTTAGGGGATGTTTGAGAATCCAATACTAATATCTATTTTACAATATTCCCTTGGAATCGATTCCACTTGATTCTTCAAACAAGACTTATGCAATTCGGAAAAAAAATACACACCTTTTACATGCTTTTGAGGAGCTCTATATTGAAATTGACTTATCTCTTAAATTTTACACTGTAGTATTCCTCTAAATCATCTTTCAATTGCCACAGGTTTGACTTGATTTTGATTCTTCAAGGCAAAGTTATGTCCAATCTCCCACAATGACCTAATTATGGACCGGTTCATTAGAGAGAAATTGTACGACTTGCCATGTGTCACTGTTTGCTCCTTTAGGTTTACAATTTATAGAAAAAAAACTATAGTCCATATAATTCCAGTCAATTTTTACAGAATTCTAATCCGATGCTCAGAGAGGGAGTTATGAATATTTTCCCACAATCACCTCTTTGAGATGAAATTAGGGAGCCTAAAAAATACCTAACTTCCACATATCATATCTCTGAAACTATTGCGAACCAATCTCTAAAATTTTGTGATGATGTTCCTCAGGCTTTCGGCTTCACACTCTAAAAATTTCAGCTTCTGAACCCTCATAGAAAATAGTTAATAGATAAAATTTCGCGATGACCTGCTTAGGTGAAATTCAGAAGCCTACAAAAATCCCTAACTTCCATACATCATATCTCCGAAAATATTATGAACCAAGCTCTGAAATGTTTTGAAAATGTTCCTCAGGATTGGGAATTCACACTCTAAAAATTGTAGCTTCTGAAACTTCGTAGAAAAATAGTTATTGCAAAAATTCCACGATGACCTATTTGGAGCAACGAAACCCTAGAATCCAAAGCTCTAATAGCAAATGTTGTGAAACCAACTCCAAAAATACAAGAAAATAGATATCAATGCCTTAGAAATAAGCTAATTCAAGGGAGAAACCTCCAATACATTACTTGAATGAACAATTCTTGGATGATACAAATTACAAAACCTTCTTTCTATATATAGGAGTCCATGGGGCCACAATGTAATCCTAGTGGGGCCACAATGTAATCCTAGCTGAACTAACAATAATAATTTAAGGGAAAAATAATAACAATATGGGGGGTTACACGGGTACAATAATAACAATAAGGGGGTTACACAAACTACAATAACGGACTATACTAGTGATACAGGGACCTGACAAATTTGAGTGTCATCTATGCCATTGGAATCAGGATGACAAGCTCTTCTTTATGGACCCAGATTTGATGAAATCCACAAACTTTAATTTTTGAGCCCCTCGAGAGCCACTTCGATCAAGCTACCTTTGTTTTGTGTTCTTTCATATATATATATATATATATATATATATATATATATATATGATAGAATTTTTTAAACTATTTGAAATTTTTTTAAGATATTGAAGATATTTGTATATTTAAAAACAAAATTTAAATCACTAAAAAACATTACAATATTATTATAAAGTTATGAAAAGATAAAATAATTAAATTACCATTTTTAACTTATCTAAACCTCATATATAAACATAGTCTCCTAAATCTGGTGTCAAATTGTCACTTAGGTTCAAATAGACAATGCCTTGTTATGGGGCTTAAAGGAGTCAAATACCTCTATTTCCAAGGTTCCACAAGTCACCACTAATGCTCAATATCCACTCGACATCCACTGACATTATTTTTAGAAAATTAATTAAAATAGGTAAGGTAGATATAATCATTTAAGAATATTTTAGGTTCCCTGAAATTAATATTTTATTCGAGAAAAAATTCCTTAGTAGCACTGAAAAAAACATAATTTAATATTTGATTTTTTTTGGTTGGATCGTGTTTCAGTGATGGTGGGATTTACCTCCACTGCCCATATTAAATTCTCTCATTTACCTAGGAATCCTTTGAGTAGAATTTCCTGAGAAGAGGATGTGATGTTTTGGGGCATTCATCAAAGAAAAAAAATGAATTCCAGTAGATGGAAGAGGCTGGAAGCTCCTATATAACATTGAAATTGGATGGGCTAGTTTTGTTGGAAGAAAGTTAAATGACAAAGATATTTTCATTTATGATTGTTTCTAGGGCTTTGGATATTTGAAGAACTTATTAACTCATGGAAGTATTTTCTATAAAATACCAACAAGGTGCATTTGATTAACCATCACTATTGGCAGGTTGCAATGTAAACATAGACGTTGCTCTACAAATGAGTAATTCAAGTCTAGAAAGTGGCAAACAACTCAAAGGGAATGTTGAACAATCGAATGATTTCTTTTGTGTAATAAGAATGTTCTAATTTATTTCATTCTTAGTAGTAAAATATGTTAGTTATCCACTTTATAGGTCATTGGAGTTCCTCACACACTTTAAGGTGATTTAATGAATGATCTTGTAGAAGTAAATGTTGTCTTTGATACTTTATGTAAGATATTTCTTATTAAAAAATCAAAATTTAATGGTAGGATAAAGTTTGTGATTTCAAGCACAGTTATTAGAAATTTTGATTGAGATTAGTCTCTTAACAATCACTGATAAATGATTTAATACTAAAAACCTCCATGTTATAATTTGGACCTTAATAAGGGTAGACAAATTAATGTCTATATACACAATTTCCAGGACTTCCATAATTACTCATATAATTATTTAAAGAGTTCTACCTCAATGGTAGAGAAACTTGTTTATAAGCAGGAGGTTGGTTGTTCGATTCCACTATGAACTAACATAAATTAACCAATGATGTTGCAGTTTATTTCGCATAAAGACAATATTGAAGGCAAAACATATTTTTTTTCTCTCAAGTTAATATATTTTACCCCAAAATAGCCTTAAAAAAATCCCTCTATGTTGTAGTGACCATTATTTAGGTCCACAAAATGCATGATGTGAATGCATATTTGTGTCAACGTAACCTGGTGTCACATTTTCACCACTACGGTTCAAAAGTGAAACAAACGTATCTTTAGGCGAGATGGGGTGTTGTATCTTTAACTCTTTTTGGCTCAAATAGTGGATGTCTAAGTGACACAAATACTTACAATTTTATCCCATGAACCCCTTATCGCTGAATACACACACTATCGACTCATTAACCCCTTATTTATAAAGCAATTGATGTATAAGTTACACAAATGTACACCTTTTTTCCCGGGTCAACTCTTACATTTTGAGATTAAATGATAGGAATGTGCACTTTTACTTATGAAGTGGAGAATATTACTGATGCATACACCTTAGCTTTTGATGTCGTGAAACTTGAAGATGTGTTTTAATATTGAAGATATATACACCTTTACTTTTAGGTTGATGAAGATTGAAGATATTTTTTCTATTAATTAAATTAGTTTATTTTTTATTTCCTTGATTTGATGAGTTGGTTATGTGTATAAAACTATGTTTATATAGATTCATAACATATATGAAAGCATGCATTTGTATCAGAGGTTGAACATGTGAATATGGGTATACATTTGGGTTGGAGGTTAAATACGTGAATTTTGAGATTGAACATGTGAATATGGCCATGCAAACACGTTCACAGCTTATCCCGAAAGTGTATTATAAATTTGGACACATTTTTAATAAATATAATTTTCTTAATGAATCTCTTAAAATTAATTATCATAATTTTTTTATAAGTATTTTTAATTTTAAATAAGTTAATATACTTTTATTATTAAAAATTTCAATATAGATATGCATTTGTGACAAAGATTAAACATGTGAATATAGGTTTGCATATCTATTCATGTCTTAACCGTATAGTGGATTTTAAACCTATACATATTTCTTACAATATAATTAAATTAATGAACCTTATAAATATTATGAGTTTTATGTTATTTACTTATATGATTTCTTTCTTTTGCAAATTTTTGATGTCCTTGTTATAGACTCTATGGTGAAACCCCTTTCTTCTAGCTCTACTATGACCTTCATTAATTATGAGGATTCCATTAGATTTCTTTCCTCACCATCAATTTACTAATCATCAATGAATTTGTTTATCTAGTTTCTCTAGATATATTTGTTGGTGTCGTAGGTTGGACATATGTGCTGGTATCTTAAGATGAATTTTTCATCTCTTGGAGTTTTCCTCGTCAAACTTCCTCGTGATTGAAAACTTAGTCATCAAATCGTTATGCCTATGTTTGACATAAAGTGTGAAACATCATCAACCATAACAAACTAAGCTGAAAATACATAAATAATATGGTTTACAACCCATAAAGGCACGATTTTGTAGATGATAAGTGGATGTTTAAGGCATCTTACAAATTTAAATTGGTCATTGTTGATAAAGTAGGTGAAATGGGTTTAGAAATATTAAGGCTGATAAAATATATATTTTTAGAGAAATGTGATTTTTTTTGGAAGTTAGAAATCTAAATTTTGAATTTCACAATTTACATAATTAGTATTATTATTATCTAATTTTAAGGTCACGGCCAAACTTGACACTAATTTGGTGTATGAGACTCCTTGTTTTTGGGACAAGGGACCCACTTCTGGGCAACAATTTGACTAGTAATTTTATGAAGGCATACATACTCTACCCCTATGGTTTTGAACTTGTGAACTCTTAAGAGGAAACACATGCTCTTAACCATTAGGCCCACTCAAGCTATATTATAACACTAAGTTATCTCCTAGACTAGAAAAAATATGAATTATTTTAATTTAATAATATATTAATTTAAATTCAAAAAATAATTATTAGTATTATAATATTAAATTTTATTTAAATAAATTCAAATTAGTGTGAAAATACATTAATCCAATATAACGTAATTAATTGTTAAAATGGATCGATTTTTTTTTTAAATATTTTGATAATGATGATGTTTTTATTCTAAAAAAACTTATCTTTAATATTTCTTATTTAATTTTAATTTCAAAAAATTCAAACAGGGAAAGACGCATATATATATATATATATATATATATATATATATATATATATATATATATATATATATATATATATATGTTGATGTGGCTCCATAAATACAGATGGATTGGTGGGTTAGAAAAACATAAAAATATTGAATAGCCCAACGACATCTGCAACAGTTGACAAGCGTATGCTTCACTAAACAGTTGTGAGGTGTTCCCATTCACGAATGAGAATTAGCTGGGTTGCATGATGTTGACAGTTAGATGACACAACAAAAAACACAACACAACAATGACTATTAGATTAATCAAACAGATCTTAATGCAGACTGGGATCTCCAACCCTCGTGATCACCTAGATTTTCACAAAATATGATTCAGTTACATATATTAGTTTTTCCTCTTCAAGATTCGACTATTTAAGACGTAGTTGGCCCTTCAAAATTTGGTAGGTTGAGGTGCTGACAATTGAGGCGATGGACACAGTTGAAGAAATTCATACGTGATATAATTACGCATCTAACAGATGCCCACAAATACAAGGATGTGTCTCTCCAAATCCTATTTTATATGTACTGCATCACATTCAATCACAGCAAAGTAAGAAATTTGGATTGAGCCAAGTTGGCAAAAAATATAACAGAAGAAGTCACTAGAGAGAAAATCGTGGAGCAAATTTTAGTCGGCACGTGAAAACAAACAATTACTCGGTTTTACTAAGTGTTACTTTGCAACTCCTATAAAGTGAAAAACTCCGTAAGAATTTGGTTTTTACTTGATGAAGGAGCGAGCGGCAGACTCCATATGAATTTAGTTCATAGTTTGAATATAAAATCCAAAGATTTATTGTGTCGTTCCCACTAACTATGTTTTACTTTTTTTAACTCCACGTAAAATATTTGAGCCTTTTTCTTTGATTTCTTGCGGAAGTCAGTTCCATGGTTTAGTCTCTCTGAATCTATTGTCTTGAGTAAGATATCTCTACCACTATATTTTGATGAATAATTCTCTTTGTTTTAAATTTTAAACCTCGTATCATAGTAATTTTAAACTTTTATTAGTGTAAGTGGAAGTGTTTTTACTAGAAGTTAAAATTTATTCCGAAGGCATTACCTTTGGAGCATATTTACGAGTGAGGACCAACAAAAATTAACTGTGAAAATGGTAGCATCAAGCACAAGCTTCTCTAATCAGTAAATACTTTAGTGTAATAGAAACAATTATGATTATTGGGCTATTACAAATAAGACTTTGTTTTCTTCTTGAGATATTTTGGAATTGGTAGAGAATGGTTTCCAAGAACCAGTGTATGCAACAACATAGAAAGTTTGGAAACAATCAAAAAAGGATTTATTTAGGGATAACAAGAAGGACCCAAAATATATCTTCTACATTTTTCAAGGAGTTCATGAGAGTATCTTCTCAAGGATTGCAACAGCAACAAAGTCCAATCAAGCATGGGATATCCTAAAGAAAACGTACCAAGGCATGTGAAAGGCGAAGACAACAAAACTATAAATGATGAGAAGAGATTTCGAGAAAATTTGTATGAAAGAGTCTCAGAATGTAGAATAATTTTTTACTCATGTAATTGGACTAGCTACTCAAATGAGGTGTCATGGTGAGACACTTTAGGAAAGGATAATAGTTGAGAAAGTTTTGAGAATTTTTCTAGCAATATTTGATTCCATTTTTGTGGCCTAAGAATGGACAAACGATCTCTCACATTTTTCAGCAGATGAGCTTCATGCATCACTGATTTCTCATGATCATAGACTGAACAGAGAAACAAACTCTTCATTAGACCATGCCTTCAAGACACTAGTTTCATTTGGTCAAGGTAGAGGTAGAGGAAGATCAAATGGTAGAGGAAGAAGAAGAATTCCAAACAGAGGTGGAAGGGGCAACAATCAAAATCCAAGTCAAGATCAAGCACAAGGTCATAGCTATGGTAAATATCAAGTTCAGTGTCGTTATTGTAAGGAGTATGGTCATTATTCAAATGAATATATAAAGAAGCAACGTGACATAAGTAACAAACAAAGTGGAAATTTCATAAAGGAGAGTCAAAACCATGATAGCATGCTTTTATCTTGTACTGTAGCACAAGAAAAATAGGGGGATGTATGGTTTTTTGATTCATGGTCGCAACCACATGACTGGAAATCTTAGGTCCCTATATTACTAGTGTAGTGCCTTGTTGACGTAGTGTAACCCCCTTATTATTATTGTTATACCACCGTAGTCACCATATTGTTATTATTGTGCCTTATAAAACCCCATTATTGTTATTGTTGGCCCTTAGATTATTATTTTTAGGTTAGCTAGGATTATATTGTGACCCCATTGACTCCTATATATAGAAAGGAGGATGTTTCATTTGAATCATCCAAAAATGGTTCATTTATGTAATGTCAAGGAGGTTTCCCCCTCGAAGTGGCTGATTTCTAAGGCGTTGATCTATCTTTTCTTCTAGTTTGGAGTTGGTTTCATAACATTTGGTATTGAATAGCTTTGGATTCTAGGGGCTTCAATGCTTTAAAGAGGACACCATGGCATTTTCCCTATAGTGTTTTGTCTACGAATGTTAAGACACTAAAAAACCCATTTGCGAAGAAATCCTGAGACAGTTCATGTAAAAAGAACAAATATTGGTTCGCAACATTTTCGAAGATATGATCTATGGAAATTAGGGTTTTTCGTGGCTCCCGAATTTCATCTCAAAGGGGCGACCTTGGGAAAATATAATCTCTCAACGCATTGGATTGGAATTTTGAAAAAAGTGGTTGAAATCACACAGTCTGTAGTTTTATTTATATCAATTTCAGAGCCAAAGGAGGAAACAATGACACATGGAATGCCGTACAGGTTAACCCTACTAAACCAATCCATAATTAGGTCATTGTGGTAGATTGGAAATAATTTTTCTTGAAGAATACAAATCAAGTGAGATCTATGGATTTAGAAAGAAGACTTAGAGGGCTATTACAAGATCAAAGCTTAAATCTCAGGGATTCGAAATTATAGAGATACATCAGTTTCAATATCTAGCTCCTCAAAAGAAAGAAAAATGTGTGTATTTTTTTCAAATTTTATAATTCTTGTTGAAAAATAAGTTTGAAGTGATCCCAAGGGCATATTGAAGCATAGAAATCAGTATTGGGTTCTAAAATTCCCCTTAAAAAGAATTCAAGTCCCATTAATCTCTCAGAAGTCTCTTTTATGACTCGCGAAGAGGAAGAAGTGCAATATGATATATCAAAATTACAAGAGCGAGTGCACCAAATTTCTCTCTCGAAAAAAGAAACAAAAAATGAAATGGATGTTTTGAAGAAAGGCGTGGAAGCCAAGATGTATGGTTTGAAGAAAGGTATGGAAGCTAAGATGGATAGCATGCGTGCTAAGATGGATGGCATGGAATCTAAGACGGATGCCATGGAAGCTAACATGGAAGACATGAAGAATGATATAAAAGAAGAAATGGAAGGTTTGAAGGAAGTTTTTAGAAATTTGATACAATAAATTATTCCTAATGGTGAAAAGGTAGTACAGGAAACTCATGACGAGAAAAAAAGAGATTTTAATCGTGATATCTTAAATTATAATGTTGGATTGAAGACCCACCATATTCCAAAGATGGATATGAGCAATTTTGATGACAAGGATCCTGTAACATGGATACTACAAATGGAGCAATATTTTGATCTCCATAATATGGAAAACACACAAAAGGTACGCATTGCAACTTTACATTAGGAACAAAATAATTGTTTATGGTAACAATGTCTTTTCTCTCGTAAAAAAATTGTCACTTGGTCAATTTTTATGGAGGAAATGACAGCACATTATGAGGATACAAAGAGCAACACCTTATTTAGCTAGTTGATAAATCTAAAACAAAAGGGTTCAATAGTGGAAAACATTGAGGACTTCCAAAAATTGAATATAAGGGTAACTGACATTCTAGAGGAACAAAGGATTGATGTCTTCATAGGGAATTTAAAGGATAAGATCCAACATGAGGTGCGCCTTTGGGAACTTGATTCATTGGAGAGGGCATTTAAGATGGAAAGAAAAATTGAAAGTAAATTTATCGTCACAAGGAAACTTGCCACTAACATCTATAAATATGGAACTGTTTCTACTCTTAAACTTCCACAACCTACAAGGTTGACATGACAACAATTGGAAGAAAAAAGAGAAAAAGGGATTTGCTACAGTTCTGATACAAAATACACTAAAGGTCATAAGTGTGCTGAGAAGAAATTATTTTACATACATTGTAAAGAGGAGGAATAAAATGAACAAGAAAATTCAAAATAAGACGATATACACTAGGAGCCAACCCTATAGAAACAAGGAATGAGTTTGACCATATCCTATAATGCATTGGTAGGAATTACCACTCCTCAAAATCTCAATATAAAAGGATATATCAAGAAGAAAAAGGTAATAGTGTTTATTTATTCAGGTAGTACCCATAATTTTATTCATTGTAAGGTAGCCAAGGAATTGAATTTCTTCCTATACCCAACACCAAAGTGTCAAGTGATGGTTCCAAATGGAGGGACTATAAATTTCTCCAGAAAATACCATAATATCAAGCTAAACATGGGGAAATATGTATTAAATAGTCCAATCCTTTCCATTCCAATGAGAGGTGTTGATGTTGTACTAGGACTACAATGGTTAAAATATTTGGGGACGGTAGCTTTTAATTTTCAAGAACATTTCCTGAAAAAAAAATTTGGAAGGAAAGGAAGTTGAATTATGGGGTATTGCAGGGAAGCAGAGAAATATAGTAAGCTCTATTGTCATGACAAAGATTCTAAAGAAAGAACAACAAGGTGTAATTGCACAATTATGCTCACTAGAAGTTCCAACATCAAAATCATCTATTTTTCCATATCTCCAAAAAGTATTGGACAATCATTCGAAGGTGTTGGAAACACCCAAAGTAATCCCACCTATTAGTGATAATGATCATGCTGTTCATTTTATTCCAAGAAGTGTTGCTCTGAACATCAGGCCTTACAGATATCCTTATGTCCAAAAGAGTAAAATTGAATGTATGATTGCAGAAATGTTAGAGGTTGGTATAATTGAACTTAGTCAAATTTATTTCTCTGCTCGAGTAGTATTGGTGCACAATAAGGATGGATCATAGTGCATGTGTCGATATTATAGGGTGATCAATAAGATCAGTATTAAAGATAAATTTCTCATTCCTGTGATTGATGAATTATTGGATGAATTAGATGGAGCAATTTATTTTACCAAGTTGGGTCTTTGTGCACAATATCATCAAATTAGAATGGAGACTGAAGATATTCTGAAAACATCATTTCAAACTCATGAGGGTCATTATGAATTTTTTTGTCATGCATTTTGGCCTTACCAATGCACCTTCTACATTTCAAGGGTTGATTAATTCCATTTTTAGACCCTTAGAAAATTTGTGTTAGTATTTTTTGAATGATATACTAATCTACAATAGGTATTTGAAGGATCATGTTCAACATGTTGACAAGGTGCTCAAACTGTTGGAGGAGAAACCTCCAAATAGTTTCTTTGGAGTACAAGAGGTGTAATATCTCAAGAGGGTGCCAAGGTATACCCTAAAAAAATTAAATCCATTAGGGAATGGAAACTCCCCACAATCTTAAAACAATTGTGAGGATTTCTCGAGCTAAAAGGGTATTATCACAATTTTGTTAAGAATTATGGGAGAATAGTAACAACTTTAACAACATTATTTAAGAAAGATGAATTTCATGGATTTTTGAAGAAACTAAGGCCTTTGAACATCTTAAAGAGGCAATGTGCCAAGCACTGGTCTTAGCTACGCTACGCTTCAAAAAAACCTTTATGTTGGAATGTAATGCCTCAAGAAATGGAATTGGTGTTTTTTCAATGCAAGAAGGAAGACTCATTTATTTTGAAAGTTGTCCAATTAAAGGAAAGTATTTGCAGAAATATATTTATGACAAAGAAATTTTGGCAATAATACATTCACTAATGAAATGACGACATTACCTAATGGGAAGACACTTCAAGGTAAAAATTGATAATGATAGTCTTAAATACTTTTTGGAACAAATACTATCTTTAGAAGAGCAACAAAAATGGGTCACGAGAATGTTGGGTTAAGACTTTGAAATCATATATAAATAAGGAAAGTTAAATTTTGTTGCAGATGCACTCTCAAGAAAGGATGAGGAGGTGGAAGCATTATTAGTCCCATTTCTATTATCCAACCAAATTGGATAACCGAAGCAAGGGAGGGATGGAAGAATGACAAAAAAGTGTGGAAACTCATTCAAAATTTGCTGCAAGATCCCAGTACATCTGATTCATTTAGTTGGAAAAATGATTCCTTATGGTACAAAGATCACTTATATATTTTTAATAGTTCCCAACTAAAACAAAATATTCTTTTGGAATTGCACACCTCTCCCGTTGGAGGACTCTCAAGGTATTTTAAAACTTACCACAAGGTCAAGAAAGATTTTCTTGAGGATGGCCTTAAATCCTATGTTCAAAAGTTTGTGGCAGAATGTTTGGTTTGCCAACAAAAGAAATTTGAGACAATTAAGGCCTCAGGTCTGTTACAACCTTTACCTATTCCAATTCAACGCTCGGAGTAGATTTCAATGGATTTTATCACAACTTTACCTAAGTGCGAAAGAAATATTGTCATCATGGTGGTAGTTGATAGACTTACCAAGTATGCACAATTTTCTGCATTATCTCATCCATTTAAAACAAGTAAAGTTGCTACTGCATTTATGGAAACAATTCAAAAGCTACATGGAAACCCAAAGACTATTGTAAGCGATAGAGATACCATTTTCACTGTAAATTTTTGGACGGAATTAATTTCTTGTTTGGGTGCTCAACTGGCCCATAGCTCATCTTATCATCCTCAATCTGATGAGAAAACTAAGATAGTGAAAAAAATGTTTGGAAGGATATCTTCATTGTTTTGTATCTGGTAAACAAACACAATGGGTAAAATGGTTACCTCGAGTTGAATGGTGGTATAAAACTTCCTTCCATACTGCAGAAAAAATAACCCCATGTATGGCACTTTATTGGTATCATCCACCATCCATCACATCATATTTAAGAGAAAATTCTAAGTTTCAAGTAGTGGAATATCACATCTAGCATCAACAACAAGTTCTCCAACTCTTAAAGGATAACATAAATTTGGCAAAAAATTGAATGAAACAATAGATGTATCTACATCGCAACAAGAGAAGTTTTGATGTAGGAGACTCTGTATTTTTACAACTAAAACCATACAAACAAATGTCACTGAAACAAGATAAGAAGGATAATAAACTATTTCCAAATTACTATGGTCCTTACAAGGTGTTGCAAAATATTGGTACTATGGCATACAAATTAGAGCTTCCTTCTTCTTCTCGAGTGCACCTAATTTTCCATGTTTCATACTTAGAGAAGGTTATAGGTGACAAACTTCCAGTTGAAATGATATTTCCAAAACTTGATGAGGAAGGAAAAATTATATTGGAACCTGAAGCAGCAATGGAAACAAGAACTCGAAAGCTACGAAATCGATCAATTGCAGAGTATCTCATCAAGTGGAAAAACTTACCCATTGAAGATTCCACATCGGAGGACGATAATGTTATACAAAAGCATCCATAGTTAGTCAAGCATTGAGGACAAAACTTTTTTGAAGTAGAGGAGTATGTTAGGTACCTATATTAATAACGCATTCCCTTATTGTTGTAGTGTAGCCCCCTTATTGTTATTTTTGTACCCCTGTAGTCCCCATATTGTTATTATTGTGCCCCATAAAACCACACTATTGTTATTGTTCTCCCTTAGATTATTATTTTTAGGTTGTATAGGATTATATTGTGACCCTGTGGACTCCTATATATACAAAAGAGGTTTTTTCATTTGAATCATCCAACAATTGTTCATTTTTTTAGTGTAAGGTAGGTTTCCCCCTCCAAGCAGTTGATTTCTAAGGTGTTGGTCTCTCTTTTCTTCTATTTTTTGAGTTGGTTTCATAACAGAGAACATAGAATTTTTTATAATCTAGACGAAAGTGTGAAATCTGAACTAAAATTATGGACTAATAGCCATGTATCTATTATGGGAAAAGGAAGAGTCCAAATTATAACAAAGAAGGGAGAGAAGAAGTATATTTGAGATTTTTGTTTTGTCCTTGGTTTGAAGCATAAACTCATAAGCATTGGACAACTCATACAAAAGGGCTACAATGTGTTTTTAAAAAATAATGAGTGCACAATTTTGGATAAGTCTCCAAGAAAAAAACTGATTGAAAAAGTTGAGATGAAAAAAAATAGAATGTTTCCTGTCAAGCTAAAATCAGATTCAAAGCATGTTTCCTGTCAAGCTAAAATCAGATTCAAATCAAGAAGGTGCTCAAACATAGCTATCAATGAATTCACAAGATAATGAAACAAATGTAGCAATTTTCACATAAGAAAGGCATAAGAAAGGCATGGTGAAAGGGTTTCCACTCATAAAAGAACATGAAAGCCTATGTGAAGCATGTATCTTGGGAAAAGAACATAAAGAATCGTTTCCAGTAGGGAAGTCAATAAGGGAAAAGGAACCCTTGCAGATTTTCCATTCAGATTTATGTGGACCAATGCAGACACCATCAATTGGCGGTAATTATTATATTTTGCATTAGAGGAAATGGTAGCCTAAAAGTGGCCATGAAATTTTCACAGACATAACATGTAAACAAATTAAAATTTGTTGGCTCGAGGGGTCCTGACCCAGGTTCGGTGTGCAAGGTTTTCCAACAAACCACTATACTACTGGCCCTTTCGGCAGTGACCTACTTGTGCAGGTCAAAGTCTCACCCGAAGTAGTATGGGTGGGTTATGGAACCATGTTTCCGCACCCTGAGAAAGAATGGGTAAAGCAAGCAGAGCTGCGCTAGGTCGTATAATCCCCAATTACCTTGTTCTGCGCAGGGTTAATTAAGTCTCTATTTGCATCCACGTGCACTAGATCTATACTTATATGCTTGTTATTACATCAACAGAATAGTACATAAACAGAACATAACAGATGAAGATCCAAGAACACAATATACAAATCATTCGCAGCTTAAGGACAGAAAATGCACAATACAGTAATTATCAGTAATTCACATAAAAGTACGCACAGATTCAGTTCTCAAACAATCTTTCACATTCATTCATTCATCAATTCTTCCTTACAATTCCCTTCCTAACCTGTGCACACAGTAGCAGGGTTTGCATACAGCTGGACTTGGATCTCCACGCACACAGCCAGCAGGAGTGTGTTCCCCAAAACCCAAACAGATAGCTTAAATAACAATTTTCATCAATGGCTCATCATATCCTACCTTTGTCTATACAAAATTCATTTCTGTTTATAACAATCTGGCCTCGACTTTCCTATGGTCAGCAACCCATGGTTTTTGGACCCCTAGTTTTCCCTTTTACCCAATACAACGCTTTCGGGGCTTTGACCCACCCCAAAAACCCTCCGCTAGATTAAATCTAATTAAAAATATCTAAAATGGACCAGTTTCGCAGCATGTTAGGAGACCCCGTTCCAACAAAATCCTTCAAATTTAAAAAGAGGTAGATGTAAATATTTTGGTGGGAAAATTTTAAAAACTACTTTTTTCAATTATATTTTTGGCTTATCTCCTTATAGGTTAACTCAAATTTCATGGGAAGAAACTCCTTGGATGCAGAATTAAATTTTGCATCAAACGATTACCGATTATGCAAAATTTTCAGAAGACCCACATTTATTAATAGAAATATTAATATACATTAAAAAAATGTGTCAAAACATGTTTTTAATGTATCTTCAATTTTTATCAATGTGGGTCTTCTCAAAAGTATGCATAATGGGTACTTGCTGGATTCATAATTTAATTTCACATCCAACAAGTGTGTACTCATGAAGTTTGAGTAATTATATAAGGAGATAAGAAAAAATTAAAGTGAAAAAAAGTATTTTTTTATTTTCCCTCCAAAATTCATAACTATTATTTTATTATTTTTCCTTAGGAGGACTCTTTTAGGTTGACATTTCCTCTAATGACTATCATATATTATCATGCAAGGAAGGCATACATCTTCTTCCTAAGAAAAAAAAGTGAAGTGTTTGAGCGCTTCCGCTAATACAAATCTCTTTTTGAGAAGCAAAGTAGACACTAAAACAAAGTCTTGACAACTCATAGAGGTGGAAAATATATATCAAATGACTTCCTACATTTTTGAGGGTAGCACAGAATTCACAAGAAATTTACAACAAGATATACACCTAAGAAAAATCATATCGCGGAATGAAAAAATAGGGCCATTACAGAAATCGAAAGGAGTATATTCAACTCAAATAATTTTCCAAATGATTACTGGGCTGAAGTTTTCTCTTGTGCAACATATATCATTAATAGGTGTCTAACCAAAAGTGTTAATAATATAGTTTCTAAAGAGGCATGGAATGGAAGAAAGCATGATGTCACTCACATGAGAGTGTTTGGATGTGTGGCATATGCACATGTTCCAAATGAGTTAAGGAGGAAGTTGGAAAACAAGGGGGTTAAATGCATATTTGTTGGATATAGTGATGAATCCAAGGCATACAAGCTCTACAATCCATCAACCAAGAAGGTCATAACCAACAAATATGTTCACTTCATAGAAGAGGAAACATGGGATGGAATTTTAGAGAATACAATCAATCTAAAAGCATGTATATGACATTAAGACAAAGAGGAATTGACCACAACAAGTAATTCCTCAATGGTAACTCATCATAATCCTATTCAATCTCAACAAAGAAGTCAGCAATTGACACTATCCACAAATAATGGTATAGTGTCACGCAGTTAAGAAATTTATTCTCCATGCACACCACAAAGACCCACAATGTCATAAACTTGAAGCTCAACACCAAGTGTCATCTCAAGCCCATATTTTGCAAACATAAGAGGACAAAAAATCAGAAATTGACGTTAAATTTATGAGAAAAATGATGTTGATAATAGCATTGATCTCAATTCTATTTGAATTATTATTTCATGTAGATGACCAAATCCATTTTTATGACGCATTAAAATAAGAAAAATGGGTTGCGACAATGGATGAGGAAATAAGAGAAAGAGAAAAGAATGGCACAAGGGAGCTAGTGAACCTTTCGCAAGGAAAAGAAGTCATTGGAGTGAAGTGGGTTTATAATACCAAAAGAAACGTTGAAGGAAAGACTGAAAGGAATAAATAAAGGCTAGTTGTCAAAGGATACAAGTAGCAACATGGAAGATATTATGCAGAGACATCTGTGCCAGTCCCAAGGATGGAGACAATGTGTACAATGTTGTCAATTGTAGCACAACATAGATGGAAAGTGTATCAAATGGATGTAAAATCAGTTTTCTTAAATGGAGTGTTGAAAGAGGAGGTATATGTTGTGCAACCACCTGGTTATGAGGTAGAAGGATAAAAGGGCAAGGTGTATAGGTTGAGGAAAGCTCTTTATGGGCTTAAGCAAGCACCGCGTGCATGGTATAGTAGGATAGATGATTGTTTCATGGATAATGGCTTCGAAAAATGTGACGATGAGCCTACTCTCTACATTAAAGAGAGTGATGGTAAGATTCTTATTTTTATTTTGTATGTAGATGATTTGATTTTTACAGAGAGTGAGGATTTACTCATTTTCTATTTCAAAGAAGTCATGGAAAATGAGTTTTAAATGACTTACTTCAGGTTGTTACAGTATTTTTTGGGAATAGAAGTGAAGAAAATAGAATAAAGTATTTTTATTTCCCAAGAAAAGTATGTAGAAGACATTTTATAGAGGCTTAATATGTAGAAAAACAAGCAAGCACCAAATTAAACATTCATGGGGTGGAAGTTAAGAAAATAATAATGTAGTAACAATTTCAATCTAACATTATACAAAAGTATGGTGGAGAACTTACTGTATTTGAATGCAACTAGGTCTAATATAATTTATGGAGTGATTTTGGTGTCAAGGTTCATCGAGACACCCAAGAGACACACTGGAAAACGGGAAAAAGTATTTTAAAGTATATCAATGGGACAAAGGAATATGATATTTTGTACACTGCGGCAAATGATTTTAGGCTGATTGGTTACACAAACAGTGACTCCACATAAAGTGTTGATGACAGAAAGAGAATATAAGGATATATTTTTCATTTAGGTTCACGAGCCATTTCATGGGACTCCATGAAGAAATTGATAGTGTCATTGTCAACAAGAAAACATGAATGTGTTGCCAGAACAACAACAATGTGTCCAGTAGTTTGGATGAGAAGAATGTTGAGGGATTTATGCCATGAAAAAAAGGGAGCAACCACTATTTTCTGTGACAACAATTCAACAATTGCACTATCAAAGAATTATGATTTTCACAAGAGGACCAAGCACATTGACACTAAATACTATTTTATAAGAGAATTGGTTAACAATTCTGAGATTGTGTTGGACCATTGAAGGTTAGCATAAAATTTTGTACACATATTCACAAATCCATTGGCACGTAAATTTTTTTGTCAATGGAGTTAGTTGTGATTAATGGGGAGTGTTGGAACATTAATCTCAACCACCGAATTGATTAAACTACTCGTATCCATGCTTGTAAATAAACCAACTACGTTGATGGTTGCAGATTTTGTTTGGAGGCTTGTTTGGAGGCAAGGACATCGCTTAAATGTAGTTCAGGGACAAATACCCATTCACAAAAAAATTAAATTATTAAATTCAAATGGAAATTTAATTAAAGATTGGTAGAAATGTATGGTCAAGCGTTTATTATGCAAGTGTTCTTTACTAAAGCAACCTCTGAAAATTCACAAAAAAACATTTTTGTACAATCTTCCATCATGAGTTTTAATTTATTTTTTACTATATCATGAATAAATGTGTTAAAAATATATATTATGAATATACATATATGTATTAATTGAATGCATAGTGGCCAACAAAAATAAATTCATCTCATAATATTTGGAGATAAAATAATGGAGAAAAAAAAAATTGTCTCCTAAGTCTTGGAGAGAAAGTAGTGGAGAAAACTCTTGTGAGAAGTCTTGAAAAGAAAATCGTGAAGAAAATTTTGGTGGGTGGATAAAAAAAAACAGAATTACTCTGCAATTAGTGTAAAGTGTAAATGTCCGTAGCCTTGAGCTTCTTGCTCTGTTTAACTCGGTTTAACTTCGAGTAAAATCTAGGAGACTTTGGTCATTTTTTATTCTTGAAGACAATTCCATGGTTTAATATCTCAGCCACTGTCTTTTGAGGAAGAATCCTTTGTGTTTTAAATTTTAAACACTATCCATTTTGATCGTTCAAGATTTGAGTATTAATGAGATTTAATATTTTCATATTTGGGTATTATTTGGGATTTAGGTGCTCGATTGTTTCAGATTTGTTGTTTTCATCATTTTAGGTATCGATAGTATTTGAAATTATTAAATTATCATGTTTGGGTATACATCGTTTTAGGTTTTCGAATAATGATTTTTAACATTTCTAGATTCGGATCTGTAAAATATTTTAAATCCTTAACATTGTTGCACTCTTCTCTATATTTCCCAGGCCATGCAGCTAGCACGATTTCGTAATCCCGATTAAGAGATCGATCTAGGGGTTCTGATTGAAATTAGGAGTGCAGAGGTGAGAGTTAATGGTGGGATTCCTAATGGCCCTATTGCTCATAGTCTGCATATCCTTGACAAGAGAACAAGTCCAATGGTCATGGCATAGGGCGATGAAGACACGTTGGGAACAATCATGACTATATGTATTTACTCTACAAAACTATGAGATCACAAAAAACTACATTTAAATGATATGAGAATAATTTGAAGAAATTATCTTATGTGTAGGTCTGACAACCATAAGAAATAATTTCAAGGCGTGCAGTTTTGGGAATGGATGATGTAATATGTGATTGAAGCATGCCATGGAAACTTTACAACTTGAGAAACCTGTCAATATTAGGGACTCCCAGAGGGTGGTTGAGGCCAAAATTCTTCACAACCCAATTGGCGAGGTCGATCAGGAAGGCATTTCTCCAGCGATTAGGGAAGCCACAAACTAGAATATTTGTTGTTCCTATGTTAATCACAACGTTCTCTATTGAAACGAGCTACAGTGGGTACCTTGCCAACACTCAGGTTTGGTCGTTTCCATAAGAATCCATATTCATGATATCCATGTGTACTAAGAAGATAAGTTTTCAGAGTTGAAGCTATGTAGTCAATCTGAAGTTTTTGTTACGTATAATTGTATTGTTTTTTTATTTAACTCTTTTGATCATATATCTCTGCCAACTAAATATTTTGATCATACAGGTCCTCGTCTGAATAGTTTGATCATACAACTCTTCCAACTAAATAGTTTAATAGGTGAGACTATTTTAAATTTTTGGTTTTATATATCTTCCAATTAATCATTATCATAACTAATACATGCATTTCGAATTGTCAATCTATCATGTAAGAAGAGTTTGATTTATTTTTCTATATGGCTCCACTTACAGAATATTTTTGTTTGGCCTAAGAAATATGTCTACTAATCTTTCGTTCATGGTGATTTATTTATTTATTTATTTAAAGTTGGGTGGTTCTCTCCTTTCTGTTTTTAGATAGTGGATGATAACCAATATTTCTCGCTTACTTATTCATTCATTGCAACTTTCTTTGTACAAGGTCATGTGATCTATATGGAAATATCCTTCTTTTTAAAGAAAAATAACTACAAGTAGAATAAAAGTTTAGAATTTACGATCAATACATAATTATCTTCTTATTATATCAAAATAAGACTATATGTAAAATAAAATTTGAGAAATTAAAGATTTTTCTCATTCAATATTTTTAGCATAATGGAAATTTACCAAATTTTAAGATTGCATAACTTTAGGTAAACCTATCTTGCATCTATCTAAACTATTCTTGGTTCATTAGTAGATTTTCTATTATTCTTGGTTCATTATAATCCAATTTACTAGACCTTAATTTTAATACTCCTAATTTACAACATGTTTATGAAAATAAGACAAGGTTTAGCTCGACCATTGGAACAATTATGTTGTTGGTAGGAATATTATAATTAATAATTATTTATGAAAATTATGGAAATTTTGTAAAGACATAGTAATTTAGATATGGAAATTCATATCCAGGACGAAAGGATAGAATTTCATACTTTCCCAAAATTTTACAAAAAAATCCTTTGGAGAAAAATAAAAATATTAAATTAGATGGGAGGAAAATATGTAATAAAACCCTAGTAAAGAGGAACCTTCTTGGAAGAGGTAAGAAAACCTAAATCCTAGGATATGGGAAACAACAACCATAATAACAGGATTTGGTTATGGAAACATGATGGGGAAAGTGGGCTTAAAAGTGTCATTAGTAGTGTGAGAAGAGGTTGTCAACACTCAGGAATATTGCTCTCTACTCAAGGGAGAGCTCTGAGGAAAAGCTAGTGGTTGGGAGGAAAATTCTTCTTTACAAATTGATATGCAACATGTAAAAATTTAATATTAATTTCTTATGTTTTAGCTATGACTAGAAGCATCACCTTGTATAAGTTAATAGGAAAAAAATTGCCTTGTAAATAAGGCGTTAATGTTAGGTTAAACCAAGTTGCAAAGAATGGTACAGGCTAGCTACATATGGCTTATTTATGTTATATAGAGTGTCAATACTATGTGGTAGAATCATGGTATAGACTATTTTAATATTCTTGTTAATATTATATACAGTGTTAGTTATGTTTATTGTACAATGCCAATACCGAGCATTGTACGGTGCCAATATTTTGTTAAACTCAGTATTGGTACTGCGTTTTGTACAAAAACTAAGGCACTGTAGGTGGGTGAAATTACACTTGTGTTTAATTATAAACCCCAAAGGGTTATGATCACATAGCAAATACTTTGTACTTATTAATATATGTGTAGAAGTAAAATATGTAATATAGAACTTGTGAAATTCTAGCTATTGAGACAAAGTAATATGAATGAATACATGGTACAGTGTAAAATAAAATACAAATATATTTATGTATAAATTAAATATACATGTAACAATTTCTAGCAAACTAACCAAGTAAACCATTATTAAACATTATAATTATGGAAGCATATAACATATGAAAGGATTCAAAAACTAATGAATTCATTATAGAATCCAAAAGTCTAATATAATTACATATACATTCATCACAGATATGATGAGGAATTGAAATTCTAGAATTCAAAATATAACTCTATATAATCTTTCTAGAACAATAATCTTTTAACATCCTTGAGGATTACACAGTCATACGTATATGAAGAAAAGAGATAACCAGCTCCAAAAATACAAGAAAAGAGATATGAACGCCTTAGAAATAAGCCACTTCGAGGGGGCAACCTCCAATACATTACATAAATGAACAATTCTTGGATGATCCAATTTACAAAACCTCCTTTCTATATATAGGAATCCATGGGGCTATAATGTAATCCTAGTGGGCCACAATGTAATCCTAGCCGACCTAACAATAATAATTTAAGGGCACAATAATAATAAAATGGGGGTTACAAGGGTACAATAATAACAATAAGGGGGTTGCACTAACAACAATAAGGGACTATACTAGTAATATAGGGACCTAACATGCCCCTCTCCTTCAAAAAAGTGTTGTCCTCAACGCTTGAGTAGCTCTGGGTGCTTCTGTATAAAATTCTCATCCTCCCATGTAGAATCTCCAGTGGGTAAGTTCTTCCACTTGATGAGATACTCTGAAATTGATCGATTCCGTAGCTGTCGAGTTCTTGTTTCCGTGACCGCTTCAGGTTCCAATATGATTTTTCCTTCCTCATCAAGTTCTGGAAATATTGTTTGAACTGGAATATTTTCACCTATAACCTTCTTTAAGCATGAAACATGGAAAACTGGATGTACTCGCAAAGAAGCAGGAAGCTCCAATTTGTATGCCATAGTACCAATATTTCGCAACACCTTGTGAGGACCATAGTACTTTGGCGATAATTTATTACGCTTCTTAGCTTGCTTGAGGGACATTTGTTTGTATGGTTGTAGCTATAAAAATACCCAATCTCCTACATCAAAACTTCTCTCACTGTGATGTTGATCTGCCTGTTGTTTCATTCGATTTTGTGCCAAATTCAGGTTATCCTTTAAGAGTTGGAGAACTTCTTGCTGATGCTCGATGTGATCTTCCACTGCTTGAACCTTCGAATTTTCCGTTAAAGATGATGTGATGGATGGTGGATGATATCCATAAAGTGCCATAAATGGGGTCATTTTTGCTACAGTATGGAAGGAAGTGTTATACCACCATTCAGCAAGAGGTAACCACTTGACCCATTCTATTTGTTTATCAGATACAAAACAACGAAGATATCCTTCCAAACATTTATTTACTATCTCAGTTTGACCATCAGATTGAGGATGATAAGATGAGCTATGAGCTAATTCAGTACCCAAACAAGAAAATAACTTCGTCCAAAAATTTCCAGTAAAAATGGGATCTCTGTCGCTCACAATAACCCTTGGGCTTCCATGTAGCTTTTGAATTATGTCCATAAATGTAGTAGCAACCGTACTTGCTTTAAATGGATGAGATAATGCACAAAAGTGTGCATACTTGGTAAGTCTATCAACTACCACCATGATGACACTCTTTCCTTCGGACTTAGGTAAACCTGTGATAAAATCCATTGAAATCTCCTCCCAATGTTGACTTGGAATGGATAAAGGTTGTAGAAGTCCCGGGGTCTTAATTGTTTCCACTATATTCTGCTGGCAAACCAAACATTCCGCCACAAACTTTTGAATATCAGATTTAAGGCCATCCCAAAAAAATTCTTTCTTCACCCTGTGGTAAGTTTTTAAAAATCCTGAGTGTCCTCCTAAAGGAGAAGTGTGAAATTCCAGAAGAATATTTTGTTTAGTTGGGAATTCTTACAAAGATATAAGCGATCTTTGTACCATAAGGAATCATTTTTCCAACTAAATGTATCAGATGTACTAGGATCTTGCTGCAACTTTTGAATGAGTGCCCATACATCTTTGTCCTTCTTCCATTCATCTCTTGCTTCGGTTATCTAATCTGGTTGGATAATAGAAATGGCACAAAGCAATGCTTCCACCTCTTCATTCTTTCTTGAGAGTGCATCTGCAACAACATTAAGCTTTCTCTTTTTGTATATTATTTCAAAGTCATAACCCAACATCTTTGTGACCCATTTTTGCTGCTCTTCTGACGATAGTCTTTGTTCCAAAAAATGTTTAAGACTATCATGATCATTTTTTACCTTGAAGTGTCTTCCCATTAGGTAAGTTCGCCATTTCTTTAGTGCATGTAGTATTGCTAACATTTCCTTCTCATAAATAGGTTTCTGTAAATACTTTCCTTTGATTTGACGACTTTCAAAAGCAATGGGTCTTCCTTCCTGCATTAAAACTGCACCAATTCCATTTCCTGAGGCATCACATTCCACAATAAAGGTTTTTGTGAAGTCTGGTGTAGCTAAGACCGGTGCTAGGCACATTGCCTCTTTAAGACGTTCAAAGGCTTTAGTTGCTTCAGGAGTCCATGAAAATGCATCTTTCTTCAATAATGTTGTTAGAGGTGCTGCTATTCTCCCATAATTCTTAACAAACTTGCGATAATACCCTGTTAACCCGAGAAATCCTCGCAACTGCTTTATGGTTGTGGGGACTTTCCATTACTTAATGGCTTTAATTTTGTTAGGGTCTACTTTAACACCCTCGTGAGATACAATATGACCCAGATATTCCACCTCTTGTACTCCAAGAAACATTTCGATTTTTTCGCATATAATTTTTTCTCCTGCAATATTTTGAGTACCCTGTCAACATGTTCAACATGATCCTTCCAAGACCTGCTGTAGATTAGTATATCATCAAAAAATACTATCACAAATTTTATAAGGAAGGGTTTGAAAATGGAATTCATCAACCCTTGAAATGTATAAGGTGCATTGGTAAGGCCAAAAGGCATGACCAAAAATTCATAATGACCCTCATGAGTTCGAAATGCTGTTTTTGGAATATCTTCAGTCTTCATTCTAATTTGATGATATCCTGAACGAGGATCCAACTTGGTAAAATAAATTGCTCCATGTAATTCATCCATAATTCATCAATCACAGGAATGGGAAATTTGTCTTTAATGGTGAACTTATTGAGCTCCCTATAATCCGGACACATTCGCCATGATCCATCCTTCTTTTGTACCAATACTATAGGAGCAGAGAAAGAACTTTGACTAGGTTGAATTATACCCGCCTCTAACATTTCTGCAATCATACGTTCAATTTCGCTCTTTTGGAAGTAAGGATATCTATAAGGCCTGATGTTTGGAGGAACACTTCCTGGAATCAAATGAATAGCATGATCATGATCACGAATAGGTGGGAGTCCTTTGAGAGTTTCAAACACCTTGGAATGATTGTCCAAGACTTGTTGGAGATCTGCAGAAATAGATGATTTTGATGTTGGAACTTCTAGTGAGCATAATTGTGCAATTACGCCTCGTTGTTCCTTCTTTAGAAGCTTTGTCATGCCATTAGAGCTTATTATCCTTCCTGGCTTCCCTTCAATACCCCGTAGTTCGACTTCCTTTCCTTCTGAAAAGAATTTCAAGAAAACTTCTTGAAAATTAAAAGCTACCGTCCCCAAAGATTGTAACCATTGTACTCCTAGTACAACATCAGCACCTCCCATAGGAATGGAAAGCATTGGACTAGTCAACAAATATTCCCCCATGGTTAGCTTGATATTATGGCATTTTCCAGAGCAATTTATAGTTCCTCCATTTGCAACCATCACTTGACATTCTGGTGCCGGGTATAGGAAACAATTTAATTCCTTGGCTACCTTATAATGAATAAAATTATGGGTGCTACCTGAATCAATCAACACTATTACCCTTTTCTTCTTTATATGTCCTTCTATCTTGAGAGTTTGAGGAGTGGTAATTCCTGCCAGTGCATTACACAATATGGTCGGATTCATTTCTTCCTCTTCTAGGGTTGGTTCCTAGTGTATATCCTCCTCTTGTTCATTTTCTTCTTCCTCTTCACAATCTATGTAAAATAATTTCTTCTCAGCACACTTATGACCTTTAGTGTATTTGCTATCACAACTGTAGCAAAGCCCTTTTTGCTCTTTTTTCTTCCAATTGTTGTGGTGTCAACCTTGTAGGTTGTGGAAATCTAGGCGTAGCAACACTTCCTTCTTTATAGAATTGAGTGGTAGGCTTTCTTGTCGCCATAATTTTACATTCAAATTTTCTTGCCAACCTGAATGCCTTCTCCAATGAATCAGGTTCCAAAACACGAACTTCATGTTGGATGTTATCCTTTAAAGTGCCTATGAAGAGATCAATCCTGTGTTCCTCTGGAATATAAGTTACCCTTATATTCAATTTTTGGAAGTCCTCAATGTGCTGCCCCACTAAACCCTTTTGTTTGAGATTTATCAATTGGCTAAATAAGGTGTTTCTCTTTGTATCCTCATAATGTGCTATCATTTCTTCCGTAAAAATTGACCAAGTGATAATTTTTTTACGGGAGAAAATCCATCGATACCATACAAATGTATTTTTTTCTAAATGTAAAGTTGCAATGCGTACCTTTTGTGTGTTTTGCACATTATGGAGATAAAAATATTGCTTCATCTGTAGTATCCATGTTACATGATCCTTCCCATCAATCTTCCTCATATCCATTTTTGGAATATGGTGGTTCTTCCCGCCAACATTAGATTTTATGAAATCGCTATTAACATTTATTTTGTTCTCATCATGAGGTTATTCTACTATCTTTTCACCATTAGGAAACATTTCTTGTATCAACTTGGTCAAACCTTCGATGTCTGCTTTTAGATCATTCTTCATGTTTTTCATGCTGTTTTCCATGTTTTCTTTCATGTCATCCATCTTAGCTTCCATGCCAGCTTCCATGCCATCCATATTAGCTTCCATGCCTTTCTTCAAACCATCCATTTCATTTTTTGTTGCTCTTTGCGAGAGTGAAATTTGTTGCACTTGCTCTTGTAATTTTGATAGATCATGTTGCAATTCTTCATCTTCATGAGTCATAGTAGACCCTTCTGAACGCTTAATGGGTGTTGAATTATTTTTATGTTAATTATAACCCAATACTGATATCTATTCTACAATATGCCCTGAATCAATTCAAATTTATTCTTCAAACAAGACTTATGCAATTCAGAAAACAAATACACACCATTTTCTTGCTTTTGAGGAGCTCGATATTCAAATTGGATTATCTCTGTGATTGCAACACTTCAATATCTGAATTTTGGTACTGACGTGGCCCTCTGAATTATCTTTCGAATGCCATAGGTCTAACCTAATTTGGATTCTCCAAGACAAATTTGTGTCCAATATCCCACAATGACAGAATTATGGACTGGTTCAGTAGAGTGAATTTGTACGACTTGCCACGTGTCACTGTTTCTTCCTTTGTCTCTGAAATTGATAGAAAAGAAACCAAAGGCCATGTACTTGTGACCAATTTTTACGGCACTCCAATCCAATTCCCAGAGAGAGATTTATTGAAATTTTCCCACGATCACCTCTTTGAGCTGAAATTGAGGATCCTGAAAAAGCACTACCTTCCACAGATCATATCTCCAAAAATATTGCAAACCAAGCTCTGAAATTTTTTGACGAATTTCCTCAGGATTTCAGATTTGTACCATGCGAATTTCAGATTTTGAACCTTTGTAGAAAAACATTTATAGTGCAAATTCCACGATGACCTGTTTAGGAGCCTGAAAGAAGACCTAACTTCCACAAATCATATCTCCAAAAATGTTGCGAACCAAGCTCTGAAACTTTTAGAACATCTTCCTCAGGATTTCGGCTTCGTACCCTAAAAATTTCAGCTTCTGAAACTTCATAGAAACAAATTTATAACGAAAATTCCACGATGACCTGTTTCGAGCAGCGAAACGCTAGAATCCAAAGCTCTGGTACCAAATGTTGAGTAAACAGCTCCAAAAATAGAAGAAAAGAGATATCAACGGCTTAGAAATAAGCCACTTTGATGGGGAAACCTCCAATACATTATATAAATGAACAATTCTTGGATGATCCAATTTACAAAACCTCCTTTCTATATATAGGAGTCCATGGGGCCATAATGTAATCCTAGTGGGCCACAATGTAATCCTAGCCGGCCTAACAATAATAATTTAATGGCACAATAATAATAAAATGGGGGTTACAAGGGTACAATAATAACAATAAGGCGGTTACACTAACAACAATAAGGGACTATACTAGTAATATAGGGACCTAAAATAAAACCCTAGTAAAGAGGAACCTACTTGGAAGAGGTAAGAAAACCTAAATCCTAGGATATGGGAAACAACAACCATAATAACAGGATTTGGTTATGGAAACATGATGGGGAAAGTGGGCTTAAAAGTGTCATTAGTAGTGTGAGAAGAGGTTGTCAACACTCAGGAATATTGCTCTCTACTCAAGGGAGAGCTCTGAGGAGAAGCTAGTGGTTGGGAGGAAAATTCTTCTTTACAAATTGATATGCAACATGTAAAAATTTAATATTAATTTCTTATGTTTTAGCAATGACTAGAAGCATCACCTTGTATAAGTTAATAGGAAAAAAATTGCCTTGTAAATAAGGCGTTAATGTTAGGATAAACCAAGTTGCAAATAATGGTACAGGCTAGCTACATATGGCTTATTTATGTTATATAGAGTGTCAATACTATGTGGTAGAATCATGGTATAGACTAGTTTAATATTCTTGTTAATATTATATACAGTGTTAGTTATGTTTATTGTACAATGCCAATACCGAGCATTGTACGGTGCCAATATTTTGTTAAACTCAGTATCGGTACTGTGTTTTGTACAAAAACTAAGGCACTGTAGGTGGGTGAAATTACACTTGTGTTTAATTATAAACTCCAAAGGGTTATGATCACATAGAAAATACTTTGTACTTATTAATATATGTGCATTCTCCAATGAATCAGGTTCCAGAACGTGAACTTCATGTTGGATGTTATCTTGTAAAGTGCCAATGAAGAGATCAATCTCGTGTTCCTCTGGAATATAAGTTACCCTTATATTCAATTTTTGGAAGTCCTCAATGTGCTGCCCCACTAAACCCTTTTGTTTGAGATTTATCAATTGGCTAAATAAGGTGTTTCTCTTTGTATCCTCATAATGTGCTATCATTTCTTTCCGTAAAATTCGACCAAGTGATAAGTGATCGACCAAGTGACAATTTTTTTACGGAGAAAATCCATCGATACCATACAAATGTACTTTGTTCTAAATATAAAGTTGAAATGCGTACCTTTTGTGTGTTTTGCACATTATTGAGATCAAAATATTGCTCCATCCGTAGTATCCATGTTACAGGATCCTTGCCATCAAAATTCCTCATATCCATCTTTGGAATATGGTGGTTCTTCCCTCCAACATTAGAGTTTATGAAATCACGATTAACATTTATTTTGTTCTCATCATGAGGTTCTTCTACTATCTTTTCACCATTAGGAAACCTTTCTTGTATCAACTTTGTCAAACCTTCGATGTCTGCTTTGAGATCATTCTTCATGCTTTCCATGTTTTCTTTCATGTCATCCATCGTAGCTTCCATGCCAGCTTCCATGCCATCCATATTGGCTTCCACGCCTTTCTTCAAAACTTCCATTTCATTTTTTGTTGCTCTTTGCGAGAGTGAAATTTGTTGCACTTGCTCTTGTAATTTTGATAGATCATGTTGCAATTCTTCATCTTCATGAGTCATAGTAGACCCTTCTGAACGCTTAATGGGTGTTGAATTATTTTTACGGGGCATCTTTTATAACCCAATACTGATATCTATTCTACAATATGCCCTTGGAATCAATTCAAATTTATTCTTCAAACAAGACTTATGCAATTCAGAAAACAAATACACACCATTTTCTTGCTTTTGAGGAGCTCGATATTCAAATTGGATTATCTCTGTGATTGCAACACTTCAATATCTGAATTTTGGTACTGACGTGGCCCTCTGAATTATCTTTCGAATGCCATAGGTCTAACCTAATTTGGATTCTCCAAGACAAATTTGTGTCCAATATCCCACAATGACAGAATTATGGACTGGTTCAGTAGAGTGAATTTGTACGACTTGCCACGTGTCACTGTTTCTTCCTTTGTCTCTGAAATTGATAGAAAAGAAACCAAAGGCCATGTACTTGTGACCAATTTTTACGGCACTCCAATCCAATTCCCAGAGAGAGATTTATTGAAATTTTCCCACGATCACCTCTTTGAGCTGAAATTGAGGATCCTGAAAAAGCACTACCTTCCACAGATCATATCTCCAAAAATATTGCAAACCAAGCTCTGACATTTTTTGACGAATTTCCTCAGGATTTCAGATTTGTACCATGCGAATTTCAGATTTTGAACCTTTGTAGAAAAACATTTATAGTGCAAATTGCACGATGACCTGTTTAGGAGCCTGAAAGAAGACCTAACTTCCACAAATCATATCTCCAAAAATGTTGCGAACCAAGCTCTGAAACTTTTAGAACATCTTCCTCAGGATTTCGGCTTCGTACCCTAAAAATTTCAGCTTCTGAAACTTCATAGAAACAAATTTATAACGAAAATTCCACGATGACCTGTTTCGAGCAGCGAAACGCTAGAATCCAAAGCTCTGGTACCAAATGTTGAGTAAACAGCTCCAAAAATAGAAGAAAAGAGATATCAACGGCTTAGAAATAAGCCACTTTGATGGGGAAACCTCCAATACATTATATAAATGAACAATTCTTGGATGATCCAATTTACAAAACCTCCTTTCTATATATAGGAGTCCATGGGGCCATAATGTAATCCTAGTGGGCCACAATGTAATCCTAGCCGACCTAACAATAATAATTTAAGGGCACAATAATAATAAAATGGGGGTTACAAGGGTACAATAATAACAATAAGGCGGTTACACTAACAACAATAAGGGACTATACTAGTAATATATAGGGACCTAAAATAAACCCTAGTAAAGAGGAACCTACTTGGAAGAGGTAAGAAAACCTAAATCCTAGGATATGGGAAACAACAACCATAATAACAGGATTTGGTTATGGAAACATGATGGGGAAAGTGGGCTTAAAAGTGTCATTAGTAGTGTGAGAAGAGGTTGTCAACACTCAGGAATATTGCTCTCTACTCAAGGGAGAGCTCTGAGGAGAAGCTAGTGGTTGGGAGGAAAATTCTTCTTTACAAATTGATATGCAACATGTAAAAATTTAATATTAATTTCTTATGTTTTAGCAATGACTAGAAGCATCACCTTGTATAAGTTAATAGGAAAAAAATTGCCTTGTAAATAAGGCGTTAATGTTAGGATAAACCAAGTTGCAAATAATGGTACAGGCTAGCTACATATGGCTTATTTATGTTATATAGAGTGTCAATACTATGTGGTAGAATCATGGTATAGACTAGTTTAATATTCTTGTTAATATTATATACAGTGTTAGTTATGTTTATTGTACAATGCCAATACCGAGCATTGTACGGTGCCAATATTTTGTTAAACTCAGTATCGGTACTGTGTTTTGTACAAAAACTAAGGCACTGTAGGTGGGTGAAATTACACTTGTGTTTAATTATAAACTCCAAAGGGTTATGATCACATAGAAAATACTTTGTACTTATTAATATATGTGCATAAGTAAAATATGTAATATAGAACTTGCGAAATTCTAGCTATTGAGACAAAGTAATATGAATGAATACATGGTACAATGTAAAATAAAATACAAATATATTTATGTATAAATTAAATATACATGTAACAATTTCTAGCAAACTAACCAAGTAAACCATTATTAAACATTATAATTATGGAAGCATATAACATATGAAAGGATTCAAAAACTGATGAATTCATTATAGAATCCGAAAGTCTAATATAATTACATATACATTCATCACAGATATGATAAGGAATTGAAATTCCAGAATTCAAAATATAACTCTATATAATCTTTCTAGAACAATAATCTTTTAACATCCTTGAGGATTACACAGTCATACGTATATGAAGAAATTAAAAAGGAGAAATATTACATCAACTCTTTAACTGTGTAAGGACAAGTATGGCATTGGAATATAACTATAACAAAACATGTCTAAGCTAAATGCAAGAAGGAGAGCCATGTCAGAATAACATGCTACCAATGTTAGGAAGAATATAGTTGTTAAGCGTGGGAAGTGACAGAAACTAGAGTGTCACGCAGAACAACAAAAAATCTAAAAGCATACCTGAAAGAGAGCATGAATGCGGGAATTAGAGAGAATCAAGTTAACTGATAAGTAAAAATTAATTATGTGTAAATGATATAAATATTCCTTACTTGAGCATGTTATCATTCCATTGATTTCTCCACCTATGCATACAAATTTAAGAATGTTGTGAGTGAAGGGATCCTCCAACATATACACATGAAAATAAACATCAAATAATAACATAAAAATTTGAATTTACTTGAAGGTGGAAGGATGTGATGACAGACTGACATCCTCATCTTCATCAGTAAAACTATCGATTTGAGAAGACGAGTAACCTAGGTGGAGAAAACCCACATATTAAACTCAGATTATAAAATTAAATGTTATGTAGGAAGGAAAAGTTATAAAATAAAATTAAATACACAACATCAACCCAAAACAATAAATAGAGCAGGGATATATGGGCTTTGCCAAACCTTAGATGACAAATAAAATTTTCATTAAGAGGTTGTGCGAAAACCTTAAGGGGAAGAACACCCAAAAAGGTTATGCATTCTTCGTGAGGAGTGGGGAGGCAAAGAACAACCCAAAATTTCTTACACAACTTCCATGCATAGTAAAAGGAGGAAAAACCCCATTTTGGAATACAAATATATAGATATATAGAAAAATAAATACTAAAGAGTAAATAGAGTAGAGAGTAGTATATTACCCTATCAAAACAGCTAAGAGAATTAAACCCAGGATCTAATTAAAATAGAGGAATTGAAATTCCCTTCGAATTCACAAGAAAATGTACAGTGCCTTGAAGGGTGCATAAAACCCAGAATCAAAATAATATATAACGAATGTAAAACCCATATTTAAATCAACAATAGGGTTGTAAACCCTTTATATTCACATTCAATTGATTTATAATAGTGTGTACAAATCATTCTATAGAATATGATGAAAAAATGAATAACCTAGAAAATTAAAGGGATAACCCAAAACTAAATGGGATAGAGGATAGTCCTTATGTTGGCCCAACATATTCTAATAAAAATGATTTCACCCAGAACCTAAATAATAATGAGGGTATTATTCTATGGTAGGGTCAGCGTACCCATACAAAAAAGAATTTTAACCTAATCGTGAAAGCATGGCCTAGGGAAACGAAACCATTTAAATTCAAAACACAAATGATAACTAAAGCCCCAAATTTATTTAACTATTCTTATTATATATTATGCATCTCACATAAATAAATTCTATATAACACAGAGGATTGATTCGAACACCTCAACCAACAAATCATATATGCAACAATCGAACCAGATATTGTATATGGAGGGGGACCCACAATCAAATATACCATTTAAAAATTCTTATGCGAAATGAAAAAGTCATAAATTTGAGGAAGGGTAGACCTAATAAAACCATAGTTTAAATGATAGATGATGCATATATATACTTAGAACTTGAATATTTTACCACAGTTTAAATTCGGGAACCGGAAGGTCAGAACCCTTACCTCTATTGCGAGAAAAGCGGTTGAAGGTCCTCCAAGTGCAACCCTTAAACTTATCATTTATGGTTGTGAGAACAGTGAAGAACCATTACCCAAAGGACCACGCAATGGAGGAAAAGGTCTCCTCCCTACGAAGGTAACAAACCCACATTTATATGGGCATTCTAAAATTAGTGAAAACAAATATATAACATAGAGGTCAATCTTAAACAGAGGTTACCTGAGGGAATGATATGTGCCAAGTCCAAAACACTATGTTTTATCGCTATTTTAAAAATCCTCAAAATTAGAAGATACCTAGAGAGATTAAAAACTAATATGACTATGAATTCATGCGAACAATTAAAAATGGAGTGAAATCATTACCTCTGAGGCCATGGAAATGAGATTCTTTGCGCAGCTCTGAAATCTCTCCACATCTAGAATTCTAACAATGAAGGGTCGATTCAAGGAATAATCGAGCTATTATGGCTCTGAAATGTCAAGTTGCAAGTCGCGCTATGGAGACATAGCTCCCTCACACCAGACAACCACAAAGCATGTAGAGAAATTTCAAAATGAGGCAGACCAAGGTAGGTTAAACTCTTATGGTTTTTGAAAAGTCTCAGGGCCATAAATCTATGCCCATATGATCACAATCATCCATTTTTGGCCTCTAAAAGGGCGAAGGACACTTGAGGGAACATGGCCTTTACCACATGAATATTTCCGAGCGAGACAAGTCATCAAGTAGGGTCAACATATTAATTTTGAAATGGAACTATATTTTGAGGGTTAAAACCTTCATATTAATTTCGAAATGGAACCATATGTTGAGGGGTAAAACCCTCGTACCAATAATAGAAGGACCCTACCTAAATTTGATAAATTTAATATGAGGGTTCAAGGTATACAGAGGTTTCCATGTTAGGCCTAGAGGGAATATAAATATTAGAGTTAGGTAGAGTATAATTTAATACAATTGATGGTTAATATATGTAACGGGTGTGTAAGTTTATATAAAGGTTAAAGTATAGAACCATGAACTGAAAGGTATGATTGCAATGTTAAATTATGAAGAGAGCATGAACATAATTAAATGGTTAGGAATCCTTCAACTAATAAGGATTCAACCTTCTGACTAAGAGTATTAGATAAATATAAATCGTTTTCATTAGAGGACTTTTAGCCATCAATAAAATTTTGTCATAACTGATGATGGATAAAACAGGTCTATTAGTCTTCAAGAAAAAAATTTGGAGCAAATCTACGAGTTCTTGAAGCCTTGTTGTGTCCCTTGTCCAAAATAATTCACCTCTTTGATATCTTCACTTCAAAACCTTCAAAGAAAGCCCTACTAATTCAAAAGGAAAATTTCCTTCAAAGCCATAATTCCCACCATTTCTCCATTTCAAAGTATTCCCTTCATGTCACCCATTTTCCTCAGTTTACCCTTTATTTCCTTCAAAATCCCCTTAAAACCTGATGAAATCCCTTTATTCTGGTTTAAAACCCCTTTTATATCCTATCGGAACCTCAAAATCCTTCAAAAACCATCATTTTTCAGTCAAAAAGCTTCATTTTAAAATATAAGGCCTTAAGCCCCTTTCGCTTAAAGACCAAACCCATTTTCTGCCATGCGGCCAGCTCCATGACCATGCACTAAGCCCATCGGCGATCGGGCATTACTCTTTCCAAATTCTGCTTCCAATTTTCCTTTTTTCCGATGGCCGATCCTCCGATGAGATATTGACCGTCCATTCCCCAGGATCCGACGGCCATCGCACTTCATGCCCCATCGCTTATCGGCACATCACATCACTCTATCTCATCGGCCATCGCACATCGGCCATCCCAGTTCCCTTCTTCCCAGACCCTTTACTCCGCCAATATGCGAAACCTTCAATTTCATCTAAACCGTCCATTCCTTAAGAAACAATGGTCCTCGCTTCTTCTCAATTTCGCCATCCCCTTGACCCTCATCCACCATGTTTAATCTCTGATTCTCTGAGTTAATCCTCATTGTCTGATTAACCTAGATCAATGGTGCAGGTTCACTATGGGGGCGTCTGACCAAAGTGGCCCGTACTCCCCATTGCCCCCACAGTTGACTCTTTTGACTATGGGAGATCACAAATCTATGGCTAAGATTCACTGTGGAGGCACACCCCGAGATTTTCTTCTGTACCCCCCAGTCCCCCCACAGTTGATCTCAGCCATCGACCTTCTCCAGATATGACGCCCATTGTCTCTCCTTCACTCCCCCCCACTTCCACCATTTTCCCTTTACAGATTCACCCCTACATTGATTATAACCCTTTATCACTATAATCCAATGGCAAGTTCACTACAACCTTTTGGAAAAAAAAATTTGGGGGCATGGGTACTAAATTAAACTTCAGCACTGCCTATCACACTCAGACGGATGGTCAAACTGAGAGAACAAATCAAATTCTGGAGGATATGCTAATGATGTATGTGATGGATAGGCCAACTAAATGGGAAGACTATATACATTTAATGGAATTCGCCTATAACAACAGCTATCAAACTTTCATAAAAATGAGTCCATTTGAAGCGCTTTAAAAGGAAATGTCATACTCCTTTAAGTTGGAGCCAAACTGAAGATAAATTAGTACTTGGCCCAGACACCTTGCAGGAAATGGAAATAATTGTCAAAAAAATTCAAAAAAATATCAAGAAAGCACAAGACCGGAAGAAAAGCTATGCAGACAAGAAGAGAGTACATCGAGATTTCAGTGTGGGTGATCATGTACATCTGCGGATTAAGCCCAAGAAGAGAACTTTGTACACTGCTAGCTATGCAAAATTAGGTCCTAGACACTGTGGACTATTTGAAATACTAGAAAGGGTGGGACTAGTGGCTTATAAACTAGCCTTACCCATGCATATTAAGGTTCATGAGGTGTTTCATGTTTCTTTATTAAAAAAATATTTGCACGCTTTTGTTCACATTATTGATTGGAATGTGATTTAGGTGGAACCAGAAGGGGAATTCCTTCGAGAGTCGCTTCAAATCTTGGAGCAGGAAGAAATTGAGCTGCGAAATCGAACAATAGCTAGAGTAAAAGTGCAATGGAAGCACTTTACTGTTGAAGAAGCTACTTGGGAAAAAGAAACTGAGATGATGGATAAATATTCATCGTTGTTTTCACAGTGAACTACTTTAGTTTAGGTTATTAACACTGAGGATGGTGTTTGTTTTTAGAGGAGGAATGTGTAACACCCCAAGTTCTATGCCTTTTAAATTGAAAATTGAACAAAGTCTAAAGGGGAAAGTGGACCCCAATGGAGAAACATTGTGTGGATTTTATTTAATTATTTATTAATGAAAATAAATGGAATATTTATGTGTGCACTATGACTATATTGAGATTGGAGATCCTAAACCTTTATCCATGAGGATATGCATAAGGTTAGACTTTCCCAAAACCTTTCAGAAAAACCTTGAAAGGAATATTACTAAGTCAGATTGGGAGAGAAAATTTTGATTTTCGCAATGAAGAGGAAAGTAATTGGGAAGAGGTAGAAAAGCTAGAAAAGTGGGAGAAATAGCTTTAAAGTACCTCAATGAGGGAAGCCTAGGCAAAAACAGGAAGAAAGAATCCTGGAAATTCTGGATGCAGACTTTAGAAACATGCTTGGGGAAAGCATGGCTTAAGTAAGCTGCTCCATGATAGACAGAGGCTGGTTTTTTACTGGAAGATCTCAGCTCAGGGGTGAGTTCAGGAGATAAAGAACTCTAAGGTTGAGAGGAACTAGTCATAATAACTTGTATGCACTTGCAACTATCTTAGTTCTAAAATGATTGAAAAATTATCCGCGTGTAAATCTGTGACTAAATGAATGAGTACTGAGGAAAGCTTTGGAAATATCAAAGTTATGTCGAAAACATATTTTGAAAAATTGAGTAGTTAGACAACTTTTGCTTATTTAACTTGTTCATTCCCTATACATTGAATAGATTGATAATACAAAAGTATTTAAAATCTGTCTAGTTGCATGTGAGTTATTAAATGAAAACCATCCACCAGAATTTCTAAGCCTGAAGGCTTAAATCTGGAGATTAGTGTATCATTTAAATAAGTAGCCTCAAGGTGAATATGTACACACGTAATTATGTAGCAAGAAAAAATCTTAAATTCTGGAAATTTAGAACATCATATATATATCTAACTCCATATGTATTTAACATAATTATAACAGAGGATTCAAGTATTCTAGAAAGGAAATTATTTAAATTCTAAAATTTTGTTCCATAATGATTAGCAAGAAATTTTACTTATGCTACTAGTTACGAAGAATAATTAATTTTATATTAGTATAGAAGGATAAAGGTGAAATTTTGAGTTCTAAAAAAAAATAAGAAAAGATTTATATGAAACAAACTATGAATCATTGCAGTATACAGATCATTGTACTAAGAAAGTACTTACTGCTAGTATCTTTCCCATTTAAAAAAAAAAAAAACAAAGCCATTTCAACCTCCACCAGAGTATATGAAGACATTAACCGATATACTGTTAAGTATTGTTAAGAAATTTGGTGTACTAAAAATAAACTAGAAGAATTCACAGTAGTAGTGATATTTCTATGTGGTATAACATATATATATATATATATTATTAAACAAAATATACAGATACATGTGACTAGAATTTTTTATATCCACCAAACAATATTACTGAAATATATATATATCCTTCAAAATAGAAATTCTAGTATTCCAGATAGTTGAGCTCATAAGTACAGTACTGAAATATAATAAAATTAAATCTATCAGTCCTCGCTGGATAAAAACTCCCAAAAATAAATTTAAGCACTGTCGTTACAAAATAAAAAGGGGAATCCTTAGTTCATCTAATGGACTAGTAAGTCACAGGTGGACAAAATGACCCTCGAAATCTGAATGGATTGAAGATAGTGCATTACCAACCTGTATATGAACATACATATGTGTCAGTCAAAGAAATAGATCTTGATGCAAGATCTTGCAGAATCCTAAGAGTTGATAGATGCACTGAAAGAAATATACCTAGACACGAAAGAGGAATGATTAGAAATGTAACAAGAAGGAAGGCGGATAAAGTAACTGAAATTTTAAAGATAGAAAAGACACTTTCATTACTTCACAAGAATCTGGAGGAAACAAACCAGTCATGTAAACCTATAAATCAAAACAGGGTTGATATAAAAATCCCAACAGATAGTTCAAATGAATAGAAAAATGAATTTTTTTTTGTAGATCCATAGTATTAATACTTTACTTACAGTAGAATCTGGATGATTCTAGTTTAGAGACCAAGAACGAGAGTGAAACAACTTCCCCGCCAGTTCTTATGAGAAATGAAGTGCGAATTTTTCCGAACACATGATAAGCATTCGGAAAAATGACCTTAAGGGCATAGAGATAAGAGCCTAAACGTATGGGGATCTGTTCAACAACCACAGTCATAGGTTCCTAAGAAGCTAATGAACATAGTCTCATGAAATCCGAAAGAATTTTTTCAATCCAAAGGATAACCCTGAACAAAAACATTTCATATTTAATTATGAAAATGCTTTTCAATGTCACATATATAGGGTTTATTCCGAATTAGAAAATGACTAATCTATTTATAAAATAAATCCAGGAAAATGAATAGAGAAATGGAAATTTGAAGGCAAGTAGAATGACGTCTTCAACCCTTTAAGCAAAAATAAATAAAAAATTACTTCCATGAAATCATAACAAAGTATTAGCAATCTTGAAGGCGAATTCAAATAGATAATTTCCCCTTTGTAAAATTACTACTGCTACAGGAGTTAGTCTTCATTTCACTTACATCTCAACTATGAACGATACTGGTAATAGAAAAATAGGAGAACATGTTAACCAGAAATAGAGACATCATTGTATATATATATATATATATATAAGAGGTTCCACAGTGAATTCGAAATTCATTTAAAAATTCCAAACAGTCAAACAAATTTTATAGGTACCGATCAGAGAGATTAAGACTTACTGTATGTGAAACGAGAATAAGAGTGAAGCTCCCTTCGTTACACTTCAAAGAGTAACCATGTTGTCGATGAGTAGAGCTTACATACACCATATCTAGAAGGAGACACCAGGTCTGCCATGGAGAAGATGAACTAACAGAGAAGGGGTGTAAAATGGAAACCTTGGATTTAATGGGAGACAGAAAACCAAAAGCCCTAATAATATCTGACCTTCACCTGGTGGAAATCCGTCGTCTATCTCTCAAATCAAGGATATGTTCAGATGGACAGTACCCATATCTATGACAAATCTATAATATTGTACTAGTACAGTTGGGAAAAAATTAAGTGATGGTCAGAACTGTGATATGAATCCATATAAAATTTATTGTTTCTGGGGTTCGAGGAAAATAGCTGACAGTCGAATTTACTCTCTGAGTACTGGCATTGAAAGAGGAGACTCACTCTTAAATGAATGGAAGTTGGTAATTCGTTTCATTAAACATAAAATATATCCTTTTCATTTAGTGATAAAGTAGGTGGAATAGCATATATATGGTACGTAGTACTATATGATTGTTGAAATAAAAATGGGTCGTTGGAATGTTAAGTTTAAATCAAAAGGGGATGTAAGTTCATATAGTTTGTAAGTGTATTAACTTGTTAGGATAAGGTATAAAATCGAATGGTAAATAGAGAACATTGTAGAAATGAAATTGTAAATGATATGGTCATAATGTGATAAACGTTGAAAGGTACGAATCTGGATTAAAATATATTATCTATATATTAAAACTTTAATTCTAGTATAATACAGGTGAAGGAGTATGGTATATAAAAAAAAAGAGGTATATTAGAAATGGTATCAGAGCCAAGTTGAAAAACTGGGTAGTTTATGTGCTCACACAGGAATTATAGGTTGTAATATATTTATGATATTAAAAATACTACTGATATTGTTTGGTTGTACAGTGAGAAAGTACTAAAAATAACAGTTGTAAAATCGTGTTTGAAGGAGATGAGCTTTATGTTTATCTGGGTGGGTTTCTCCTTTGATGGCTATGTTGCATAGGATGGAACACGATATGGCCCAGCTTAGAAGCCAGAATGACAGGCTATCTTTAGCCAATGAGGAGAAAGAAAAATTTATAAAATAACCCACTTCGCAAAACAGCCAAGAAGGTGAAGGTCCCAGGAGGAAGAGAAAAGGCAAAGTCAATTTCTCAGATGAATCTCAGGAAGATGACACCACTAAACAACAACCTAGACAGAAAAAGGAATTACAGGGTGAATTCCTGAAGATAAAACCTCCCTCCTATGATGGAGTGAAGGAGGAAGATGCTGAGGCATGGCTGCTGAATATGATCAAGTATTTTCAAGTCTACGAATATGAAAGTAATTTAAGAGCCAGATTGGCTATTTACCAGCTGCAAGGTAAGGCTACCTTGTGGTGGGAAGAAAAAAAAATGGTTCATGCCATTGATGAGAAAACAGTGACTTGGGAAGATTTTCAAGTCAAGTTTAAAAACCGGAATTTGAACAAACGCTACTATGATGACAAAGCCAAATAGTTTCATGAACTCAGATTGGGACAGCTCAGCATAGATGATTTTGTCACCAATTTCACAAAACTATTACGATATGTTCCTTATATTTGTGAGGAAAAAGAAAAGGTATAGAGATTCCTGAACCATTTTCCTACTGTGTACAAGGAGAAAATAGAGTTAGATAATCCAAAAACAATGGATGAAGTGGTGAGAAAAGCCAGATTATGCTACCAGTAGTTTTGGGGTTAGATGGAGCAAGGAAATAACTGGTTAAATAAAGGTGATTCCACTGGAAGGAAATAGAAACCAACCTACTTGAAAAACTTTGGTAGAAACCATCAGAGAAATAAATTTAATAAAACAAATGACATCCAAACTTCTCAATCTCAAATTGGTTCCAAACCACTAAATAGAAATAATAAGAAATAGGAACTGTGAAAATGATAGAACCATTGAAATGCTGGGGTTGTGGAGAACCTCATCTCTTGAGGGATTGTTCACATCGAAATATTCAAATGGTTCTGAAAGAGAGAGAAGCTACCATAGTTAATGACATAGCAAGGAACATCCCCACTATTAGTGCAGCTTTAGAGAACTGGCAAGTAGAATACCAGTCCACTATGGTCAAGATGGAAGGAAATATTTATGATCAATCTGTTACAGTTTTAATTGAATCGGGTGCTTCTTTGAGTTATATTAGTCCACAAGTTGTAGAAAAATGTAAACTCAAAACAAAAATGTTTCAGCAGTCTTGGTAGGTCCTGTTCGCCACCGGAACCAAACGCAAGGACTCATAAGCTACCTCAAATAGTTATTAAATTGAATGATTATCAGACAGAAGTAAATTTAAACATTTTTCCATTAGGTTCCTATGATTTACTGATAGGAATGGACTGGTTAGAAAAGAAAAATGCCATGATGAATTGTTAGCACAAAACTCTACACTACATAAATGCTGAAGGAAAACCATTCATACTAAAGGGGAAATCGAAACCTATTTCTGTGAGGCAGATCTTAGCCCTTCAATTAAAAAGAACTTCTAGAAAGGGGTATCAAGTATATGTTATACATGTTGAAGAATTAGAACAGAAACCAGAGAAAAACTTGTTAGACACGTTACCAGTGATAAGAGAATTTAAAGAAGTATTCTTGGATGAGATTCCTCATCTTCCCCTCAAGAGAGAAATACACTTCACGATTTATTTAGTACCTAGGGAAACTCCAGTTTCTAAAGCCCCTTAAAGAATGACCCCCCCTGAACTAATGGAGATGAAGATGCAATTACAAGAATTACTAGATAAGGGTTATATCAGACCGAGTGTATCCCCTTGGGGAGCACCAGTACTGTTTGTGAAAAAGAAAGATGGTACTTTTCGAATGTGTATTGACTATCATCAACTGAATAATTTGACTATCAAAAACATATATCCATTACCCAGAATAGATGATCTCTTTGATCAGGTTAGGGGAGCTTCATCGCTTTCTAATATTTATTTAAGAACTGGGTATCACCAGCTCAGAATTAAGGAGGAAGATGTCAGTAAAACAAAATTTCGAACACGGTATGGACACTACGAATTTGTATTCCTACCTTTCAGATTGACAAATGCACCTGCCACTTTTATGTGCTTAATGAATAGTGTCTTGAATAAATACTTTGATAAATTTGTACTAGTAGTTATTGACGACATCTTAATATATTAAAAAAGTGAGACAGAGCATAAGGAACATCTGATAATCATGTTGTGGACTCTTAAGGAGAATGAGTTGTATTCTAAGTTTAGAAAATGTGAATTTTATAAGGAAAAAATTCAGTATTTGGGGCATATAATATCAGAACAAGGATTGGTTGTTGATCCTGAAAAGATAAAGTCAATCAGACAATCACTTGTACCTACTAATGTATCATCGATAAGATCATTTGTGGGGATTGCGAGGTACTATCCAAGGTTTATAGAAATATTTTCTACATTAGCCTATCCTATAACTTCATTACAGAGGAAAGCTACAAAATTTGAATGGACTGAAAAATGCCAAAATAGCTTTGAACAACTAAAATTAAAACTTACTACAACACCCATTCTGAAGATTGCAGATCCTGATAAGGAGTTTGTAGTGTGTACAGATGCGTGTGGAGAGGGATTAGGCAGAGTATTGTTGCAAGAGAATTTTTTTATTGCGTATGAATCTAGAAAACTTAAGAAACATGAACAAAATTACAATGTATATGATCTTGATTTAGCTGCTGTAATTCATGCTCTGAAGATGTGGTGACACTATCTTCTAGCGAAGAAATTTAGTTTGATGACATATCACATTAGCCTAAAGTATTTTTTCACTCAAACAGATTTGAATGCTAGACAAGCCAGATGGCTATCCTTTTTGAGTGAATTTAGCATGGAAATAAAACATATAAAAGGAAAATAAAACAAAATCGATGATGCCCTAAGCAGAAATGCTTGCCAAAATATAAGCAACATTGGGAGTAGTGTTAATTTTGACTTAGAAGGATTAGTAAAAAAGGTAGCAGAACAAGATCCCAGCTATGAAAAACTGTAGACTCAATTGCTCAAAAAGGAAATGAAAGGATACACACAAAAGCAGAAAGGACTGCTTTGTTATAGAGAGATATTTTACATCCCCAATGTAAACTCTTTGAAAAAGGAAATTCTAGATGAATATCATAAACAACCTTATTCTGCACATCCTGGATATTAGAAACTACTTACAGCTCTGAAAAAAATAATTATTTTGGCCTGGAATGAAAAAGGATGTAGTGAGCTACCTAGCCAGATGCATGGAGTGTCAACTAGTAAAAGTTGAACATCAGCATCCAGCTGGACTGCTAAATCCTTTACCAATTGCAGAATGGAAATGGGAAACTGTTTCTATGGACTTTATAACCGGGTCACCAAGAACCAAATATGAGCATGACTCGGTGATGGTAGTGGTAGACACTTTGACGAAGGTTGAACATTTCATAACTGTTAAATCTACTTTTGGAACAACCCAAGTAGCAAATGTGTTCATGAAATAGATTGTAAGGCTACATGGGGTCCCTAAAATGATTATTTCTGATAGAGACACCAAGTTCACTGCAGGCTTTTGGAAAAGTTTGTTTGGGGGCATGGGTACTAAATTAAACTTCAGTAATGCCTATCACCCTCATACGGATGGTCAAACCGAGAGAAGATCAAATTCTGGAGGATATGCTAATGATGTATGTGATGGATAGGCCAACTAAATGGGAAGACTATATACATTCAGTGGAATTCACCTATAATAACAACTATCAAACATCCATAAAAATGAGTCCATTTGAAGCACTTTACGGAAGGAAATGTCCCAATCCTTTAATTTGGAGCCAACCTGAAGATAAATTAGTACTTGGGCGAGACACCTTGCAGGGAATGGAAAGAATTGTCAAACAAATTCAAAAAAATATCAAGACAGCTCAAGATCCGCAGAAAATCTATGCAAACAAGAAAAGAGTACATCGAGAGTACAGTATGGGTGATCATGTATATCTACGGATGAAGCCCAAGAAGAGCACTTTGTACACTGGTAGCTATGCAAAATTAGCTCCTAGATACTGTGGACCATTTGAAATACTTGAAAGGGTTGGACCAGTGACTTATAAACTGTCCTTACCCATGCATATTAAGGTTCATGATGTGTTTCATGTTTCTTTATTAAAAAAATATGTGCATGATTCTGCTCACATTATTGATTGGAATGTGATTTAGGTGGAACCAGAAGGGGAATTCCTTCCAGAACCAGTTCAAATATTGGAGCGGGAAGAAATTGAGGTGTGAAATCGAATAGTAGCCAGATTAAAAGTGTAATGGAAGCACTTTACTGCTGAAGAAGATACTTGGGAAAAATAAACTGAGATGATGGAAAAATATCCATCATTTTTTTCACAGTGAACTACTTTAGTTTAGCTTGTTAACACTGAGGACAGCATTTGTTTTTAGAGGGGGAATGTGTAACATCCCAAGTTCTATGCTTTTTAAATTGGAAATTGAACAAAGTCTAAAGGGGAAAGTGGATCTCAATGGGGAAACATTGTGCGGATTTTATTTAATTATTTATTAATGAAAATAAATGGAATATTTATGTGTGCACTATGACTAGATTGAGATTGGATATCCTAAGCCTTTATCCATGAGGATATGAATAAGGTTAGAATCTCCCAAAACCTTTCAGAAAAAACTTGAAAGGAATATTACTAAGTCAGATTGGGAAAGTAAAATATGATTTCCCCAATGAAGAGGAAAATAATTGCGAAGAGGTAGAAAAGCTGGAAAAGCGGGAAAAACAACTTTAAAGTACCTTAATGAGGGAAGCCTAGGCAAAAACAAGAAGAAAGCATCCTGGAAATTTAGGACACAGAATTTAGAAACAGGCTTGGGGAAAGCATGGATTAATTAAGATGCTCCAGGACAGATAGGGGCTAGTCTGTTATTGGAAGATCTCAGCTCGGGGGTGAGTTGAGGAGACAAAGAACTCTAAGGTTGGGAGGAACTAGTCATAATAACTGGTATGCACTTGTAACTATCTTAGTTCTGAAATGATTGAAAAATTATCTATGTGTAAATCTGTGACTAAATCAATGAGTACTGAGGAAAGCTTTGGAAATCATAAAGTTATGTAGAAAAGATATTTTGAAAAATTGAGTAGTTAGACAAATTTTGCTTATTTAACTTGTTCATTCCCTATACATTGAACAGCTTGATAATACAAAAGTATTGAAAATCTATATGGTTGCATGGGAGTTATTAAATGAAAACCATCCACCAGAATTTCTAAGCCTCAAGGCTTAAATCTGGAGATTAGTGTATCATTTAAATAAGTAACTCTGGTTATCAAAATAATTAGTAATAATGGGGTTAAATTTATGACACGCATAATTATGTAGTAGGAAAAAATCTTAAATTCTGGAAATTTAGAACAACATAGATATATCTAACTCGATATGTATTTAACATAATTATAAAAGTGGATTTGGGTATTCTAGAAAGGAAATTATTTAAATTCTAAAAAAAATTTTCATAATGATTAACAGGAAATTGTACTTATGCTACTACCAAGAACGATTAATTTTATATTAGTACAGAAGGATAAAGGTGAAATTTTGAGTTCAAAAAAAAAATGTAAAAACATTTATATGAAAAAAATTATGAATCATTGCAGTATACAGATCATTGTACTAAGAAATTACTTACTACTAGTATCTTTCCCATTTAAATAAAAAAAAAAAGCCATTTCAACCTCCACCAGAGTATATGAAGACATTAACTGATATACTGTTAAGAAATTTGGTGTACTCAAAATCAACTAGAAGAATTCACAGTAGTAGCGATATTTCTGTGTGGTATAATATATATATATATATATATATATAAACAAAATATACAGATCATGTGACTAGAATTTTCCATATCTGCCAAAGAATATTACTGGCATATATATATATATATATCCTTCAAAATAGAAATTCTAGTAGTCCAGATAGTTGAGCTCATAAGTACACTACTGAAATATAATAAAATTAAATCTATCATTCCTCGTTGGAGAAAAACTCCCAGAAATAAATTTAAGCACTCTCATTACAAAATAAAAAGGGGAATCCTTAGGTCATCTAATGGACTCGTAAGTCACAGTAGGACAAAATGACCCTCGAAATCCGAATGGATTGAAGACAATGCATTACCAACCTGCATATGAAGATACACATGTGTCAGTCAAAGAAATAGATCTTGATGCAAGATCTTGCATAATCCTAAGAGTTGATAGATGCACCGAAAGAAATATACCTGGACATTAAAGAGGAATGATTAGAAATGTAACAAGAAGGAAGGTAGATAAAGTAACTGAAATTTTAAAGATTGAAAAAATATTTTCGTTACCTCATAAGAATTTGGAGGAAACAAACCAGTCATGTAAACCTATAAATCAAAACAGGGTTGATATAAAAATCCCAACAAATAGTTCAAATGAATAGAAACATGAATTTTTTTTTGTACATCCATAGTATTAATACTTTGCTTACAGTAGAATCTGGATGATTCTAGTTTAGAGACCAAGAACGGGAGTGAAACAACTTCCCCGCCAGTTCTTATGAGAAATGAAGTGCGAATTTTTCCAAACACATGATAGGCATTCAGAAAAACGACCTTCTGGGTAGAGAGATAAGAGCCTAAACGTATGGGGATCTGTTCAACAACCACAATCATAGGTTCCTAAGAAGCTAATGAACACAGTCTCATGAAATCCGAAAGGATTTTGTCCATCCAAAGGAGAACCCTGAACGAAAACATTTCGTATTTAACTATGCAAATGCTTTTCAATGTTACGGATATAGGGTTGATTTTGAATTACAAAACGACTAATCTATTTATAAAATAAATCCAGGAAAATGAATAGAGAAATGGAAATTTGAAGGCAAGTAGAATGACGTCTTCAGCCCTTTAACAAAAAAGAAGAAGAAGAAAATTACTTCCATGAAATTGTAACACAGTATTAGCAATCTTTAAGGCGAATTCAAATAGAAAATTTCCCTTTGTAAAATTACTACTGCTACAGGAATTAGTCTCCATTTCACTTACATCTCAACTATGAATGATACTCGTAATATAAAAATAGGAGAACACGTTAACAAGAAATAGAGACATCACTGTATATATATATATATATATATATATATATAAATATAAGAGGTTCCACAATGAATTCAAAATGCATTTAAAAATGCCAAGTGGTCAACAAAATTTTATAGGTACCGATCAGAGAGATTGAGACTTACTATATGTGAAACGAGAATAAGAATGAAGCTCCCTTTGTTACACTTCGAAGAGTAACCACGCTGTCGACGAGTAGAGCTTACATACACCATATCTAGAAGGAGACACTAGGTCTTCCATGGAGAAGATGAACTAACAGAGAAGGGGTGTAAAATAGAAACCCTGGATTTAATGGGAGACAAAAAACTAGAAACCCTAATAATATCCGACCTTACACCTGGAAGAAATCCTTCAGGTATCTCTCAAATCGAGGATATGTTCATATGGATAGTACCCATATTTATGACAAATCTATAATATCATACCATTACAACTGGGAAGAAATTAAATAATGGTCATAACCGTGACATGAATCCATATAAAATGTATTGTTTCTGGGGTTCGAGGAAAAGAACCGATAGTCGAATTTACTCTCTGAGTATTGGCATTGAAAGATGAGACTCACTCTTAAATGAATGGCAGTTGACAAGTCGTTTCATTAAACATAAAATGTCTCCTTTGCATTTAGTGATAAAGTAGGTGGAATAGCATATCTATGGTACGTAGTAATATATGATTGTTGAAATAAAAATGGGTCATTGGAATGTTAGGTTTAAATCAAAAGGGAATGTAAGTTCATATAGTTTGGAAGTGTATTAACTTGTAAGGATAAGGTATAAAATCGAATGGTAAATAGAGAAAATTGTAGAAATGAAATTGTAAATGATATGGTTGTAATGTGATAAACGTTGAAAGGTATGAATCTAACTTAAAATATATTATCTATATATTAAAACTTTAATTCGAGTATAATACACGTGAAGGAGTATGGTATTAAAAAAAAAAGGAGAGTATATTACAGCTGAGAAGAGAAGTTTGAAGCTATAAAGACCTACTAGACTTGAAGATTGTAACTGGTTTGAACATCAAATATATAAGTTGATTTATGGGATCCTGGTCTATGTCAATGGTGATGTTTTTCTTATTGTAATTTTTGTTTTTCTTATGTTTTCATACTGTCCACTTTCTCTGATAAAGGACAGGAAATATATATTAGGATTTACTGCAATGTACCCTATTTCTCATTGATAAGATTTATCTCTATGTTTTCTTCTAATTTTTTCTTTGGGAATGATTTCAATAGAGTATAAATAGTGAAGGAATGTTCGTAAGCCCATGTCTTGCTAAGTAAAACTTGAGATGTTGTTCTTGAATGATATTTTTACTACATGCTAAGTAGAGTCCTAATCAAGGAAGTTTATGGTTAGCCCTGTCCCTTGTTTAGTCTTCAACAACTGTTTTGAAAGTTTCCCTCAGAGTATCCCAAAAGAAGGATAGATTCAAAGTTCTTACTTGATCTTAGGCTATTCTTTTGTTTATATTGAATGTTTTCTACTTTCTGAAGGTAATTTGTTAGATTGCTGGATTGTTGTCTAAAAAATGTGCTTTAGTAAAAGTTTACCCAAAGAGGTATATGGTTTTCCCTGTCCTTTGGCCTGTTTCAAACATTTACTTTGAAAGGATTTTCTTGTTTAGTTAAGTCAATAGATTCCTAAATGGTTATTAGCTTTGCTTATTTCAAAACACTTTTAATGTTCCATATCACAAATCAACTTAAAGAGATCCTTTGATATAGATGACTTGCCCCATGGACCACTCTTGAAACTTTTTGTGCAATTAAATCCTTTTGTGACTCCATAGCCCAATGGATTGATACTGTCTCTTACCTATCCTATCAGTTGAACCATTCTTTCAACTCACTCACACCTTTACCCTTTGAAAGACTTCCTTTATTTTGAAGATATTTTACCCAACCAAAACAAAAAAAAATCCCTTGTGCTTCATAACTAGCCTAATATCATATCATAATATTTAAAATCATATCATTCTAAACACATATAGAGAGATACCTCTCTAAATCTAAGAGGGCTAGATCCTAGGATTCCAAAGTGGTGAGTGTTTGTTCTTGCCAATATTGCAAACTATGGGAATCCTAACATAGTGGCGACCATACTGGGGAATTCTGAGTGAATTACATCTTATACATCCTTAAGACCTCATAAGACCCAAAAAACTCCTTAGATTCGTATTCAATTGCTGATGGTGGACAGCAAACCATCTTAAAATTTTTGAAATCCTCCACCTGGAGACTCCAAAACTCCTAAAAGGCGAAATGAATCCAGTGGTAGAAGACTTTGAACTGTATGAATAGGAATAGTGACCTATTTTCTGATTTACAAACATGGATTCAAGTATAGACCCAAAAGAAAAACTATTGGCCATGATGGAAAAAATGGTGTACATGCTTGAAAAAGGAATGGACAGGTATGAGGCTAATTTAAATATTGATGATCTACAGCAGCCCATGCTTTTTCCAGATCAAGAAAAAACTCAAATACTACAAGACCTAGACAATGAGAAAGACATGTATGATGATCAAGACTTTATAGAAGATGATGAGGAAGGTTGTCAATAAATTTCTGATTTCCTACCTATAACTTGGGTTTTACTGTCAAGAGATCTTTACGAACAAAATGCAAATACTAATAGTGAACAGTGCTTTCAGGAAATAAGTAGCCACTTAGAAAACATAGAAGTGGAAGCAGAACCAACACATATAGGTACTCTCCCTATATGTTACAAATCATTTCATATTACACAAGAAGAGTGGCATCCTGATAATGTAGAAAAAAAAACTCATGAACCTTGTATTCAAATCGAGTATCATAACAATCATGAGGAGTTGTTTGAAACAGAAGTAGATCAAGAAATAATAGAAAATCCTCAAGGTTTCCCTGCAATCACAAGTATTGATTCACTAGAAGAGGCTCAAGAAGACATCTAGCCTCAAAACCAATTAACACAAGAGAAAGAGGATTGTTGTACTTCTGTCTATGCTGAAAGAGAAATCCCTACTTTGACAGAAGGAGAAATTGATCAAATACAAAACAAACAGCTAGCCTCCAAACCTTCATTTGAATAAGATAATCATCAGCATGGTGCCTATCCCACAAAACAACGCAATGGCACTCAAGACAGAGAGGATAGTAGGGAAATTAATGATAAATCTAAAACTAGTCCTCTATGGAGTATGAGTTTTGACAGGTCATGTAGTAAAACTAGCGCAGGTGCAGGAATATGGCTTTACAATACAGAAAACAATCATGCTGAAGGCCATTCATATAAATTGAATTTTCAATGCATAAGTAACATAGTAGAGTATGAGGCACTCCTTTTAGGGCTACAATTATTGAAGAAATTAGGAGCCCAGAGGTTAACAGTTCATGGGAATGCAAAATTGGTAATTAGGAAAGTGAATGAGGAATGCATTGTTAAACATCCCAGACTTAGAGCCTATAAGGATGATGCCATGGACTTGTTAAAATATTTTGAAGAAATTCAACTTACCCATGTCCCTAAAAACCAAAACATTCTTTCCAATGGATTAGCTGTTGTTGCTAGTACATGTCTGAGACCTTGTGAAAGAAAACAATACATAATTCAAGAAAAATTCAGACCAGCTGTCCCAAACAATGAAAAGTACTGGCAAGTCTTTGGGGGAGAAAAACAAATAGAAGACTATCCTACAGAGGATATATCATATGTTCAAGAGAAACCTTCTCCCATTTCTAATATCAATCTGTCATCTAAAGAACTTGAATTTACATCAAAGGCAAGCATAGATTTAGAGAAAGAAGAAATTTCACTGCTTTTTGATTTGCAGGTGAAGGATGATGATGCTTCCAAGGAACATATTCAAGATGCAGTCCTCAAAGCTAATGTCTTAGAGACAAACAATCTACCAGTCATGGAGGGCCAAAAAGAGGAGTGTTCTCATATTTTCTTTGTTGTTCCTATGGAAGAATGTATGGAGGTCCTAATTGGCTCAATTTCTCAAGCATGGATCCTTTGCAAGAGCCAAATATATATAAATTTGTCACTTTCTATGATAGCCTTGGTTTGCAAGGTCAATATTCAATATGTACTATGGTTACCTCTGACAAGCAGCCATATTTTCTATTCCTTTTTTTCACTGCTGAACTGGCTACATTGGCACTATTGTATCATTTAGAGCAGCAACGATCTCAAAGTTAGAATAGGTTAGGTAGGAATGTCAATAAGGCTCAGCCTGTGAGAATTTAGTTAGTTTTTTTTTTTTTTTCTATGAATTTGAAAAAAGAAAAATACAAAAAAAATAGAAAAAGAGAAAAAGAGAGAAGAAACAAAAGAAGGTATAGCCCCATACCAAAAAATAAAAGAAAACCTGAAAGTGTGCAAGCTTAAATGCCACTACCAAAAGAGAGCACTGCTATTTAGTCATATAGCCTAATCATGACTAGATATATTTCAATTTACTGTTGATAAGTTAGTGAATCAGATTTTCCAAATTGTTCAATCTTGGGTTATCAGTAGATTAGATTAGGATAAAAATGAATGGTTCAAATAATCTCAAAACTTGAACAAAGAAAGCACAAAAAGAATGGCTCAAATCAGATCAAAACTTGAGCCAAAGAGAAGAAAAATAATTGGTTCTAACATGCTAAAAAATTGAACCAGGTAAAGAAGAAGAAGACAACTCTAAAAAGATCAAAACCAGAGCTGAAAGAAAGAAATAAGGATGCTTGTAATTTTCAGATCTTAAGCCTCCACAATTTTTTTTTAAATTTGTCTAAATTTCAGTCTATGTGCAACTTGTTTTTATGCCATAGTCTTACAGCAAATCAGACATCCTAATCCTGGTTTGTCTATTTTTAAATTTCTGTTTTGGAATATAGAGAATAAGATATATCAGACAGCTTAATCCTGACAGATAGTAGTTAGGTAGAGAAGCTAATGAGTTCAACTGTTTAATCTGGACTCATGGAAGTTATAAGAGTAGATTTAGATTAGTTTCCTGCTTTCAATAAAAGAATAAAATGTTGATGTCAAATAATGAGTTCAACTATTTAATCTGGACTCATGGAAGTTATAAGGGTAGATTTAGATTAGTTTCTTACTTTCAATAAAATAATAAAATGTTGATGTCAAAAGGTTTGCAAGTCCAAGTGCACCTTATGAAGAAAAAACGTTAGGAAGGTAGGTTGTGTAGGTAGTTGTTTGGGGAAACAGATCTGTTTGTTGATGTAATTCTGATCATCTTTTTAAGCAGCATGATCAAAGAAGAAAGAGGATTGTCAAAAAGTGCAAGGCATTGATCTACATTCCAGAGATAAATCTCTTAGGTTCTTGACACCTCCATGGAGCTGCCATCCCCAAGTGGAACCAATGTTAGCCATCAATAAAATTTTGTCATAACTGATGATGGCTAAAACAAGTCTATTAGTCTTCAAGAAACAAATTTGGAGCAAATATGTGAGTTCTTGAAGCCTTGTTGTGTCCCTTGTCCAAAAAAACTCAGCTCTTTGATATCTTGACTTCAAAACCTTCAAAGAAAGCCTTGTTGATTCTAAAGGAAAACTGCCTTCAAAGCCATAATTCCCACCATTTCTCCATTTCAAAATATTCTCTTCATGTCACCCATTTTCCTCATTTTACCCTTTATTTCCTTTAAAATCCCCTTAAAACCTGATGAGATCCCTTTATTCTGGTTTAAACCCCCTTTTATATCCTATCAGAACCTCAAAATCCTTCAAAAACATTCATTTTAAAATATAAGGCCTTAAGCCCCTTTCGCTTAAATACCGAGCCCCTTTTCTGCCATGCGACTGGCTCCGTGACCGAGCGCTAAGCCCATCGATGATTGGGCATCGCGCTTTCCAAATTCCTGCTTCCAATTTTCCTTTTTTTCGATGGTCAATCCTTCGATGAGATCTGGACCATCCATTCCACAGGATCTGATGGCCATCACACTTCGCGCCCCATCGCTCGTTGGCACATCGCATCACTCCATCCCATCGGCCATCGCACATCGAAAATCGTAGTTCCCTTCTTCCCAGACCCTTTACTCCACCGATATGCGAAACCTTTCATTTCATCTCTACTGTCCATTCCTTAAGATCCAACGGTCCTCGCTTCTTTGCAATTTCTCCATCCCCCTCACCCCTCATCCACCATATTTAATCTCTTCTTCTTCGAGTTAATCCTCACCGTCTCATTAACCCTGATCCATGGCGCAGGTTCACTACGGAGGCATCCGACCAAAGTGGCCCGTACTCCCCAGTTCCCCCACAGTTGACTCTTCTTACTATGGGAGATATCAGATCTACGGCTAAGATTCACTGTGGAGGCACACCCCGAGATTTTCCTTCGTACCCCACAGTCCCCCTGTAGTTGACCTCAACTGTCGATTTTCTCCAGATCTGACAGCCATCGTCTCTCCTTCACTCCCCCCCACTTCCACCTTTCTCACTTTATATATTCGACCCTACCTTGATTATAACCCTTTATCACTATAATCCAATGGCGCACATCATTTTACCCAACCTCAAGCGTCCCGCTACACGAAAAATTAGCTTACGTTAGCTCGGCCCCACCTCATTCTTCTACCATGCATCTCCCATCCTTTCACATTCAGTCTCAGCCTTAGATCTCCAGCCCAAATATTTAACAGTTGTCGCATCATTTCGCATCCGTTATGGCCTCTCCCCTCGCTGTGCATCTTGAACTCGAAACTATTAGTTTTGTAGAACCCATGTGTCGAGAAATGAACTGTATTGTGCTCGAGAAACCCATTACCGCTTAATACCCTTTGCTTACATGAAAACCATTTGTAGTTTTCTGAAACCACCAATGATTCTTCACACCATAATTCATGTTTGAACCCTGTTTATGCCTGTCTGCCATGGTTTTCTATCTGCGTTGCATACACTTCCTCCACAAATGCTCCTCCGCCCCCACCAAATCCTTTTGAAGCAGTTTAACCCAAGCATTGCAGGTTTGATTTTATCAGTTCCTATGTGTTGCATGTTTTCATGGCAGAAAGGATAAAAATCCATCCCACAGTCAAAGAAAGTGATAGAGGCCAAGGGTGATGATCCTCAGAGGCCTGATTAGAGGAAAAAAAGGGACATAAAGGGTTAAATTCCCTGTTTTAATCAACTGTTTCATAAGCATTTGTTACACAGCAAAACCCTCCAGCGCACGAAGAAAGTAGCTGTCAGCATACAGTAAAAGCAGTAAAGATCAGAAGAGAAGCAGAGATTAGCATGAAGATTAAAGGTAAAGACACAATTTGAAAAATAAAGATGATTAAAGAAGGCATAAACACATATCAAAGGCCTAAATTAGTTTTTAAAGCAACAAATCATGACATATAAGCAGAAATATGGCTTCAAATGCCAAATCACTGAAGCCTTTACTTCTCCAAAGACCAAAAATGCCACCTACCAATTTATTTTGCCTCAAAAGAATACAAATTCAATGCACAGTCAGAGATGTTTTGCAAAGGCAACTCAGAAAGTAATTGCCAACCTACCAAAAGCCTCAAATTTCTACAAAAGTGACTGAAGTAGATGAAAGTTAATGTAAAAATCAATTAGTAGAGTTAATACATTATAAATATTCTCCATAAGGCTTCCCAAAGGTCAAGAAGCATTTACTCTGTATTAATTGAACAAATAACTCTTTCTTTCACTCCACCTCCTCATTCTTCTATAAATACTTCACAAGGAGACATTTTTGTTGTTGGTTGAATACTTATTGAATGTAAATATTTGTTGACGCTACTGAAGCTCTATTAGTAATTGAAGAAAGATAGGCTGAGAAGAGAAGTTTGAAGTTGTAAAGACCTACTGGACTTGAAGATTGTAACTAGTTTGAACATCAAATATATAAGCTGATTTATGGGATCATGGTCTATGACAATGATGATGTTTTTCTTACTGTAATTGTTGTTTTTCTTATGTTTTCATATTTTCAACTTTCTCTAATAAATAATAGGAAATATATATTAGGATTTACTGCAAAGTACCCTACTTCTCACTGATAAGCTTTATCTCTATGTTTTCTTCTAATTTTCAATTTGGGAATGATTTCAATAGAGTATAACCAGTCAAGGAATGTTGGTGAGCCCATGTCTTGCTGAGTAAAACCTGAGATGTTGTTCTTGAATGATCTTTTCACTGCATGCTAATTAGATTCCTAATCAAGGAATTTTATGGTTAGCCCTGTCCCTTGTTTAGTCTTCAACAACTGTTTTGAAAGTTTCCCTGAGAGTATGCCAAAAGCAAGATAGATTCAAAGTTATTACTTGATCTTAGGCTATTCTTTTGTTTATCTTGAATTTTTTCTACTTTTTAAAGGCAATCTGTTAGATTGTTGGATTGTTGTCTGAAAAGTGTGCTTTAGTAAAAATTTTCCCAAAGAGGTCTATGATTTTCCCTGTTCGTTGGCCTGCTTCAAACAGTTACTTTGAAAGGCTTTTCTTTTTTAGTGAAGTTAATAGATTCTTAAATGGTTATTATCTTTGCTTCTTTCACAACACTTTTAATGTTCCATATCACAAATCAACCTAAAGAGATCCTTTGATATAGATGACTTGCCCCATGGACCACTCTTGAAACTTCTTGTGCAATTAAATCCTTTTGTGACTCCATAGCCCAATGGATTGATAATGTCTCTTACCTATCCTATTAGTTGAACCATTCTTTCAACTCACCCACACCTTTACCCTTAAAAATAGTCCTACCCAACCAAAACAAAAAAAAATCCCTTCTGCTTCATAACTAGGCTAATATCATATCATAAGCTTTAAAAGCATATAATTCTAAACACACATATATAGATCCCTCTCTGAATCCAAGAGGGCTAGATCCTAGGATTCCAAAGTGGTTCTCATGTAGGCCCTGCAGCGTTTGTTCTTGCCAATCTTGAAAACTACGGGAGTCCTAACAAAGACCACTGTAATCATAGCAAAGATTTTGTTTATTTAAAATGATAACAAAGGGATGATTACCATTAAACCAAGAAAGTACATGGTTAAGAAAAAACAATTGGGGACATGAAGAGTGGTATGAGAGCCCAAGTTAAAACATTAGCCTTATGGACCCCAACATTGGAAATTCTACTGTTTCAAAATTTTAGTTTATGGTTAAAAATTTGTTTTACAAAAAAATTATTAGTTTCATATTATGGTTTATGAATGCTAATGGTTTCATGTGCATCAGATGTAAGGTGCAAAAAAAATTGTAGCTACTGTCATGTCTTAAAAAGAATATTTATATGTGGAATTAGGGGAGGATGATGTCCCGTGATATTCCAACACCCAGATAGTGGAAATTATAAACAAATTGCAGCAGAAAATAGTTTGTCTAAGGACTAGTAGTGAACGTATATTGCAAGCTAGCAATGAACAAGAGATTTTGATAAGAGAATTAACATCTAAATCTAGTAATCAACAGGGAGAAACAAGAAAACTAAAAATAAAAGAAACAAAAACCAACTCAGAGAAGTCTAAGAGCGGGGAGGAGTATGGGAAAGCAGACTCTAAGTCAAAAAGGAGGAAGTATTTGTAGGCGGGATTTCAGAAGATAAAGCCTCCAACCTTTAATGTAGAGAAGGAAGAGGATGTGGAGGCCTGGATCCTGAATATGGTAAAAACCATTGAATTATATGAGTATGGAAGTGATCTGAAAGCAAGACTGAAAGTTTACCAATTGCAAGGTAAAGCCACACTTTGGTGGGAAGAGACCAAAGTAATACACTTACTCGATGAAAACACGGGCTCATGGGAGGAATTTTGGGAGAATTTTAAATCCCGATACCTTAGTGAGAGGTATTATTATGACAGAGTGCAATAATTACATGAGCTATGGCTAGGAAATCTCACCATTAATGAATTTGTTACGAAGTTCAAAAATTTATTTTGCCATGTATCATACATACGAGAATAAAAAGTGAAGGTACAAAACTTTTAAATTTTCTTACCCACAATATACAAAGAGAAAATTCAATTTTATAACGCAAAGACTATGGTTGAAGATGTTAGGAAAGCCCGATTGTGCTATCATCAATTTAAAGGCCGAAATAATCACTTGAAAAATTAGCAAAATAAGGAGAAGGGGAAGGTTGAAGCAGGCTCAAAAAGACCCAAACCAGCCTATCTAAAAAAAATTGCAAAAACCACCAGCGTAAAAGATTCAATAAAGGTGTAAATCAACCAACCAATTCTCACATAGGTTCCAAGCCCATGGAAAGTAACAAAAAACGAGATACAATGGTAAAAACCAAGGAACCTTTGAAGTTCCGGGAGTGTGGAGAACCTCATATGTTGTGGGACTTCCCACACAAAATCTATGATATTCAAAATATTCTAGCAGTGCACGAGACAACCATAGTGAATGATGTTGCCAGAAGAATTCCCCGAATTGGTGCCACATAAGAAGACCGATTGAATCAATATCAATCAACCATGATTGAAAGCCAAGGCATCATTTTTGACCAACCTGTATCTGTTTTATCTGATCTTGTATCTAGTTTAACCTATATTAGTTCTCACATAGTGGAAAAATGTAAATTTCAGATAGAAAAATTTCAGCACTCTTGGATAGTGCAGTTGGCTACCGGAACCAAACGAAAAGTAACCCATAAATTGCACAAGTACCATGAAAATATGAATGGGTACATTACATATTTGAATGTGAATATTCTCCCAATAGGATCTCATGGATTATAGTTTGGTATGGATTGGATGGTGCAATAGAAACTAGTAGTAAAATTCTTGGAAATAACAATAAATTGTACAAATCCACTAGGACATGCAATTGTAGTGAGAGAGAAACCAAAACTTGTTCCTATTAGATAAATTTATACATTACATTTGAAGTGGAAATCAAGGAAGGGTTTGTTCAATGTATGCTATACAAATTGAATATTTGGGAAAACAAGCAAAAAATGAACTTGTAGAAACCTTTCCATTGATTAGGGACTTCCAGGATGTATTTGTTGAATAAATTCCTTAGCTTCCCCCTTAGATACACTCGAGTTTACCAAGCCCCATATTGAATGAGCACAACTGAACTGTTACAATTAAAACATGAGTTACATCAATTGCTAAAGAAGGGGTATATTATACCAAGTGTGTCGCCATGGGGAGCGCCATTTTTATTCATTAAGAAAAAATATGGTACCCTGAGGATGTGTATATACTACACACAATTAAACAATTTAGCACTAAGAAATCATCACCCCCTACCACAAATAGATGACTTTTTTGATGAAGTAAGGGAGGCAACCATATTTTAAAAAATTGACTTGAGAAATAGTTATCATCAGCTTCACATAATAAATGAAAACATCCACAAACAACTTTTAGAACTTGGTATGGAAATTACGCGTTCATATTCCTACCATTTAGACTAACAAAAGCACATGCTACCTTCATGTGTCTCATGAATAATTCTCTACAAAAACATCTGGATAAGTTGTGCTACTCTTCATAGATGATATTATGGCGTAGTCTAAGAATAGAGAGGAACACCAGGAACATCTTCGAATAGCGCTACTAAAACTAACAGAATAACAACTGTATGAAAAACTCAACAAGTGTGAATTTTACAAACCAAAGACTCAATATATGGGACATGTTATTTCCAAATATGGGTTGGAGGTAGATCTAGAAAAAGTAGAAGTAATTTTAAATTAGCCTGTACCGACATATGCACCATCAACACGTTCATTCATCGGTATTATTGTATATTACCACATATTTGTCGAGGGATTTTCTACATTGTCTTATCCTATAAACTCTTTGCAAAAAAAAAGTGTGAACTTTTACTAGAGAGCCAAGTCTTAAGAAATATTTGAGAAGCTAAAACAAAAACTAACTACTGGTCCCATCTTAAAAATTTCTTATCCAGCAAAGGACTTTTTTGTGTGCACTAATGCTTTGATAGAAGGATTGGAAGGAGTATTGCTTCAATACAATGCAGTGATAGCCTATGAGTCTAAAAAATTGAAGAAACATGAGAAAAATTATGCATTTTATGACTTAGAATTAGCTGCTATCATACATGCATTAGAAATTTGTGATGTTGACTAACCATATTAGCCTAAAATGTTTTTTTGGTCAGCCATATTTGAATGCAAGGCAAGCGATATGGTTAGATTTCCTTAGAGAATTTGATATGGATATGAAACACATTAAAGGAAAGGAAAATCAAATTTTTGATGCCTTAAGTAGACATTATCATCAAATGCTATCTGACATAGTTAAGAATGTAAAATTAGATGTTGAAGAACAGATCCAAGAAGTTTTGTTAGAAGATCCCCAGTATTTGGAATTGTAGAAAAAATTCCAGCAAGTTTAAATCCTACCATGAATCTGAAAGGATTAATAATCTATAAAAGATGTTGTATATTCCTAACATACCTACCTTGAAGTAGGTGATTTTGGAGGAATACCATAAGGGATATTATTTAGGTCATCCAGATTACCGAAAGATGGTGACACCATTGCAGAAAAAAGTGTTCTAGCCTAGAATGAAGAAAGAAGCAGTTGATCACTTTGTAAGATGTTTGGAGTGACAGCAGGTCAAAGTAGATCATCAACATACTACATCGTTGCTAAACCCCCTTCCGATCCTTGAATGGAAGTGGGAAGTTATGTTCATGGATTTCATCACAAGACTACCCCGTACTAAGTACCAACATGAATCCATTATGGAAGTGGTAGACACACTGACCAAGGCTACACATTTTATCCCAGTTCAATCCACTTGTGGGGCAGCATAGATGGCCAATGTGTCTATGAAGGAAATTTTTAGACTTCACGGAACACCAAAGATGATCATCTCGGATAAGGATGAAAAGTTCACATCCACATTTTGGAAGACACTGTTTGGGGGAATGGGAACCAAGTTGAATTTGAGCACAGCTTATCATCCCTAGATGGATGGGTAGTGACAAGGAAAAATCAAATACTATAGGACATGGTTCACGTGTATGTAATGGACAGGCCCGCTAGGTGGGAGGATTTTTTTCATTTTGTAGAATTTTCTTACAACAACAGCTATCAAAAATCTATTAAGATGAGTCCGTTGGAAGCTTTATATGGTAGGAAATGCCATACTCCACTTAGTTGGAGTCAACAAGAGGAAAAACCTAATGCATTACATGAGGTGGAAGAGACAGTAAGGAAAATTCAACAAAGCCTCAAAGCAACTCAAATCCGCCAAAAGAGTTATGCAGATAAGAAAAGAATACATTAAGAATTTATGGTTGGGGATCATCTATACTTGAGGATGAAACCTCGCAAGAGTACCATCCACACCGGTAGTTTTGCTAAGTTAGCACCACGATACTGCAGGCCCTTTTAGGTTTTGCAACGAGTGGGCAGAGTAGCTTATAAGTTTGCCCTACCTAGTCTTGTTAGAGTTCCTAATGTTTCTCAGGAGCCATTATTGAAAAAATATATTCATGATCCTTCTCGTGTGGTTTACGGGACTTTGATATAGGTGGGAAAAGAAGGGGACTTTCTTCCACAACCACTTCATATATTAGGATAAGAAGAAACCATTCCCTGGAATAGAACAATAGCTCAGGTGAAAGTGTAGCGGAAGCACTTTACGCCTAAAAAACCTACATGTGAGTTGGAAGAAAGCATGAAATAAGTATTTCCAGCATTGTTCAAATAATAACAAGATTTATTTGCTAGCACCGAGGATATTTTTTTTGTTTTAGGAGGGGACTATGTAATACCTTTCATTTACATATTTTATGTTTATGAAAATAAGACGAAGGTCTAGGTGGAACTATGGAACAATTATGTTATTGGTAGGAATATTTTAATTAAAAATTATTAATGAAAATTATGGAAATTTTGTAAAGACATAATAATTGAGATATGGAAATTCTTATCCCTAAGGCTAAGATAGAATTTCATACTTTCCCAAAATTCTCCAAAAAAAATCATTTGGAGAAAAATAAAAATATTAAATTAGATGGGAGAAAAGTATCTAAGAAATTCCTAATAAAGAGGAAGTTATGGGAAAGAGGTAAGAAAAATTTCATTGAGAAAAATCGAGTTTTAAAGAATTTTTTTGTGGAAAAAACAAAAGTAAATCCTAGGCTATGGGAAACAACATGCCATATTAATGGGACACAATTATGGAAACTCTCTCGGGAAAGTGGGCTTAAACGTGCCATCACTAGTGTGACAAGTGGTTGTCAATACTTGCGTAATATTGATGTCTGCTCTGGAGAGATCTCTGAGGAGAAGCACGTGGTTGGGAGGAAAATTCATCTTTACAAGTTGGTATGCAACATGTCGAAATTTATATTAACTTCTTATGTTTTAGCAATGGCTAGAAGCATGAGCTTGTCTAAGTTATTAGAAAAAATTATGCCTTGTATAATAGGGATTACTGTTAGGCTAAACAATGATGGAAAGCATGGTAGAGGCTAGTCCCATATTCCTTAGTAGTGTTATATATAGTGTCAATATTGTGTGATGGAATCCTGGTATAGACTAGTTGCATATGCTTAGTTAATATTATATACAATGTTAGCTATGTGTATTGTACAGTGGCAATACTGTGTAAACTCAGTATCGATATTGTTTTTAGTACAAAAACTAAGGTACTATAGGTGTATACAATTACATTGTGTTTAATTATAAACCCAAAAGGGTTATGATCAGATAGTAAATGCTATGTACCTATTAATATATGTGCAAAAGTAAAATAAGTAATATAGAACTTGAAAAATTGTACCTTTTGAGACAAAGTAAAATTAAATGAATTCATGGTACAATGTAGAAGAAACTTTAACTACATTTATGGATAAATTAAAGATACATGTAACAGTTTCTAGCTAACTAACCAAGTAAACAATTATTAAACAAGAGAATTCTCGAGGCATATCACATATGAAAGGATTTAAAAACTCACGAATTCATTATAAAATCGGAAAGTATGATATAATTACATATACATTCATCACATATATGATGACGAAATGAAATTCCATAATTCCAAATATAATTCTGTATGATCTGTCTAGTAAATTAATCCTTGAACATCCTTGAGGATTACACAGTCATATTTATATGAAGAAATAAAAAAGAAGAAATATTACATCAACTCTTTAATTGAAAAAGGCCAAGTATGGCACTGACATATAACCATAACAACACCTATCTAAGCTATGCCAAGATTCAAGGACTAACATGCTACCGACCTAAGGAAGAAGACAGTTGTTAAGCGTGGGAAGTGAAGAAACCTGGAGTGTTAGACAAACCAACCAAAACTCAAAAATCATACCTAAAAGAGAAGAGGAATGAGAAAATTACAGAGAATCAAATAGACTAATAAGTAAATATTTATTTTGTGTAAAGGATATAAATAGGTCTTAAATGAGCATGTTTTCATTACAATGATTTCTCCACCTGTGTATAAAAACTTAATAATGTTATGAATGAAGGGATCCTCCAAGATATACATAGAAAAATAAACATCCAAGGATTACATAAAGTGTCGAATTTACCTAAAGGTGGAAGGATGAGAGGATAGGGTGACATCCTCATCTTCTTCAGCAAAATTCTCAAACTCAGTAGAAGAGTAACCTAGGTGGCAATAACCCACATAAACTCATATTATAGAGTAGTGATATAATACACAACATTAAATACACAACATCATCCGAAAATGAGAAATAGAGCAGTGATATAATGGCTTTTCCAAACCTCAAATGAGAAGTAAAATCTGCTTTAAGATACTACATGAAAACCTAAAGGGGCAGAACACCTAGAAAGGATACACATTCATCATGAGTAGTGGGGAGGGAAAGAACAACAAATAATTGGTTACACAACTTCCATGCACATTAGAAGGAGGAAAAACCCCATTTTTCAATACAACTCTATGAATATATAGAGAAATACATACTCAATAGTAAGTAGAGTAGAGAGTATTATATTACCCTGTCAAAACACTTGAGAGAATCAAACCCATGATCTAATAAAAAGAGATGAATTGAAATTCCCTTCGAATTCAAAAGAAAATGTATAGTGCAGTGAAGGGTGCATAAAACCCATAGTCAAAATAATATAAAACAAATATAAAACCCTTATTTAAATCAAAAAGAGGGTCATAAACCCTTTATATTCATAGTCAACTGATTTATAATAGTGTGTACAAAGCATGCTACTAAATTTGACGAAAAATTTAATAACCCAAAAAATTATTTGGATAACACAGAACTATACACGACAGAGGATATTACTTACGCTAGCCCAACATATGTTAATAAAAAAGATTTAACCTAGAACCTAAATAATAATTAGGGGATTATTCTATGGTAGGGTTTTCATACTCATACAACAAAGAATTTTAACCTCAACAAAACCACTTAAATGCCAAAAAAAATCACAACTAAAGCCCCAAACTTAATTAAATATTCGTATTATGGACAATGCATCTAACTTTACATAATTTCGATATAGCACAGAGGATTGTTTTGAAATCCTCGACCAACAAATCATATATTAAACAATTGAACCAGAGATAGAATATGGAGGAGGAATCATAATAAAATATACCATTTAACACTGGAAGCACTTTACGCCTAAAAAACCTACATGTGAGTCAGAAGAAAGCATGAAAGAAGTGTTTCCAGCATTGTTCAAATAATAACAAGATTTATCTGCTAGCACCGAGGATATTTTTTTTGTTTTAGGAGGGGACTATGTAATACCTTTCATTTACATATTTTATGTTTATGAAAATAAGACGAAGGTCTAGGTGGAACTATGGAACAATTATGTTATTGGTAGGAATATTTTAATTAAAAATTATTAATGAAAATTATGGAAATTTTGTAAAGACATAATAATTGAGATATGGAAATTCTTATCCCTAAGGCTAAGATAGAATTTCATACTTTCCCAAAATTCTCCAAAAAAAATCATTTGGAGAAAAATAAAAATATTAAATTAGATGGGGGAAAAGTATCTAAGAAATTCCTAATAAAGAGGAAGTTATGGGAAACAGGTAAGAAAAAATTCATTGAGAAAAATCGAGTTTTAAAGAATTTTTTTGTGGAAAAAACAAAAGTAAATCCTAGGCTATGGGAAACAACATGCCATATTAATGGGACACAATTATGGAAACTCTCTCGGGAAAGTGGGCTTAAACGTGCCATCACTAGTGTGACAAGTGGTTGTCAATACTTGCGTAATATTGATCTCTGCTCTGGAGAGATCTCTGAGGAGAAGCACGTGGTTGGGAGGAAAATTCATCTTTACAAGTTGGTATGCAACATGTCGAAATTTATATTAACTTCTTATGTTTTAGCAATGGCTAGAAGCATGAGCTTGTCTAAGTTATTAGAAAAAATTATGCCTTGTATAATAGGGATTACTGTTAGGCTAAACAATGATGGAAAGCATGGTAGAGGCTAGTCCCATATTCCTTAGTAGTGTTATATATAGTGTCAATATTGTGTGATGGAATCCTGGTATAGACTAGTTGCATATGCTTAGTTAATATTATATACAATGTTAGCTATGTGTATTGTACAGTGGCAATACTGTGTAAACTCAGTATCGATATTGTTTTTAGTACAAAAACTAAGGTACTATAGGTGTATACAATTACATTGTGTTTAATTATAAACCCAAAAGGGTTATGATCAGATAGTAAATGCTATGTACCTATTAATATATGTGCAAAAGTAAAATAAGTAATATAGAACTTGAAAAATTGTACCTTTTGAGACAAAGTAAAATTAAATGAATTCATGGTACAATGTAGAAGAAACTTTAACTACATTTATGGATAAATTAAAGATACATGTAACAGTTTCTAGCTAACTAACCAAGTAAACAATTATTAAACAAGAGAATTCTCGAGGCATATCACATATGAAAGGATTTAAAAACTCACGAATTCATTATAAAATCGGAAAGTATGATATAATTACATATACATTCATCACATATATGATGACGAAATGAAATTCCATAATTCCAAATATAATTCTGTATGATCTGTCTAGTAAATTAATCCTTGAACATCCTTGAGGATTACACAGTCATATTTATATGAAGAAATAAAAAAGAAGAAATATTACATCAACTCTTTAATTGAAAAAGGCCAAGTATGGCACTGACATATAACTATAACAACACCTATCTAAGCTAAGTGCCAGAAGGAGATCCATGGTGGAACAACATGCTACCGACCTAAGGAAGAAGACAGTTGTTAAGCGTGGGAAGTGAAGAAACCTGGAGTGTTAGACAAACCAACCAAAACTAAAAAATCATACCTAAAACAGAAGAGGAATGAGAGAATTACAGAGAATCAAATAGACTAATAAGTAAAAATTTATTTTGTGTAAAGGATATAAATAGGTCTTAAATGAGCATTTTTTCATTACAATGATTTCTCCACCTGTGTATAAAAACTTAATAATGTTATGAATGAAGGGATCCTCCAAGATATACATAGAAAAATAAACATCCAAGGATTACATAAAGTGTCGAATTTACCTAAAGGTGGAAGGATGAGAGGATAGGGTGACATCCTCATCTTCTTCAGCAAAATTCTCAAACTCAGTAGAAGAGTAACCTAGGTGGCAATAACCCACATAAACTCATATTATAGAATCAAATGCTATGTAGAAAGTAGAAATTATAAAACAAAATTACGAGAAATAGAGCAGTGATATAATGGCTTTTCCAAAACTCAAATGAGAAGTAAAATCTGCATTAAGAGACTGCATGAAAACCTAAAGGGGCAGAACACCCAGAAAGGATACACATTCATCATGAGTAGTGGGGAGGCATAGAACAACAAATAATTGGTTACACAACTTCCATGCACATTAGAAGGAGGCAAAACCCCATTTTTCAATAAAACTCTGTGAATATATAGAAAAATAAATACTCAATAGTAAGTAGAGTAGAGAGTATTATATTACCCTGTCGAAACACTTGAGAGAATTAAACCCATGATCTAATAAAAAGAGATGAATTTAAATTCCCTTCGAATTCAAAAGAAAATGTATAGTGCAGTGAAGGGTGCATAAAACCCATAATCAAAATAATATAAAACAAATATAAAACCCTTATTTAAATCAAAAATAGGGTCATAAACCCTTTATATTCATAGTCAACTGATTTATAATAGTGTGTACAAAGCATGCTACTATATTTGACGAAAAATGTAATAACCCAAAAATTTATTTGGATAACGGAGAACTATACATGACAGAGGATATTCCTTACGCTATCCCAACATATGTTAAAAAAAATTATTTAACCTAGAACCTAAATAATAATTAGGGGATTATTCTATGGTACGGTTAGCATACTCATACAACAAAGAATTTTAACCTAACCATGGGAGCATGGCCTAGTGCAACAAAACCACTTAAATGCCAAAAAAAATCACAACTAAAGCCCCAAACTTAATTAACTATTCATATTATGGACAATGCATCTAACTTCACATAAATTCGATATAGCACAGAGGATTGATTCGAAATCCTCGACCAACAAATCATATATTAAACAATTGAACCAGAGATCGAATATGGAGGAGAAATCATAATAAAATATACCATTTAACAGTTGAATCACTTTACGCCTAAAAAACCTACATGTGAGTCAGAAGAAAGCATGAAAGAAGTGTTTCAATCATTGTTCAAATAATAACAAGATTTATCTGCTGGCACCGAGGAAAATGTTTTTGTTTTAGGAGGGGACTATGTAATACCCTTCATTTACATATTTTATGTTTATGAAAATAAGACGAAGGTCTAGGTGGACCTATGGAACAATTATGTTATTGGTAGGAATATTTTAATTAATAATTATTTATGAAAATTATGGAAATTTTGTAAAGACATAGTAATTGAGATCTGGAAATTCTTATCCCTAAGGATAAGATAGAATTTCATACTTTCCCAAAATTCTCCAAAAATAATCATTTGGAGAAAAATAAAAAAATTAAATTAGATGGGAGAAAATTATCTAAGAAATTTCCAGTAAGGAGGAAGTTATGGGGAAGAGGTAAGAAAATTTTCATTTAGAAAAAACGAGTTTTAAAGCAAATTTTTGTGGAAAAAACAAAAGTAAATCCTAGGCTCTGGGAAACAACATGCCATATTAATGGGACGCAATTATGGAAACTGTCTCAGGAAAGTGGGCTTAAAAGTGCCATCACTAGTTTGACAAGTGGTTGTCAATACTTGCGTAATATTGATCTTTGCTCTGGGGAGATCTCTGAGGAGAAGCTCGTGGTTGGGAGGAAAATTTGTCTTTACAACTTGGTATGCAACATGTCAAAATTGATATTAACTTCTTATGTTTTAGCAATGGCTAGAAGCATGAGCTTGTCTAAGTTATTAGAAAAAATTATGCCTTGTATAATAGGGATTACTGTTAGGCTAAACAATGATGGAAAGCATGGTAGAAGCGAGTCCCATATGCCTTAGTAGTGTTATATATAGTGTCAATATTGTATGATGGAATCTTGGTATAGACTAGTTGCATATGCTTAGTTAATATTATATACAATGTTAGCTATGTGTATTGTACAATGGCAATACTGTGTAAACTCAGTATCAATACTGTGTTTAGTACAAAAACTAAGTTACTATAGGTGTATACAATTACATTGTGTTTAATTATAAACCCAAAAGGGTTATGATCAGATAGTAAATGCTATGTACCTATTAATATATGTGCAAAAGTAAAATAAGTAATATAGAACTTGAAAAATTGTACCTTTTGAGACAAAGTAAAATTAAATGAATTCATGGTACAATGTAGAATAAACTACAACTACATTTATGGATAAATTAAAGATACATGTAACAGTTTCTAGCTAACTAACCAAGTAAACAATTATTAAACAAGAGAATTCTTGAGGCATATCACATATGAAAGGATTTAAAAACTCATGAATTCATTATAAAATCAGAAAGTATGATATAATTACATATACATTCATCACATATATGATGACGAAATGAAATTCCATAATTCCAAATATAATTCTATATGATCTGTCTAGTAAATTAATCCTTGAACATCCTTGAGGATTACACAGTCATATGTATATGAAGAAATCAAAAAGAAGAAATATTACATCAACTCTTTAATTGACAAAGGCCAAGTATGGCACTGACATATAACTATAACAACACCTATCTAAGCTAAGTGCCAGAAGGAGATCCATGGTGGAACAACATGCTACCGACCTGAGGAAGAAGATAGTTGTTAAGCGTGGGAAGTGAGGAAACCCGGAGTGTTAGACAAACCAACCAAAACTCAAAAATCATACCTATAAGAGAAGAGGAATGAGAGAATTAGAGAGAATCAAATAGAATAATAAGTAAAAATTTATTTTGTGTAAAGGATAGAAAGATGCCTTAAATGAGCATGTTTTCATTACAATGATTTCTCCACCTGTGCATAAAAATTTAAGAATGTTATGAATGAAGGGATCCTCCAAGATATACATAGAAAAATAAACATCCAAGGATTACATAAAGTGTCGAATTTACCTAAAGGTGGAAGGATGAGAGGATAGGGTGACATCCTCAACTTCTTCAGCAAAATTCTCAAACTCAGTAGAAGAGTAACCTAGGTGGAAATAACCCACATAAACTCATATTATAGAGTAGTGATATAATACACAACATTAAATACACAACATCAACCGAAAATGAGAAATAGAGTAGTGATATAATGGCTTTTCCAAACCTCAAATGAGAAGTAAAATCTGCGTTAAGATACTACATGAAAACCTAAAGGGGCAGAACACCTAGAAAGGATACACATTCATCATGAGTAGTGGGGAGGGAAAGAACAACAAATAATTGGTTACACAACTTCCATGCACATTAGAAGGAGGCAAAACCCCATTTTTCAATAAAACTCTATGAATATATAGAAAAATAAATACTCAATAGAAAGTAGAGTAGAGAGTATTATATTACCCTATCGAAAAACTTGAGAGAATTAAACCCATGATCTAATAAAAAGAGATGAATTGAAATTCCCTTCAAATTCAAAAGAAAATGTATAGTGCAGTGAAGGGTGCATAAAACCCATAATCAAAATAATATAAAACAAATATAAAACCCTTATTTAAATCAAAAATAGGGGCATAAACCCTTTATATTCATAGTCAACTGATTTATAATAGTGTGTACAAAGCATGCTACTAAATTTGACAAAAAATTTAATAACCCAAAAAATTATTTGGATAACGCAGAACTATACACGACAGAGGATATTCCTTACGCTAGCCCAACATATGTTAATAAAAATAATTTAACCTACAACCTAAATAATAATTATGGGATTATTCTATGGTAGGGTTAGCATACTCATACAACAGATAATTTTAACCTAACCATGGGAGCATGGCCTAGTGAAAAAAAACCACTTAAATGCCAAAAAAAATCACAACTAAAGCCCCAAACTTAGTTAACTATTCGTATTATGGAAAATACATATAACTTTACATAAATTCGATATAGCACAGAGGATTGATTCGAAATCCTCGACCAAAAAATCATATATTAAACAATTGAACCAGAGATCGAATATGGAGGAGGAATCATAATAAAATATACCATTTAACAGTTCAAATGTAAAATGAAAATCCCAAAAATTATGGGAAGTGTAGACCTACTAAAACGATAGCTGAAGTGCTAGATGATGCATATATACATACTGGAAATCTGAAGATTGTACCACAATGTAAATGCAGAAAGAAGAAGGTAGAAACCCTTACATTTATTGTGAGAAAAGGGGTTGAAGGTCATCAAAGTGGAACCCTGAAACTTATCATTCGCAACCTTGATAATAGTGAGGAACCATTACCCAAAGGACGATGAAATGGAGACAGAGCGATCCTCCCTACGAAGGTATCCAACCCACAGTCAAATTTGGGATTCTAAAATTAATGAAAACAAATGTATAACATAGAGTTCAATCTTGAATATAGCTTACATGAGGAAATGATTAGCGAGAAGTCTAAAATGTTATGGGTTTTCCATGCAAAATAAACACACGAAATCAAAAGCTACGTGTAGAGATTAAAACAAATGCGACTATGAATTCAAGACAACAATAAAAAATGCAGTGAAATAATTACATGTAAATCCATGGTAATGATATGCTCCGTGGAGCACCGAAATTGGTCCACATTCAGCATCCTAACAATAGAGGGTTGATTGTAAGGAAGAATCAAGCTATTATGTCTTTGAAATTTCAAGTTGCAGGTCGAGTTATGAAGGCATAGCTCCTCAGGCTAAACGACCTCAAATCACGCAAAGAAATTTCAAAATGAGGTAGAGCAAGGTATGTTAAACCCTTAGGGTTTTCGAAAATTCTCAGTGCTGTAGTTCTATACCTATATGATCGCAACCATCCATATGTGGCCTCGAAAAGGGTGAAGGCCACATGAGGGCACATGGCCTCTCCCACATGGATATTGTTGAGCGAGACAAGTCATCAGGTAGGGTCAACATATTAATTTCGAAATGGAACTATATGTTGAGCGTTAAAACTTTCATATTAATTTCAAAATGTAACTATATGTTGAGGGTTAAAACCATTGTACCAACCATAGAAGGACCCTACCTAAATTTAATAAATTTAATGAGGGTAAGATGTATAGAGAGTTTTCCATGTTAGGACTAGAGGGAATGGAAATATTAGAGTTATGTAGAGTGTAGGTTAATACAATTGATGGTTACTATATGTAAGGGGTATGTAAGGTAATATAAAGGTTAGATTTTATAACCATGAACTCAAAGGTAGGATTTCTATGTCAACTTCTGACCAGAGCATGAACATAATTAAGTGGTGAGGACTCCTTCAACTAATAAGGATCAAACCTGCTAACTAAGATTCTTAGATAAAGATAAATGGTTAGCATTAGAGGATCGATGTAATCATAGCATAGATGCAATTTATTTAAATTGATAACAGAGGCATGATGACTGTTAAAATATGAAAGTACATGTTTTAAAAAAAATTGGGGACATGACATTAATGATCCACACTCGGGTCAAAATTGTTGTGATTTGTGTTTACTTATACAAATATGGTAAGATATGAAATGAATTAACTATTTATGTGAATACTTCCGTCACTCATCACTTTGTATATATTTAGAAAAATAAAAAACAAAATAAATATAAGAACTATGCATTATCATCAGTGTCTATTGTGTAGATATATGAAAAGTAATTTCAGAAAGAAAATATATTAAAATAAAATAAATATAGGTATTTTTGTAGATATATGAAAATAAATTTCAACAAGAAAATATATTAAAATAAAATAAATATGGGCATTTGAGTAGATATATGAAAAAAAAAATTCAAAGAGAAAATATATTAAAAGAAAGTAAATAAGGTATGTTGTATTCTTGTGTGTACTCTATAGATATATATTTTCTTCACTGTGTGTGTACTGTGTAGATATTTGAATAAAAAAAAAGTACTTTGTATAATATATGATTAAAAAAAATGTAAAAGTAAATAAATATAGTTACTGTGTATTGCATCATTATCTTTACATTACTAGCTATCCACAACTATTGAAATTAAGAACTCTCACATTATTACACTTCATTTACTTACACATAAAAAACCATCACTAGCATACCCCTACTTCATAATACTCTACATCATTGAGTTTGTGATATTGTGGAGTTGATATGACTCGACATCATTGCATTTGTGAGATTTTGGCCTTAGGTGAAGTTGATATAATTTTACATCGATGCATTTCTAAGGTTGTGGGCTGATGAATAAGTACACTTTTTCATCTCGTATTTTTTGGGTTGTGTGTGGGCTTAGGCATAAGTACATATTTTGAAGTTGATAAAATTATGCATTAGTGTATTTTTTAGGTTGTGGGAGCACTTATTTGTGAGGTTGTGGAAGGTTGTGTGCACTAATTTCATTTCTGAGGTCGTGGGAAGTTCAATGCACTTTTGACCTTTTGGGAGAACTGATTTGGGAGGTTGTGGAAGGTTGGGTGCAATGATTTGATTTGTGGGGTTTTGGGAGTTTTTATGCTTAGGAATAACTACCCATTTTCATTTTTCATTGGGAGGTTGTGGAAGCACTTATTTATGATATTTTGGGAGTTTGTGGAAGCACTTATTTGTGATATTTTGGGTGGTTGTGTGGATAAGTATAAGTACACAAGTTCATTTTGAATTTTTAGAGTTGTTGTGTGGTCTATGTAATTAAGAAGAAGCACACATATTTTCCTTTTGAATTTTAGGGGTTTTTGTGTGGTCTTATGAATAAGGTCACATCTTTCCCTTTTACATTTCTGGGATTGTTTTGATGTCTGACACACCCACACACTGATAAAATAACTCATGCATAGCCTAATCTGAGATTTTTGTGTGGTATGAGATGAACAGACACCCATAACATTATCCCAACATCACCTACTCATTATTGTGGAGTTGATACAATTATATAATGGATCTCCCTAAAATTTCTTATTTGGAGTGAGGAAAAGAAATTCAATCCCATAAAAAGGTTTGCTGCGAGTGAGGAAGAAGAATATGAATTCATTATCTTGTTGTGATTTAGGAATCATAAGAATAATTCACTCCCATTTATACTTAAATTAGTTGAGATAATTGTAAATCAGTGTATTTAGGAAGTTGGGATCTACTTAACCTAGTTGATACAATTCTATATAGTTGTATTTGGGAGGTTATCGGATATTGGATAAGCATACATTGTTAGCTTTTTGGGGTTTCTGTTTCAAGTTTATATAATTGTACCTCATTATATTTGTGATTTTGTGGGGTTGGGATATGATGCAGGGGAATTAGGCACAATTAAACACTTTGTATCTCAGTAGACATAGGGAGTTCCATGTTCTTAAAATTTCTTGTAAATATTAATATTTTGAATAAATTTGGTAGGGAATTGTAATTGTTCTCAAGTCATTCGAGAACATGAGAAATTGGTTAAGATAGGAATATGAAGAGATAGCCAAGGGTATGAGTCTATTTGGGATCAATTCAGTTATTGAGTCTAATTTTAGGAATTGGGAATTTTAAGGGTTTGTTGAGTTGTTTGGAGACCTGAATCGATTCAGGTCGTCCATTTTGGTATAAATGTAATCATGAAGAGTTTAGAAGGGTTCAGACGTAGAGAACTACTCAGAGGCAGAGTAGGAGGCCACCAAATTAAAGATCTGGCCTGTCAAGAATTTGTAAGTTCATGTAAATATATAATGGAGAAATTGACTCTGATTGAATGTTCGTTTATTTCAATTCGGTGTGATATATATACATGAGGGATAATTGTATTTATGTGGACTAGTTAAACTCTGTGTAGTGGACTGTAGGGTTCAAATAGAAACTATGAAGTTAATGGTTCAAAAAATCTCTGTGTTTAGGCCTAGCAAGTCCCTCTATCTATAGTTGTGTGTGATTTCCCCATCCAATTACCGGAAGGTGTTCCGTCATTATAATCCTTGTAAGAGGCCATGAATGGATGAATTGAGCCCTTGTTGTAGGTGTGGGTTGTGCGTTCTGTTAACCATTGAAAGAACGTGACATGTAGAGGTGGTTACCCGCAGAACAAAAATTTCAATTTGTAGTGGAAACCCCACTTACAAAGAAGTAAGTTCATTTTTTTGTGAACTGCAAGTGTTGTCCCAAGACTCGAACCTAGGTTCAACTCGTCAAAACAAATAACAAGATTTGTGTTAACCCTGGTGGTACCCCGGTCAAAAATTGTTCACAAGCCAGAGCGGGTTTGCAAAACCAAACCCATCCATATCGCACCACCTTTGTATGAAAGTGAAACCACCCAAACATCATGCGATCCTATGAAAAGCTGCCATGTTGATGGGCAATACCGCCCTCATCGCTTCCTCATCGCACGATAACAATCGATGCTGAAATCAACGCCATATCGACAAACACCGTCTGATCTAGAGGCTAGCTCATCGAACGGTGATCGCACTCAAAATAGTGTGGAAGATAATTCAAGGAATGAGCGTTTTCGTTTAATTGAAACCTTTCAATTGTATATGTGGGCTCGGGGCCTAAGGTATATTAAAGTGTTTCATTTTCAATATCGTCGAGTTATTTATTTAAGTCAGAAGTGTTATAACCTTGATTATAAGGTTAGAAGGTATAAGGCGGGTCAATCTATTCTCTCGTGGTATCGTTGGTTAAGGGAGTTGGTCTATCGGCTTTAATACATTAAATTTTCTATTGGTTGGGACATAGAATTTTCGTGGATTTATATTGCAGGGGATTAAAGTCCGGAGATATATTTAAAATTATCCAAAGTCTTAACATTGGAAGGGATAAAACATGATAATGCGTATATATGATGTTGTGTATATAAGTGGCTATAACTAAAGTTGGATTAAAGAATTCATTTGTCAATTTCTACAAAATTGACAAATAAATTTGACAAGAATTAAATTTGACAATGTGTTAAGCATTACTTCAACTATGAAAGTGCTTCCATACATGGATGGAGTGTTGAAATAAATTTGGGGGTATTTATTTAACTTTAATTGACAAAGAGAAAAAACTAGGAAGGCAATTTATATGGGAAAAAAGAGTGTAAATGTGGGTAAATTGTAGGAGCCCGGGCATCAAAATGGTATCAGAGCATCAGGAATAGCTCCTTTTTGGAAAATTTCAAGTTTGGTGAATGCATATATGAAAAGAACCCAGACTTTTAAAGACTGATAGAGATTGCAGCCTACAGGGATACAGTGAAAGGGATTGCAGAATTACAGAGTCCAATTAAAGGACAAGTGTTTTAAAGACTGCAGATTTGAAGAGGGAAGATCAGATTCTAAAATCTGATATGTAGCATACATATTTGTAGTGAACAGGATTGGCAGAGTGAGTGGTAGACAAGATCATGTAGAAATCTTGCAGGAGAATAATTTTAAATCTGATGTGTATTTTATGTTTACAGAATTGTGGTTGCTAAAGGTGCAGACAGAGTTTCATAGTGAATGCAATGAGCCTGAGATTCAGCTAGAGACTAAATAAAGAGGACAATTGCAGTGTTCTCAAGAGAAAACGAGCAGTGTTTAACTCTGGTTGAAGGATTGTTTGCGGAAGTCAAAGTGCAGAATATAGAGGACATCTCAGCAGAAGCAGATCACAACTGTGATAGAAGAGTCCAACAAGGGACTCTGAGTGAAGAAGAAGTGTGGCAAAACCTGGAATAATTCGCAGCAGAGGTTGGATGAGAGGAGAGCAGAGGTGTTCTTGAGAAAATTTGCAGAGTGAAGCCTAGGAAGAGCATAAGAGAGTGCTCAGAAGGTTCTAGCAGACAGGGGACCAGTACTTTCCAAAAGTCAGATCCAGAGGAAGGGATTGGTGAGGTGAGTTGCAGCAAGAGAGCTTGTTGTTGTAGAGGCTTAGTGCAGCTTGTAGGAGAAAATGGTTACTGATAGCCACAACAGAGATTGCAGAGGTTCTGAGAGAGGCCACAGCAGGAGAGAGAAAGAAGATGCCAAAGCAAATGGCATGAGGAAGAATTCCACTGATGAAGAATGGCAGAAAGAGATAGCTGAGATTACAGAGTATGTTTATAAGATGGAGAGAATGATAGAAGAAAGAAAGAGAGTTGGTTGGCTCATGAAAAAGAAAGTAAATTGGCAACCATTACAGTTGAGGTTGAGGAAAAAGAATATTGCCTTATTGAGAGAAGAACTCAGAGCAACTGAGGTGAAAGAAGAAGTTTCTTCTTGTGAAGCAAAACAGAGAATAGATGAAGAGTGGAGATCTGCAAGAGATCTTGTAGGACATGATGAAGACTTGAGGTAGCAAGAAGCGTGTCTTACTGAAGAGGAAGTCATTGGGGATTTCCTGAGTTATTGGACAAGTCCAGATGATGTAAGGGCTTTTGTTTTTGAGTCTGAAAAATGTGAGGTAATGACAGATTCCATAGAGGAAGAAGAACCTAGAGTTCATGAGGCAAGGATGGAAATTGAAGATTCCATGTGCAGATTTGTTCAAGAAGAAGTGCTTGGGGAAGCAACCAAGACTGAAAAGTCTTGTGATTTGGAAACTAAAAATTTTTGTATGTTTGCAGGAACACCACAGGAAGATGAGAAAGCTTTAAGGTTTGCTGGGGAGGAGACATTGAATCTGAAACCTGTTCAGATCGATGCGGAGATAGTGAGATCTCAGGGAGAGATGAAGACAGAAGAGTCAAATGAAGATATTCTGCAGAATGTTGAGGCTAAGAGAGAAGGACCAGCAGATGATTGGTCAAGAACAAGCACATGTATAAGAGGTTGTGTAAGGTTCCCAAAATCTACTCCTATTGAAGTTGTTGAATTGTATAGGAGGTTGAATTTCCAAAGAAGAGAATTGGAGAAACAGAAGACATGTGCACAAGATGATTTTCTGAAGGAACAAGATAGGAAGGTCTTCATGAATAGAGTTCATGGAGCAGATGATGGAAGGAAAGTGAGACTAGTTGACAGTCTCATGAAGGATGAAGATCAACATGTTGGGGTGCTGATAGAAGATTTGGAAAGAAGTTTCAGACAACATACTGATGTGTTGTCAGAGAAGAATAAGGTATTTAAGCCTTGGAATCTTAATACTAATGATTTATGTGCATGAAAGGAGGAAGAACAATAGTTGGAAGTTTTCAGAGAGGTGAATGAGAAGGAAACTATGTTGGCTAAAAAAATAGGGAAGGATCATCATTTTAACATGGTGATTGGAGCAGTGGAGATGAATCTGGTAGCTGAAGAGAAAGATGATAAAATATTTCTGAGTCTTGAACTAGACTTAGAATTTCTGGGAGAAGGATTGGTGGGTAGGTCATCAATTGGGACCATTGGGGCTCATGGTTGTAACACTAACAATTTGTTTATGTGTACAGGTGAGGAAAAAGACAATTCATCCTTTGGAATTGTCTTGGGAGAAGAAAACCCGTTGCTGAAGGAAGATGAGACAACCATGTCTCATATGCAGGAACTTGTCGCTGTCATTGCCAGAGAATAATTGGCTAGGCTGATGGGTCAAAAACAGCCTAGAGAGTAGATTCTAAAAGCTGCTAAAGTAAGGAAGAATCAACATTCCATGCTGACAGAAGATGAAGACACAGTGGCTAGAGAACTTGATTTGATTGTTGGAGTCAATCAAGGAGATGAGAAGCAATTGCTGAAGATTTCCCACAAAGAAGAATAAAATGCTAAGTTTAAACCACAACATGCTGAATATGTAAAACAAACATAGAAGAGAGGACTGAAATTTTTGCTGGAAGCAGTTGAAGAAGAGAAGGAAATTTCAAACATTGAGATGAACTTGCCTGAAGCTGTGAAAGGAGGAGTAGCAGATACTAGTTTGCTTGTGCTTGCTAGTATACAAGGAATGTTAAGTGAGAATGTTACTGTAAGAAGAAGGTTAATTGTTGATTTGTTTCCGGAGAGTGAATTTGCATACAATGAACAAAAGGAAAATGTTGCAGAGGAACAGGAAGTTTGGGAGAATGTCACATTGGGGATGACATATGCCGAAATAAAAGCAATTACAACAGTAGTGTTGACAACAGTAGAAGGTGAAGGAAACAACAATGGGCAAGGAAATTTCAAGCTAGAAGATAGGCTGGACAAAGAAATTGAAGACATCAGGGAGATAATGATGAGAGTGACCCAGGAGCAGCAGACAGCAACAAGAAAGCAGGAGAGTTTCAGCAAAAGAAAGACAAAGGCAAATTTTGAAAGCATAGCTGGGGGCAGCTTGTAGAACAAGATTTGGAGACCTGGAGAAATGAAATTGATGGATGATATAGCTAATGAACAGAAAAATAGAGTATGGGATCCCGAAGACAGGGATTAAAGAAACATTATCAGGAGATCATGAGAAAATTGAAGCTTGGGAGTCTGATGCAGGGGCATTAGGCATAATTAAACACTTTGTATCTCAGTAGACATAGGGGGTCCCATGTTCTTAAAATTTCTTGTAAATATTAATATTTTGAATAAGTTTGGTAGGGAATTGTAATTGTTTTCAAGTAATTTGAGAACATGAGAAATTGGTTAAGATAGGAATATGAAGAGACAGCCAAGGGTAGGATTCGATTTGGGATCAGTTCAGTTATTGAGTCTAATATTAGGAATTGGGAATGTTAAGGGTTTGTTGAGCTGTTTGGAGACCTGAATCGATTCAGGTCGTCCATTTTGGTATAAATGTAATCATGAAGAGTTTATAAGGGTTCAGAGGTAGAGAAGTGCTCGGAGGCAGAGTAGGGGGCCACCAAACTGAAGATCTAGCGTGTCAAGAATTTGTAAGTTCATGTAAATATATAATGGAGAAATTGACTCTGATTGAATGTTCGTTTATTTCAATTCGGTGTGATATATATACATGAGGGATAATTGAATTTATGTGGACTAGTTAAACTCTGTGTAGTGGATTGTAGGGTTCGATTAGAAACTATGAAGTTAATGGTTGAAAAAATCTTTGTGTTTAGGCCTAGCAAGTCCCTCTGTCTATAGTTGTGTGTAATTTCCCCGTCGAATTACTGGAAGGTGTTCCGTCATTATAATCCCTGTAAGAGGCCATGAATGGATGCATTGAGCCCTTGTTGCAGGTGTGGGTCGTGCGTTCTATTAACCATTGAAAGAACGTGACATGTAGAGGTGGTTACCCACAAAACAAAAATTTTAATTTGTAGTGGAAACCCCACTTACAAAGAAGTAAGTTCGTTTTGTTGTGAACTACAAGTGTTGTCCGAACATTCGAACCTAGAGTCAACTCGTCAGAACAAATAACAAGATTTTTTTTGACCCTGGTGGTACCCCGGTCAAACACTGTTCACAATTCGGAGCGGGTTTGCGAAACCAAACCCACCCATATCGCACCGCCTTTGTACAGAAGTGAAACCACGCAAACATCACGCGATCCTATGAAAATTTGCCACGTCGACGGGAAATACCGCCCTCATTGCTCCCTCATCGCATGATAACTACCGATGGTGAAATCAGTGCAATATCAATGTATGCCATCCAATCTAGAGGTTGGCTCATTGGACAGTGATCACACTCAAAATAGCATGGAAGATAACTCAAGGTATGGGTGTTTGCATTTAATTGAAACCCGTCGATTGTATATGTGGGCCCAGGGCCTAAGGTATATTAAAGTGTTTCATTGGTAATATCGTCGGGTTATTGATATAAGTCAGAAGTGTTATAACCTTGATTATAAGGTTAGAAGGTATAAGGTGGGTCAATCTATTCTCTCGTGGTATCGTTGGTTAAGGGAGTTGGTGTATCAGCTTTAATACATTAAATTTTCTGTTGGTTGGGACTTAGGATTGTCGTGGATTTATATTGCAGGGGATTAAAGTCCGGAGATATATTTAAAATTATCCAAAGTCTTAACATTGGAAGGGATAAAACATGATAATGCATATATATGATGCTGTGTATATAAGTGGCTATAACTAAAGTTGGATTAAAGCATTCATTTGTCAATTTCTACAAAATTGAGAAATAAATTTGACAATGTGTTAAGCGTTACTTCAATTGTGAAAGTGCTTCCATACGCGGATGGAGTGTTGAAATAAATTTGGGGGTATTGATTTAACTTTAATTGACAAAGAAAATAAATTGGGAAGGCAATTTATACGCGAAAAAAGAGTGTAAATGTGGGTAAATTGTAGGAGCTCGGGCATCAGGATAAACATACATTTTTGCATTATGCATTCATGGGGTGGCTGTGTGGTTTGGAATAACCACAAATATTTTCCATTTGTAGATCCACACATTTTTTCCTTTTTAATGCTTAGGATAATCTTAGGGGTTGTACATGTGTCCATTCAACATTATGTTCCTTAAGCAATTTGGTCCAAGGTAGCTAGTGCATTACCCAAAGTCTGTATGCCATTTATAGATCTGCAAATTTTTTCATATTGTAAGCCTACTGTAATCATAGGGGTTGTACATATTTTTCTTGCACATTTTCATTCACAATAGCTAGTATGTTACCCAAGGCTAGTATGTTTTTACTCTTCTATGATTGGATAAACATAAGACTTGGTGAGACAAGCAGTTCACTGTCAATTTATTGGATACTACCCAATATTGTCACACATGTACATTTTATTTTAATGAAACTATTAAGGAAATTATTGCATTATCCATTTTCCCCCATTAACCAAGATAGGCACAAATGTGCATCATTCAAGGTTGTCATTTGTTTTGTGGGGAATATGTAGTACAATCCCTAAGGTTGGCATAAATGAGCATTATCTAAGGTTGATATTTATTTTGTGGGGGTATTACCTATGCTTTGCCTAAATGTGTATCTCAAGTTGTGCATTATTCAACGTTAAAATTTCAGTGGTTAGTGCATTACTCAAAGATTGCACAAATTTTTATCTCTTCTTAAGGAATTTGTTGGTGCAAGTTCTGCATTATCAAAGGTTGTCATAAATGTACATCTCTTCTAGCCCATTGTTCAAGGTTAAAATTTGTGAGACATGTAGCTCATTGATCAATTTGGACATAAATATACATTTAAAATTGTAAATTACTTAAAAAATGAAATTTAAAACAATGCATTACTTATAAATGGAAATTTTAAAAAGTGCATTTAAAACAATGCCTTATTTATAAATGGAGTGTTTTCTTTGATAAAATTTTGGTCTAAATTTAATGTATCTTGTGACCCAAGGCTAGCATAAATGCACATATTTCTTTAATACATTTTGGTCGAAGTTTATAAATTTACATCTTCCCTTCATAGATTTGTGGTTCAAAATTTTGGATCCAAATGTTATAAATGTACATCTTCCCTTCATATATTTGTGGTCTATTTTTTTTTGGATCCAAATAGTTTCTCAATGTTTTTTTTTATCGAAATTTGTGGATGTACGTCTTAGTTGATGATGAATTTATGTTTGTGGGTCCAAATTTATCAATACAAAAGGTGTTGTTGAAAATGTAACATTTCATTAATACATTTTTAGTCTAAATTTTCCTATATGGATTCCAAGCAACGTTTAGGTAGCATATTGTCCATTGGTCACAAATACACATGATTACTTCACGGTGTCAAGTAAGGCTTAAGTATCATATTACCCATTGGTCACAAATACACATGATTACCTCACGCTATCTACATGGTGTATTATTTTATTGATGAGACAAGTGGATATAATCACTTCATGGTGGCACATAATCACTTCAGAGTGATTAGGTGGCTGAGAACTAAAGATGTGATAAAAAATAGGATGGCATAACTCCTAGGTTTATCGATTTAAACATGTGATGCAAATAGGGTGATATAAATCCACACTCAAAGTGACGTTATGTGCATTTGTGTCATTTTTGGTCGGGAGTCAAATATTTTATATACATCGTGTGATATGCCTCCACACTCAGGGGGCATGTGGTGTGTATTTTTGTAATTTTAAAAATGGGGTCATATTTGTATTTATCTAATGTGGAGGTGGGGTGTCATCGGGGCTTCATGGGGGCTTCATGGGGGATTCATCTTGTTGAACAATACTTGAGCACTTTCATTTTTATTGATAAAGTCAGATTTTCAATTGCGAGAGATAAAGTAAATACTTGTAGGTATTAAGGGAGTATGTATGGTGGGGAAAATTATAGGCATTGGGAGCTATAAAATGATGTATTTGATAAAAAAAAGGACATCATGGTTATTTTTATTAAAAATATGTGTTTGAAGGGGGTTTAACAAAAAGATTTTTTGAGGTTTATTTAAACATATAATAATATTAAGGGTATTTTTTAAATATCATGTGAACAAGAGCCCTATGATGCATCTTGTGAATTTTCATCTTATTCAAGCTATGGTTTTTATTTTCCAATCATATGTTGTGAACTATATGATGTGAAGATGTATGTTGCCATTGTTTAGGTCTAGAAAATGCATAATTTGAATGTGTGCATATGTGTCATCCTAGCATACTGTTATATTTTCACCCCTACTACTCAAAAGTAAGCCAAATGTTTCTTTAAGTGACATAGAGTGTTGTCTCATTAATAATTTATCACTCAATTAGTGGATTTCTTAGTTACCTAAATGCATTCAATGTTTTCTCATCGACCCCTTGTCATTGAATGCACACAGTATTTTCCCATTAATGGCTTAATACTGAATGTGTTGATATATATTTGACACAAGTGCACAAATTTTTTTCTAGGTCAATTCTCTTGCATTTTGAGATTAAACTACATGGGTTTGAACCTTTACTTGTCAAGTGAAAAATATTGTTGAAGTTTACACCTTTACTTTTCTAGTACTGAAAATTGAATATGTTATTTTTGTGTTTGCTTCATACACAACAATGTGTATACACATTCAAAATTAGTAATGTTGAAATTTTATATATTTATACACCTTTAATTTTTGAGATTTTGTTGTCGTTATTATTATTATTAGTTCCTTCATTTTATGGGTGGGTTGTGTGTAAAGAACTATGTTTATATAGATTCACAACCTTACAAGAGATGAAAGTCTATGATTAAACATGTGGATATGGTTGTGCATATGTATTCATGTCTTAACTCCAAAGTGGATTATGAGTTTGTACCCAATTCTTATAAATATAGTTATATTGATAAATTTATCACAAATGATTATAATGTTTAGTTTTTGTTAATTATTTTTAATTTTAAATAAGTTATATATTTTTCTTACTGAAAATGTGAATATGTATATTCATTTTTGATAGAGGTTGAACATGTAAATATAGGAATTTATATACATTCACACATTAATCTTAGAATTGATTATAAACTTGTACATATTTCTTACAATATAATTATATTGATACAGTTGATTGATTTGGTTATAAATTTTAAATTTATGCCTTCTTTCTTTTGATATTCTTAATTTCCTCGTTATAGACTACTCTTTAGAAAAAAATGGTTTCTATCTCTCAAATGGTGAAGCCCATTTCTTATATCTCTACCTCTTATCCTTTATTAAAAGATTCATTAATTATAAGAATTCCAATAGATTTCTTCCCTTGTTTCATGACAATCAATTTACTAATCATTGCTCTCTTTGTTAATGAAATGAATTTGTTTATGAGTTGTTGTAGATAGATGTGTTAGTTTCATATGATGGATTTTCCATCTCCTAGAGTTTCTGAGTCAAACTTCCCTAGGACTGAAAAATCAGTCATCAAATTATTATGCCCCTTTTTGATATACAGTTTTAAAGATCAATAGCCATAATAAACTAAGCTGAAAATATATAAACTAGTAAATATCTTTCAATACAGATTTAACATGAGGAGAGGCATCCAGTTTATTCACTTGTAAATTTTTTTATGAGGCCACATTATTTAAACGTTTTATATAGTTATTAAATTTTTATTTTTAGATTTAAAAAAAATTAATTTGGGAGAGATACAAATAATTTCAATTTTGATGAAGGACTCACACTCTTAAACATCATAATTATTATGCGAGTGTTCGATACAGAGTGAAACATAAAAAACAAACTAAGCTAGAAATGCATAAATAATAAGGTTTACTTATGGAAATGAGCCAACCCACAAAATGAAATATTTTGTAGATCATAAGTGGATGTAACCCAACTTACAAAATTAAATGGATAAATATTAGTTATTAGAGTAATATTAATTATTTTAATTGAATAATAATTAATTTAAATAGGAAAAAAATTATAATTAAAGTTATAATGTTAAATTTTAATAATAATGTTAATTTTTTATTTTTTAAATAAATTTGGTAGTCCCTCTCTATTCATTCGTATAAACAAAATAGCAGGTTGCATCATCAGATTCTATGCTTGGTAGCCTCAACCTTCCCGAAGGAAACAAGGTCTATTGGCCACCACAAAGAGTTAAAAGAAACCAAAAATTGAAACAATGTAATCTTGTCTCTAAATGCCCTATAAGGTATATAATATACTATATATTTTGAAATACTAACAAAAAAGTAAATGTTATCCGCCCACTTCATGTTCCACCAAAAAATAGTAGAATTATGGAATTACTCATATAAAGATTCAATAGGCGTCGAATCCTTGAAACTTTATCAAGGCATATGTACTTGATGCATGCTTTTGAGCTAACGTTCCATTCAACCTAAACACACATTCTGGTGATGCTTCTGAATTTGTATTGCCGGAATATATCTATGCATATCATCCAATATGGAAGCTGCCTTTGGATCACCTCCTACCTATTAAACTGCTACAATGGACTTTTCCATTAGAAACTTCATTATCTTATAGATATGGATTGAATACTTGAAGAGGGACAATATTTCTCTCGTATTCCCAGGTTTAATCACCATAGGTTCCATTTCCTCCTTTGGAATGTCATCCTGAACTTTGGTTTTGAGGTCTCACTCCCAACCTGAAATCAAGAATTTTACTTATCCAGGTGTCCCGCAGCATAGGCATGCAGTAAGTTTTCCATAATTTCCTTACCATATTTTCTTCCTCATTTAGTGGGTCCCACCATCTCCTTTCCTTTTTCCTTTGTTGTATTTTCAGCTGGGCCTATTTTTCCAGCATTTTATTTACATCCCTATGCTTTAACCATTTTCATTTTTGGTGGGCCTCCCAAAATTTGTACCTTCACCCAAATCCACACTTGGGTCCCCACCCGATGTGTAGAGAGCAGAGGGTGAAAGAATCTTAGAGGAGTTGTACAGGGAAACATGAAAATAATCATTGTTTTTACTCAGACTAAAAAAAATCCTCTCCTGTCTATTGAGAGTTGGATATTTCCATCCCTCCATCTATGCCTTATTGTTTTTATTTTTCTTGCTTCCCCATAATTGTTTGTCTCTGCAAGAGACCCTCTTCGTAGCTAGCAAAAATATTTCATGTAACGTGCATACTCAATAGACAACATGATAGAGAATTGTGTGCATTCCTATATATTTTTAATTTTACAAAAATTCCCCTTCACAACAAGAACCCAACTTGAGGATTTACAATGGAGAATCATTGAATTGACATGGTCGACAGACAGTAGGACAAAACCCAAAATGTTTAAGAAAATTTCCCTAGCCCTAGCGAAATAGTAGTCACATATACTAGAAGTCAAGAACTAGTATACAGAATCATTTATTCATAGATACACATTATATACGATATGTAGTATCATTTAATTGACACCCTTGACAGAAAGTGGAATGCAGCCCAAGATATTTAGCAACATAACCCTGGCCACAACCAAATAGCAATGACATATATCAGAAGTCCATAACTGTCTAGAACTCAAGCTTAAAATGTTAACAAAGCCCTTTAAACCCAGATAATCATTATAAAACATACATGTGGATTCATGCAAATGACATGAAAAGATGTAGAAACAAAAATATTGATAAGGGGAATCAGGATTTAGGGTTTCGTGATGAAATTGAGTGTATCCCATGCTTTTCCAAGCATCGTCACCTGCCACCACCCATGTATTTTCTATGAGTGGGTTACAAAGACTAATACTCTGCAAATCAATATAAATTCGACTGACAAGGCCACATCCTCTGGGGGATTCCTTAAGGGATACCGAGACAGACACATTCATGGACGTAAATTGACATGGACCAAACTAGAAATACCATTTAGACTTGGTAAAAATCATAGGATCCCTCCACCTCATAAAAATAACCAGGGCCATTTGCGAAGATAGTACACTCCCAAATCAATAGAAAAACATAGCGAGGATAGAGATGAATCTCCTATGGTTCGGTGAATTGACCAAGCTTCATAACATACGAGATATACATCCCTCTCGTTTGATTAACACAGAGGACTACCATGCTCACTATTAGGCACAAGAAAGAAACATACCAGGTAAATTTTTGTGCACTAGGTGAAAAAACATTTCTCTTCCACAATTCTCCTACTGGATGTTCGCCAAACATTTGCATAGTGACTAACATAAAATTGTAAATGCTCCTTCTACCTATACTTTTCAACCTTGAGCTATAGTGATCGTCCCAAGACCTATCTAAAATTTTCTTCTTTCTTCTGCTAGCAGTGAATGTCGGTTTAATGTGGCATGGGACAAGCCACCAAAATTCTTCGTTGCATGTCATCATCGTTCCATCGTGTGGCCCATGTTGTTGGTTGCCATCTCACACCTCCCCTTGACAGCCTTGACACCCCAATTGGGGATAAATTTCATGTTTTTTTTGTAAGCTTCGTAGCACTTCATCTTCACAATGTCCAATATATCACTGCCATCAGCGCGAGGAATTGAACCGGTGACTTCATGTTAAGGAGTGCCTTACAGAGCACCCCATCACCATCTATCGAAGAGCCCGTGGATGATAATGTTAAATTTTATTTAACTAAATCTAAGTTAATATAAAAATACATTAGTACAATATAATATAATTTGTTTTTTTTGGGTTGATAATAATGATTCACATTTTTTGAGATATTTGATAAGAATGTGTGAATATATACTAGTGATAAGTTAATATTTGATAAGACTTGAAATGGTAAGTTTAGCGTTAGTCTTTTTAGCACGTAACCTAATTTTGTAAGGTGTTAAAATGTTATCAACCAATGAAATTTATTATTAATTTTCCAGAACCAATAGTGTCATTCTTCATCTTATTGGCCTCTTCCAGAGATGAGGAGGCCAAAAGCACGGTTACTATGTTATATATTTGCAATATATTTGATTATTTTTGAGGGATGTAAACTAATTCCAACATTACTTCACATTATTAAAAGTTATGTGACTTATTCATGAAAAATGCATATGTATTTCATATCGGAGACAAATGATCACCTAACTCGCCTTTATGATCGGGTTTTAAGGCTAGGGGCAAACATTGTCATGTCTCAAGTTGTGAGCATGTTAGCCATATGTGTAGGCTTCCTGCAACTTCAAATCCCCTATGATTGAAGATTTTATTATTATTTTAGGCTATGTTTATCTCCGTGTTTGAATCTCACACTGTTCAAAGAGCGAGGTTGCAAATCTCTCTCGAAACCTAAAGGAAACCCTACTATACTTTCTGAAATCCTTGAGGAAACAGATCTCCAATCTAGTGACGTGGGAGAGCCTATTTTCATGTGCATTCCAACTCATCGTTGGGGGGATGATAAGTGGGTGGAACTATTGATAAGATTGTTCAAGTCTAAATATGTTATTGATAAGATGTTTCAAGTCTAGAGAGGTTGAAGACAGGTGAGTAAGGGGTGCTATAAATGATTTATTCTAATAATTCTAAGGTATCCATATAATGAAAGATGCTCTTCAGTCCCTTTCTTGGTATGGGCTTGGCATTATTATTTTTTTTGGTATCTAGGCCATGTTTTTCTTTAGCGAAAGTTGAACTCATAGCTTGACTCTATCATGGTAGAACTTCATGATAAAGGACAATGGACTCAAAAATTGATACCTGATAGCGAATATGGAGGCGCAGACAGTCCTGAATGAATAAAACCCCTTTTTGAATTCAGGAAGGTGTCTAGTACTGAATAAATAAACTCCCTTTTTGGATTCAAGAAGGTGTCCATCACTGAATTAATAAACCCCATTTTTGAATTCAGGAAGGCATCTGGCTTGCTATGATTATTCTAATATCAGGAAACAATAGAACTGATGCCCAATAGTTAATGAAATTTGACATTCCTTCCTTCCAAAGGAGAAAATTTCCTGTATCCCTTGTTACGTGAGAAGAAAGGGAAGTTCCACTAAAGCCCTCTACCACCTTAGCTATTGTATAAGCTTGAATAGAAGAATCTATTGGCTATCGAGGTGGTGGTTCGATGGTTCTATCTGTGAAATGATTTACTCTATACATGAACTTATTTACTGAAAAAAAAAACCTATTCATTCGTCCCCAAAAAATCATGGCCATAATATTTCTCGCATGCATCTACGACTTGTTCTTACACCTACCTTAACTCCTATGGGTGAGGCAGAGTAGATAGACATGTTCTTGCGCCTACCTTAGCTCGCATGCATATACGACCTATTCCTACACCTACCTTAACTTGTATGGGTGAGGGAGAGTACCCATAGCTGATGGTGAGGGAGAGTAGGCACGACTGATGGTGCTTCTCTTAACAAGACACACGTGAGGGAGAGTAGGCATGAGTGATGGTACTTTTATTATCAATATGTGAGGTTCAGACAACTCTTATATTGTGGAAATGTGTAGAGGGGATACACCCATGGGTATATTGTGGAAATGTGGAGAGGAGATACATGCGTGGGCTACATGCATGCAATATTGGCATTCCCAAGGGAAAGTTATATTTGCTATATTTAATTTAATTTATATTTATTTTTTTAATCAATTTTCTATATCTACGGGCCTCAAATTTAAAATAAATAATTTTTTTTTTAATAAATAAAAAAATTGTAGCACTTTTACATGCAACTTGTCTATAAGTTCACAAATGTATACACTATATCATCTAAGTCTTCAAAACGATGAATCAAGGCCAACATTAAAGTTAAGGCCACCATCAAGATAGGCAATGGCTGAATTAGAGAAGTTTTTTAGTTGCATGGAATACTAGAGCTTCAACTCCTTGATGAGTTTCTTCAATGGCAAGGATCTAGTATTTTATTTGGACCTTGCATCAGATAAAAATCCAGAGTAACTGTGAAACTAGGGTGAAGCTGAATTAGAATGAAAAGGGAGCAGGTTTTCCACAGGCTCTATTCTTATGCATTATTCTGATCTATTATGTTTGCAACAACAAGATTAGGATGACTTTTCAAAATTTGGGAATAGAAGCATATGTTTTTTTGACTAAGTCATTTTTGGATATTTTGAGGTCTTCTTGTCCTTCTGTAGGCCTTGAAAGTGTTTGGTTTGTATTTTCAATTTTAAACTCAGGATATAGAATTAGTCTCTAAATATTTATTGAAGTATTATATTTTGGTGTGAGTTTCAATAAACCCGGTAATCTGAGCATTATATTTTGGTGTGAGGTTTGAAGTTCATAATTATCTATTGCTTATGAATACTGTTATTTTGATTTTTTTCTATTCTATGTATGCGACATTCTGAGAGACTGAATTTTTTTTCCAAATATTCTTCTATTGTATATTGCTTCTCTCATTCTAGGTATGTAAATTGTTGGTGGAGTAATGACCAAACTTATTCTGAGGAACACTGTCATACCAAAAAATAAGTCACAAGTGTTCACAACTTATCAAGAGCAACAAACCATTGTTTCAATCAAGGTAAAGAATAATAAACTGTTAACATAGTGCTGTTCATGACTACGAAATATTATTAAATTCTCTCTTCCTCCATTTGTCTCAGTTATGTAATATTACTTCAAAGGTGTGTTACAAATTTCCCTTTTTAGACCAATTGCTTTTGGTTAAATGGAATAGAGTTTTTCCTCCTAATTGAAGTGACGTCCGATTATTTTAGCTATATGTCATGAGTAAGTGCAGGTTTATGAAGGGGGGAGGAGTCTAAAAATTACTGTCGAGAATTAGGAAAATCTGATATGTCTTGAATCCCCCCAGCTCCTCTATAAGATTCCAAATAGCTTCTATAACACTAGTTTGTTAACTATCCTATCCTTCTCTACTCCTCTTCTGTTACTTCATCAATTCCCCAAATTATTAACATAGTATTACTCTTGCAGTGGTGTGCCAGAGATTGAGGTTAAATTTGTGGTTGATGCCGAAGGTATCCTTAATGTAAGAGAAAAGGACAAGGGCACAAACAAATCAGAGAAGATGATATTATTATGAAATAATGGCATGATATTGGATTTGTCAACAGTTGTTCATCGAATCAGTGATTCATCATGTACTGGAACATGTGTGGTAGATTCCTAGTAGCACAACTGGCAGATGCAGTAGACCTTTGACAATTGTATGATGGCACAGGTTTGTTCTGTAATAGTGATAGGTTGTTCCCTTTCTTTTGTCAAGATTGGAAATTCCAAGTTGTAGAAGGTAGTGTTTTAGTGATGGAACTCTTCCATCTTCAAAAATGTGTAAGACGATTTTCCTTTGATGCATGTGTGTGGATAGACCTCTAATATTACCCAAGCTACTTGCCTTTTATCATTTTTTCTTTATATTTTCTGTGCTTAATATGATAAATTATACGGAAGTTTGCTTCCCATACTACAAAAGTATTAACATTAAATGAATTGGAATTTTGTTCTTTTCTCCATTTCTGAGCAGCATAATGGTAATGTCAAACATTTGAAATCTATTTTCATTAATATTGTTCATTGATTTGGAAATTGCTGGCCTTAAATAAAGTAGAACTCATAGTGTTCACTACTTTTTCGAATGAAATTTCAAGCGCAAAGTCATTTGAATAAATTATAAATCTTGCTCTAGAAAGTCATGGTTTGAATAGGATGAAATTGGTATATTTTGAATGATTCTTTTATATGGTATTAAATTTATTTCATTTATTGTGGCAATGTTGTGACTTCTGTTTCTAAATATTTAAACTGTCTATGTATATTTGAAATGGTTAGCTTTCGAGCTTACCTTTGCGGGTTTGAATATGAAATTTGAGTGGAAATCATAGATCATGAGAGATGTAAACATGTGAAATATATATGCAGGCATATGCTTATATTAAAATTACAAAAAAATTCAGCAGATGAAGAAATTGAAAAATGCAGGAGATTGTTGGAATTTCTGATAATTCCTTAACAATCAAAGAGGAAAAAAATGTCATCTTTCAACACAGAGATAACAATAAAATTGTATGCACTGATATGAAGAAAAACACTCTATTTGATTAAATGAAACACTGGAATGTTACAAAACAAAAGTCTTCCCTCAGAACTCTTGTTCTGGATTACAAAAAATATGCTTCTTTGCTACTACAAAACACAACTTTTTCTCTGTCTTCAGACATACACTACTTCACATAATTTCGCTCACACTGCTCTTGGCATATTACACAGTCTTTCTCACACATTGTCTAATATGGTATCGATACATATATATATATATATATATATATATATATATATATATATACATATATATATATATATATATATATATATATATGTATATATATATATATATATATATATATATATATTGTAAACATTCCATGTTTACAATATATATGATATATCATTTAACCATAGTTTTTACATAAAAATAAAGCGGCGTATAAAACATTTAAACCAAAGTTCTAAAACCTTATTAAATTTCATAGATTTCAAACATAATAAAAAACGTTTTATTAAACCATGCAACTAGATTTATCACATTGATTAGCCTGTCGTCCGACTGTGCACCAAAGTTGTGCAATAAGCCACTATTGGCCAGAGGTGGTCCATCCCTTATCGCACAGTTTTGAAGGTGTGGTGACGTATGCACCGGATGGTGCAATACGAATTTGATTGACCAAAAGGTTTGTGACATGGCATGGTGGGGTCAGGTCTTCGCATGGGTTCATAGGAGGATGACACAAGCTTTAGCGTTTGCGATCGATGTGTGATTGGCTGCAGGATAGGTGACGTGGAGCTAGCAGGATCCACAGAACTGAAGTGGGGTGTTTAAAATTCAAAATGGCTTGGTGCGAGGGTAATGTATCGATGGTGTGGGGTTTAATGGTGAGTAGGTGAAAGGTTTTAAGAGCACAAAGGTAACGTGGTCAAGCCACATTTTTGTATAAAAGAGAAAAGGCTACGGCCTTTGAACAAAAAAATGGTTTTGCAGATATTTTTAAACACAAAATTGAATACATGGTGGAGTGTCAAACAAAACAAGAAATTTATGCTTCTATTGTCATTCAGTTTCCCATCAACAATTGAAGTTTTTTCCTCGTTCTGCTCAGGTTACAGTTGGGATTAATTTCCAACACTCCCCCTTAGTCACAACTGCTGCTATCTTTCATTCCTAGACATTTTCTGAGCTAATTAAAACTTTTATGCCCCAATGGTTTTGTTAAAATATCACCAAATTTCTCTTTTGTTCTACAATGTTGTAAAACAATTTCTTTATTGTTCACTAATTCTCTTATGTGTGATACTTTGCATCAATGTGTTTGGTCCTTTTATGAAACACTGAATTCTTGGATAAAGCTATTGCTGAGCTATTATCACAATAAACTATTGTGCCTTTTACCTATTCATGACACAAATCTCTTAACATTCTCCTCATCCATACTGCTTGACATGCTGTTGTTGTAGCTTCCACATACTCTGCCTCTGTTGTTGATAAAGCCAAAATTGGCTATTTCTTAGAAGCCCATGAGATGGCTCCTGATCCCATATGAAAATATCCAGAGGTGCTTTTCCTATCATCTATACTTCCAACCCAATCATTGTCAGTATATCCAATCAATTCAAAATTCTCTGAAAAGGTGTGTAAAATACCATACCTCTTTGTTTCTTTCACATACCTGAAATTTTTTTTTACATCTTGCCAATGTGCCTCCTTTGGCTTTTCCATAAATCTGGAAATTAAACTCACAACATGCATAATATCTAGCCTAGTTGTAGTGAAATACATAAGGCTGGAAACTATGCTCTTATATAAAATTGGATCAAAATCCTTTCTCTTGTCTTCTTTGCTTAACCTCAATCCCATCATTGTAGGAGTAATTTTTGCCTTGCAATCTTGCATGTTAAATATTTCCAAAATTTATTTCATATATTTTTCCTGAGAAATAAAAATTTTATTTTCATTTTTCTCTACTTATATTCCTAAGAAGTATCTCAGCAATCCCATATAAGTCATTTCAAATTCATCCTTTATAACTGTTTCAAAATTCTCAATGAGGTAAGCATCATTACATGTAAATATCACATCATCAACATATAAAACAACAATGAGCATCTTACGATATTTTTATTTGATGTATAATTTGGGTTCTCCTTCACATTTTTCAAACCCATTTTCCAGTAGATAGACATATATCCTACTGTACCATGCTCTTGGTGGTTGATTCAGCCCATAAAAACCTTTCTTCAATTTGCATACTTTGTGCTCCTTCTTTCTCATATCCTAGAGGCTTTTCAACATATACCTCTTCCATTAATACTCCATTTAGGAATGATTATTTCACATACATTTGGTAAACTTTCCACTTGTGTTGTGTTACTATGGACAACAGTGCTCTTACTATTTCCATTCCTCCTACTGTTGCAAAATTTTCCTCATAGTCTCTTCCTTGTTGTTACTTGTATCCTTTGACAACAAGTCTGGCCTTGTACCTTTCAATCTTAGCTTCAGTATTGCTTTTGGTTTTATAAACCCATTTTACTCCAATTACTTCTTTGCATTTTGGGAGATCAAATAATTCCCATGTCTTGCTCTTCTCTATTGCATTTATCTCTTCATCCATAGCATATATCCATTTCTTATCTTTTACTTCTTCTTCAAAATGAATAAGATCTTCTACATGACAATATAATGCAGATAAAGAGTCCATACCTTCTTCTTGCTCATAAATTTCATTTAGACTTGTAAATCTAGTTACTCTTTCACTTTCTCAACTTATGCTTGTGAAAGTACTCAAATCTGCTCCTTGTGATGTGCTTGTAGAAGCATTGTCATCACTTCTCAAGGGTGTTATCATACCAGCTTGTGGTGTACCTTGATGTATTTGTGTTGGTAGAGGTGGTGTTGCTAATGAGGGATTTCTTTTAGCCATTTTTTCCTCATCTTCATCATGAGATAAACAGGTTTTTACATTCACTATTCTCCCAATGCTTCCATCCCAAGCTTCCTCCTCAATAAACTGTACATCTCTGCTTAACATAAAATTCTTGGTGGATGGGTTATATAGTGTGTATGCCTTTGAATATTCACTGTAACTAAAAAATATACACTTCTCGCCCTTACTCTCCATCTACTTTCTCAGCTGATCTGGAATGTGTGCATAGGACACACAACCAACTACTCTCATGTGCTTGAAAAATTGTTTTATGCCACTCCATGCTTCTTCTGGAACTCTATTCATTACACTCTTTTTTGGGTATATATTCAAGTCATATGTTGTACAATGTACAACTTCAACTCAATATTCATTTGGCAAATGTTTTCCCTTCAACATGCTTTTTACCATATCCATGATGGTTCTATTTTTCCTTTTATCAAATCCATTTTTCTGTGGTGTATACCTTGCTGTAAATTGCTTGTGAATTCCATTTTCTCTGCAGAAACACAAAAATTCCTTTGGAGATATATTCTCCCCCTCTATTAGTCCTTAACAGTTTTATATGTTGCCCACTTTGATTCTCAACTAGAGCTTTAAAGTGGAATAATTTCTCAAACACTTCACTCTTAAACTTCAATAAATAAACGCATGTTTTCGTTGTGTAATAATCAATAAAATTCAGCATATAGTGGCTTCCTACTAATGATGGTGTTTGCATTGGTCCACAAAAATCAAAATGGACTATTTATAGGGGTGCCTTTTCCCTTAAGCTCTTTCCTTATGGAAAGCTTTCTATGTGTTGTTTTCCCAATATGTAGCCTTCACATAGGCTGTCTAGTTTCTCACTCAATGATAATCCATTTACCATTCCTTTTATGCACAAAAAATTCAGCCCTCCAAAGACGAGATGTCCAAATCTCAAATTCCATAACTAGTTTTCATCTTTTGATTCTCTTTCATAAGTCTCTTGTGTTACTGTTGCCATTGCAGCTCCTTTCCTCAAATCTTCTCTCATCTTGAGAGGAAACATTTTGTTTCTTGTCATATTCACTTGTGCAATCCTCTGTTTTCTTGGTGGTATGTCCATGACAGTACATCAATCATTTTCAAAGAATACATTGTAGCCTTTTTGAATGAGTTTTCTGAATATGGTCTTCTTTTCTCATTTTTTTGTTAGAACACTCACTCTACGTTTTCCCATGACATAGACTTCATTATATGTCCCCAATGTTACTTGAGACTTCACATTCTCATCTAACATGGAAAAAATAGAGATTTTTCTAGTCATATAGTTGCTACATCCTCAATCTAGAAACCATATATCTTCATTTTTCTCTTCAGCCATATTACATGCTAAAAATAAATTCTCCTGACTGAAATTTTCTTTAGTAAAATTAGCACTAGATCTATTACCCATGTCACTCTGTTTCTTCCTACATTCATTAGCATAATGCCCATACTTCTTACAGTAATGAAAATGGACTTGGGATTTATCATACCTTTGTCCATGTGCTTGATTTTGTCCAACTTGTTGGTTGTTGCCTTGGCTTTGATTCTAAATTTGATTGTTGCCCCTTCCACTTGTACTTGCAGGGTTGTTTCTTCCTCTGTTTTTGATTCTGCCTCTACCATTTCCTCTATAGTTTGATATGCCTTGACCTCTTCCTCTTCCAAAAGACATTTGAGCCTTGAAGGCATGCTCCAAAGATGAGTTTGTTGTTTTACTTAATCTTTGTTCATGTGTCATCAATGATGCATGAAGCTCATCAACAATAAATATTGAGATATCCTTTGTCTCTTAAATGGTTGTTATTATCACATAAAATATTTATGGTAAGCTCCTGAATAATTTCTCCACTATCCTTCTTTCTTCTATGGTCTCTCGATGGGATCTAATTTGGGTAACCAACCCAATCAACAATGTGAAGAATGAGTCTATTGTATCAGAATATTTCATGCAAATGACTTCAAAATCTCTTCTCATTAATTGAAAGTTTGTTGTCTTTACCTTCTCCATTCCTTGATAGGCTATCTGGAGGGTATCCCATGCATCTTTATACTTCTTTACTACTGTAATTCTTGGAAATATTCTTTCATGCACTACGTCATAGAGATAGAAGAGGGATTTTGAGTCCTTATTTATATTACTCCTCAACAAATATTTCTCTGCTTATGTGAAAGCATTAAATGCTTGTCCATCTCCTAGTTCTTCTAATCCATTTTCAACTAGCTCCCATAGATCTTGAGAGGCAAACAGAGCTCTCATTGTGATTGCCCAATAGTCATAGTTCTTCCCATTGAACTGTGGGAGTTGAGTATTTCTCATACTCATGCTTGTGTTGGCCATTGCTAGCCTTATAGAACTATGCTAAAACTTGACTGTGTTTCTTAAACAAAATTTCTCACACTTGGAGAGATAACCTCTATCTCTGAAAGACTTCATTTTACAGCTCTCTAGATTGTATTCTAAAAACAAACAAACAAATCTTCTTCTTTTTTTTTTTTATAAAAGCCTGAGTTGCTAAACTTTCACACTGATGGAAAAATGCTTGAACAATATTCTTCTTCCTTCAGCTTCTTCAGCAACTTCTGAGAGCCTAGGCTAGCTCCGATACCATGTTGGAATTTTTGATAATTCCTTAACAATGAAAGAGGAATAAAATGTCATGTGTCAACACAGAGATAACAATAAAATTGTATGCAATGAGATGAAGAAAAACACTCTATTTCATTAAATGAAACACTGGACTATTACAAAACAAAATTCTTCCCTCAGAACTACTATTCTGGATTACAAAAAAATACTTCTCTTCTACTACAAAACACATCTTTTTCTCTGTCTTCAGACATACACTGCTTCACACAGTTTCGCTCACACTTCTCTCGGCATATTACAGTGTCTTGCTCACACACTCTCTACCGCGCTCTCGGTATATATATATATATATATATATATATATATATATATATATATATATATATATATATATATATATATATATATATATATATATATATATTAAACTTTCCATGTTTACAATATATATGATAAATCATGTGACCATAGTTTTTTACCTAAAACTATCGTGGGGTATAAAACATTTAAACCAAAGTTCTAAAACCTTATTACAATTCTTAGATTTCAAACATAATACAAAACATTTTATTAAACCATGCGACATTATTTATTGCATCAATTAACCCATCGTCCAACTATGCACCAAATTTGTGTGATAAGCCTCTATTGGCCAGAGGTGGATGAGCTGGCGGAGGTGGGCCATCCCTTATCGCACAGTTTCGAAGGTGTGGTGACGTATGCACTGGATGGTGTGATACAAATTTTATTGGATGAAAGGTTTGTGACATGGCATGGTAGTTTCTCACGTGGGTTCAAAGAAGGATGACACAAGCTTCAAATTTTGCAATCCATCCGTGATTGGGTGCAGGATAGCTGAAGTGGAGCTGGCGGGCTCCACAGAACTCACATGGGGTGTTTAAAATTCAAAATGGCTTAGCGTGAGGGTAATGTATGGTTGGTGCGGGGTTTAATGGCGGGTAGGTGCTAGGTTTTAAGAGCGCAGAGGTAATGTGGTCAAGCCATCATTTTGTATAATAGGGAAAGGGCTATGGCCTTTGAAAAGAAAATTGGTTTTGCAGAGATTTTTAAACTCGAAATTGAATACATGGTGGAGTGTCAAACAAAACAAGAAATTTCTACTTCTGTTGTTCTTCACTTTCCCATCAACAATTTAAGTTTTTTCCTCTTTCTACTCAGGTTGCAGTTGGGATTAATTTCCAACAGAGATGAAGAAATCTATGTGCAAAGGGTATTCCAATTCCATCAATGCACACCTATAATATATAACTCTTGTTAACTATGCAAACTATCATTTCCAATGTAGGAATTCACACCTATAATATATAACTCATGTTAACTATGCAAACTACCATGTTCAATGTAGGATTATACGTTACGTTGTTCAAGATATCAACTTGTGTGTTTATACACAAAACTTGGATATATGTTCTATGCTTTTCTGTTGTCAGAAATAAATTTCTAACTAAAAATATATCTTTTGTTGAATCAAATTTTTTCCAAATTAAGGAGTTGAATTCTTGAGAATATTTGGTATAAATCTCTTAGTCGATGGTTTGAAACTACTGCACTATACTTGTAACACCCCTAGTTTTATGTTTCTGCAAACTAGACATTTGAACTTTAATCCAAAGGGGAGTGGACCCCAATGGATAAGTATTTTGTGGATGTAATTAAGTATTTAATTATGGAACATTAAATAAAATAATTCTGTGCAAATTGACCAATTGAGAATTATGAGATCACTTGCTAAATCCATGAGGATGGATAGAGGCAAATAATTTCCCCAAAAATATTTCAAAAATCCTTGAAAGAATTTATTTCCAAATTAGATTTTGAGGAAAATCTAGTTTCCCCAATGAGGTGGAGAATAGTTGGGAAGAGGTAAGAAGCTAGGTAAAGTAGAAAAGCAGCTTTAAGAATCCCTAAATAAGGGAAGCCTAGGCAAACAGGAAGAAAAGCATCCTGATATTCTGGACGCAGAATTAGAAACAGGCTTTGGGGAGAAAAAGCTTAACTAAGCTACCGGAAAAGATTAGAGGTTCGTCTGTTCTGGAGGTGGTCTCAGCTCGGGGGTGAGTTATGGAGATAGAGGAACTCTAAGGTTGGGAGGACTGGTCAAATACCAAAGTGGTATGCACACAGTGGTTATGAATAATTGAAAATTTAATTGTGCTAGGGTGAAGGTGAATGATTGTAACTGCATATTAATTGTATTATTTTTTTTTAATTGTTGATACTGGTGTTCATACATTTACAGAGTTGAGGAGGAATCAAATCCTCTCAGTCTTGCATAGTTGTATGAACCAGAATTATGAGAAAAAAAACAGCCAGAAACTCTAAATCATTCTTTGGTGTAAATATGGAGATTTATATTACCTCATAATTCATAACTGTGTAACTTTAATCTGTTTCTGTTAAGAATAGAAATTAAGCAGTGAACACTAGGGGAAACCAAAACATTTGTGTAGGAGGAATTGTGTACATGCAGTGTAGATCTATAGATTTGTTGAATTAACTAAGTGAAGTACAGACCTGTAGGTTTCAAAATAACAGTACATGTCTATCTATAAATTTGCCTCTACAATAAGGACAGAATGGAAGAGCATAGATATTAGTGCTTAATATATATTCCGATAGCAAAGAAATAGAGCTAAACATGGTTACCAAACTTGCAATTAATGATGGACTGAAAATTTTATATAAAAAAAAATGTGCATGTGAATTTTTATAAAATGCATGCATACTATATAAGATGTGAAAGGTAACAAATATTTCACCCACTAGATCTATATAATATGCTAGTCAAGAGTGTTGGGTTAAACACTAAATACACTGAAACTATTATACTAAGAAAAATTATACGTAATTAGTGCAGAAAATGTTTTGATTGACATAAGTAACTATTACAATGGAACCTCAAATTAAGGAGTATAAATAGAGTCCACTGTTGGAGTCATATATTATACACCAAATTATAGACTCTGGGGAAACTATAACTTCTCGATCACTGAAATATTTTAGACATGAAAACTCTTGTAACAAAGAGACTTATATTTATTATGCTATTGCAATGAGGAGGAACAGAAAGGAAAAATAAGACTAGTGAACTTATTAATTCCATCAATCAAACTTAGGTAGATAATTATTGAAAGAAATATTTCACATGTATTTACATGAAAATGATAAACTGGAACCTATTAGAGAATATTATTGATTTTTCATGAGTAACAGAGACGAATGGTAAATATATATATATATATATATATATATATATATATATATATATATATATATATATATATATATATATATATATATATATATATATATATATATATATATATATATATATATATATATGTATCTACCCCCAAACCAATTACGAAATTAGCTATCAAGGGTTCATAATAATATTATTAGAATTAATAATCCGAGAATTTCATCACCGAATTAAAATTTGTTAATGTCCCAAATTTCAGTACATCGTACATTGGGTTAGAAACTTCTATTGACAATAACAAGTTTGAATTGTCTGAGAAAATTTTGTATAATAATAACGAAAGAGCCTGGTCACACTCCGACTAAGGACGCGTCGATACCGACCTGAAATTCCAGGGTATAACGATGTCAAGTCAAGTGAATTTCAAATCCACCAAATACTGCTGAAGGAAACCCTTGAAAAGATTCTAACCTACCTGAAAAAAAAATGAGGGCAACGTGAGAGATAGTTATACCAAGGCGATACGAGGGCACTTTAAAAAAAAAATAGTATATTCGAACTGAGTACAAAAACAAGGATTACCTGTGAGATTGGAAGAATTTGTTTCCAAATACAACCTGTAGAAAGGATACATGAGTATTGGAGAAACGTTCACCAGAACGAATGAAAATACAGGATAAATTAGTTCTAAGGAACCGATGCCTTACCAGAGTAGTGATGCTCTCTTAGAGCCAAGGCAACTCGGCTAATGAAAATGAATACGGTCATGGAAGACCTCAGACGGAGAATTTCCTACGCACCAAGGGTTTAGTATTAGCGCAGAACTTAATAAGGAATGATAGAATGAATATCAAGCCATTATAATAGAATGATAATTCAACAGTAGGTTGCAGTATGGCTGAGATGATTTTATAAATGAAACGATAGGGTAGAAAAAAAAATATATACAAATCGAATGCAGTCACGCCAGTAAGGAGAATGCCAACGATTTCATACCTGAATGGCGAAGAAACGAATGGTTATGCTCAGAAGCTAGGAAGAGCTTGACGTCTCGTTTCCCCAATTGAACAAAGCATTGATGCCAGGAGTTGGTCCAGGAAAATGGAGAGCAAAAGAACACTCCAATTGAAAACTCCAGAATTAATATGATTCATTAAACTAAATGAGAAAAACCCTAATTGATCTGCATCATCTCCACCGTCCAAGTGTCACTGGATCAATGGGATGCTCGTGGATCGATTGGGGAGAAATCAAAAACCATTGCACAGTCGTCCAAACCATAAATGAGAATCCATTGAAATTGATCACACGGTGCTCCCAATCGTATCATAGTATCGGCGATATAAATGAACGGATATATGTGGCAAAAATAAAAACGTAATTGCATAAACTCTTGCATGTAGACAGGTCCAACATGGGTCGAGGGAAAATCAATCAAACTTTAAATCCACCGAATGCCATCAACCCTAGTCAACGTGGAAAGCTCTACGAGTAATCCCACACTAACCACATTAACTCAAATTGCCAACGTAGCTAAATAGGTACAACGACGTTAATATCGTCTATCCCCACATAAATTTTGTTGTAATAGAAGGTACGTGAGATATTCATAATCACGTAGGTACAATAATTATACACTTAAACCATGGCCGCAAGGAGGGAATGAAATCATGTGAACGATAAAGGAGAAACAATGTAAATAGAAGTAAAACATGTGGGACTTTGAGTAATTTAGTTTCAAGCCATAGTTTCAATTTTTTGGAAAATGAGACGAGAACATAAAAAGAAATGCATAACATATTCACTATGCAACCATGAAAATATGACAATGAAATCCAAAGTATATATGTGGTGAACTCTATAAAGAAGAGTGGATAAAAGTCGAGTCCTTAGATAGAAGGTTCTATGGCTAAGGACCGTCATAACAATCTTGTGTATATAAATGATGTATATGGGTATGTTCTATGAACCAGAGTAAATGTATAAACATAGGTGTGTAAAGTATATATATATTGATATATATATATACAACATAAGCCACCACAAATCTTATGGGAAGAATGAATAAAAACTAGAATAGTTATCAAAGATACACAAAAAAAAATATATGAAACTCTGTTAAAGAGAATTTCATAATTATTGGAATTCAATGGTATATCTGAATGGCGACAGAAATTATGAGAACAGAATTATACTACTAAGAGAAAAAAAAAATTAGAGTAGAAAGAGGAGACATAACAAATGGTATCAGAGCTCATGTTACATAAAACTGGGTTGTTGTTGTTGTGCTCACTGTTGTCGGTGTGCTCACTGTATAAATTATGTATTATTGAAAAAAAATTATTTTTATTACTGATATGTGTTGTTTAGTGTACAGTGTGGTGCTGAAACAGATGGCTGGAAGTGATGAAATTTATTTTGATCTGCGTGAGGAAGATAATACACCAGATCCCAACGCTCCGATGATAGCTATGTTGCATAGTTTGCAACGCGAAATGGCTGAGCTAAACAGCCAGAATGATAGACTGTCATTAGCCAGTGAGGAGCACGAAAAACTCATCAAAGAATTAACCTCGCGGAACAGCCAAGAGGGCGAAGGTTCCGGAAAGAGGAAGAATGATGATTCTAAGGAATATGATGCTACTAGGCATCAGAATAAGCAGAAAAAGGAATTACAAGGGAAATTCCAAAAGATCAAACCTCCCTCCTATGATGGGGAGAAGGAGGAAGATGCTGAAGCCTGGTTGTTGAACATGATTAAATATTTCCAGGTCTATGAATATGAAAGCAATCTGAAGGCCAGATTAGCTATCTACCAGCAACAAGGTAAGGCTACCTTGTGGTGGGAGGAGACGAAAATGGTCCATGTTATTGATGAAAAGACAGTGACTTTGGAAGATTTCCAGGTTAAGTTTAAAAACCACTATTTAAATGAACTCTATTATGATGATAAAGTAAAGGAATTCCATGAACTTAGACTCGGACATCTCACTATCAATGAGTTTTTAACCAAGTTTACAAATCTGTTAAGATATGTCCCTTACATACATGAGGAGAAGGCAAAGGTACGGAGGTTTTTGAACTGTTTTCCTGTTGTGTACAAGGAGAAGATCGAATTCGATAATCCAAAAAATATGGACGAAGTAGTGAGGAAAGAAAGATTGTGCTATCAGCAGTTTAAAGGAAAGGGTGAACATGGAAAAGGATGGGTAAACAAAGGTGAAATCAAAGGAAAGAAACAGAAACCAGCTTACTTGAAGAATTTTGGTAGGGATCATCAGCAGAAAAAGTTTAATAAACCAAAAGAAAGCCAAACTGGTCAATCTCAAGTTGGTTCTAAACAACTAGATGGAGAAAATAAGAAGGAAGGCACAGTCAAAATGAGAGAGCCTTTGAAATGCTAGGGTTGTGGAGAACCTCATCTGTTGAGGGATTGTCCCCACCGAAACATTCAGATGACTATGAGGGATCAAGAAGCTACCACCGTGAATGACATAGCAAGAAATATACCCACTATCAGTGCAGCCTTGGAGAATCGACAAGCAAAACACCAAGCTACCATGGTTGAAATAGAAGGTAAGATTTCTGATCAATCTGTTACAATTTTAATCGATCTGGGTGCTTCCTTGAGTTACATTAGTCCACAAGGGGTAGAGAAATGCAATCTTAAAACTGAAAAATTTCAGCAGTCTTGGTTGGTCCAGTTAGCCACTGGCACCAAGAGGAAAGTAACTCATAAGTTACCTCAAACAACAATCAAATTAAATGATTTTCAGACAGAAGTGAATTTAAACATTCTGCCATTAGGTTCATATGAATTGCTGATAGGAATGGACTGGTTGGAAAAGAAAAAGGCCATGATGAATTGTTGGGATAAGATCCTTCGTTGTATAGATGAAGAGGGGAAACCTTTTATTCTCAAGGGAAAACCAAAACCCATCTCTGTAAGACAAATATCAGCACTGCAACTAAAACAAATAGCTAGGAAAGGATACCAAGTATATGCAGTACATGTTGAGGAACTAGAACAGCAAACTGAAGCAAACCTGATGGATACTCTGCCAGTAGTGAGAGAGTTTAAGGAAGTTTTTCCACATGAGATTCCTCATCTTCCCCCCAAAAGAGAGATTTAATTTTCAATTGATTTGGTGCCGGGAGAAACACCTGTTTCCCGAGCCCCTTATCGAATGAGTCCCCCCGAACTCATGGAACTGAAAATGCAATTGCAAGAATTGCTGAATAAGGGTTATATCAGACCGATTGTGTCTCCTTGGGGAGCACCGGTGCTGTTTTTGAAAAAAAAGGATGGAACCTTTAGAATGTGCATTGATTATCGTCAACTGAATAAGTTGACAATTAAAAATAGGTACCCTTTACCTCGAATTGATGATATTTTTTATCCGGTAAGAGGAGATTCATTATTTTATAAGATTGATCTAAGGACTGGTTATCATCAGCTCAGAATTAAAGAATAAGACATTAGCAAAACATCTTTTCGAACCAGGTATGGTCACTACGAATTTGTAGTCCTACCTTTCGGTTTGACAAATGCCCCTGCCACATTTATGTGCTTAATGAACAGTGTCTTGAACAAATACTTGGATAAATTGGTGCTAGTGTTCATAGAAAATATTTTAGTTTATTCAAAAAGTGAGGAGGAGCACAAAGAGCACTTGAGGATAGTGTTGCAAACTTTGAAAGAAAACCAGTTATATGCCAAATTAAGTAAATGTGAATTCTATAAGGACAAGATCCAATACTTGGGACATGTTATTTATGAACAAGGGTTGGTTGTTGACCTTGAAAAGATAAAGGCTATTAGAGAATGGTTGGTGCCAAATGATGTTTCAACAGTATGGGGTTTGCTAGTTATTATCGCAGATTTGTGGAAATATTTTCTGCAATAGCATATCCCATAACTTCACTACAAAGAAAAGGGGTCAAATTTGAGTGGACTGAAAAATTCCATAACAGTTTTGAAAAATTAAAATTAAAACTCGCTACAACCCCTATACTGAAGATTGCAGATCCTGATAAAGAAGTTATTGTCTGTACGGATGCCTGTAGAGAGGGCTTGGGAGAAGTCATGTTACAAGAAAATTCGGTTATTACCTATGAGTCTAGGAAAATAAAGACACATGAATAGAACTATAGTGCATATGATTTGGAATTGGCTGTTGTTATTCATGCCTTGAAGATGTGGTGACACTATCTCCTTGGAAAAAAATTTACATTGATGACTGATCATATTAGTCTTAAATATTTCTTTTCCCAAACTGATTTGAATGCTCGACAAGCCTGATGGTTGTCTTTTCTGAGTGAGTTTGATATGGACATAAAACATATCAGAGGGAAAGAAAATAATATTGCTGATGCATTGAGCAGAAATGCTTGCCAAAACATCAACAACATTGGAAGCAGTGCTAGTTTTGATTTAGAGGAACTGGTGAAAAACGTAACAGACCAGGATCAAAATTATGAAAGCCTACTGATAAAAATACTAAACAAGGAGATGGTTGAATACACTCAAAACCAAAAAGGGTTGATCTGCTACAAAAATAGATTGCATATCCCCAATGTGGAAACCTTGAAAAAAGAGATCTTAGATGAATACCACAAACAGCCATATGCAGGGCATCCTGGATATCAGAAAATGATAACAACTTTGAAAAAGAAGTTTTTTTGGCCAGGAATGAAAAGAGATGTAGCAGAATATTTAGCTAGATGTATGGAGTGTCAGCGAGTCAAAGTTGAGCATCAGCATCCTGCTGGTCTCCTAAATCCTTTGTCGATTGCAGAATGGAAATGGGACACAGTTTCTATAGATTTTATAACAGGGTTACCCAAAAACAAATATCAGCACAACTCAGTAATGGTAGTAGTGGACACATTAACAAAAGCTGCACATTTCATACTTGTGAAATCTACTTTTGGGACAGCCCAAGTAGTGGATGTGTTCCTGAAGGAAGTAGTAATGCTACATGGGTCCCAAAGATGATTGTTTCGGACAGAGATGCCAAGTTCACGGTAGCTTTTTGGAAAGGATTATTTGGAGGCATGGGCACTAAGCTGAATTTTAGCATTACCTATTACCCTCAAACCGACGATCAGACAGAGAGAACAAATCAAATTTTGGAAGATATGTTGAGAATGTATGTGATGGATAGGCCATCAAAATGGGAAGACTACTTGCATCTAGTTGAATTTGCCTATAATAACAGCTATCAATCCTCCATCAAAATGAGTCTGTTTGAAGCACTATATGGAAGGAAATGTCATACTCCTCTGAGCTGGAGCCAACCTGAGGATAAGCTAATGTTGGGACTAGATGCTTTACAAGAGATGGAAATAATTGTTAAACAAATACAAAGAAACATCAAGACAACACAAGATCGCCAGAAAAACTATGTTGATAAGAAGAGGATACATCGAGAATTCAAAGTGGGGGAGCATGTGTATTTGCGTATTAAACCCAAAAAGAGCACACTTTATACTGGAAGTTGTGCAAAATTGGATCCTAGATATTGTGGGCCTTTTGAGGTGCTAGAAAGGGTGGGACCAGTGGCTTATAAGTTGGTCTTACCGCCCCATATTAAAGTTCATGATGTTTTTCATGTTTCATTATTAAAAAGATATGTACATGATGATTCTCACATTGTTGATTGGAATGTGATACAGGTGGAACCAGAAGGGGAGTTCCTTCTAGAGCCGCTTCAAATATTGGAGCAGGAAGAAATTGAATTGAGGAATCGCATGGTAGCAAGAGTAAAGGTGCAGTGGAAGCACTTTACTGCTAAAGAAGCCACCCGGGAAAGAGAAGTTGAGATGGTGCAAAAAATCCATTTTTGTTTGAAAAATGAACTCTAATATTTAGTTATCAACACCGAGGATGGTGTTTTCTTTCAGAGGGGGAATATGTAACACCCCTAGTTTTATGTTTCTGCAAACCAGACATTTGAACTTTAATCCAAAGGGGAGTGGACCCTAATGGATAAGTATTTTGTGGATGTAATTAAGTATTTAATTATGGAACATTAAATAAAATAATTCTGTGCAAATTGACCAATTGAGAATTATGAGATCACTTGCTAAATCCATGAGGATGGATAGAGGAAAATAATTTCCCCAAAAATCTTTCAAAAATCCTTCAAAGAATTTATTTCCAAATTAGATTTTGAGGAAAATCTAGTTTCCCCAATGAGGTGGAGAGTAGTGGGGAAGAGGTAAAAAGCTGGGTAAAGCAGAAAAGCAGCTTTAAGAATCCCTAAATAAGGGAAGCCTAGGAAAACAGGAAGAAAAGCCTCCTGATATTTTGGACGCAGAATTAGAAACAGGCTTTGGGGAGAAAAAACTTAAATAAGCTATTCCTGAACAGATTAGAGGTTGGTCTATTATGGAGGTGGTCTCAGCTTAGGGGTGAGTTTTGGAGATAGAGGAACTCTAAGGTTGGGAGGACTGGTCAAATACCAAAGTGGTGTGCACACAGTGGTTATGAATAATTGAAAATTTAATTGTGCTAGGGTGAAGGTGAATGACTGTAGCTGCATATTAATTGTATTGTTTTTTTTTATTGTTGATACGGATGTTCCATACATTTACAGAGTTGAGGAGGAATAAAATCCTCTCAGTCCTGCATAGTTGTAGGAACCAGAATTATGAGAAAAAAACATCCAGAAACTCTAAACCATTCTTTGGTGTAAATCTCGAGATTTATATTACCTCATAATTCATAACTGTGTAACTTTAATATATTTCTGTTAAGAATAGAAATTAAGTAGTGAACACTAGGGGAACCCAAAGCATTTGTGTAGGAGGAATTATGTACATGCAGTGCAGATCTATAGATTTGTTGAATTAACTAAGTGAAGTACAGACCTGTAGGTTTCCAAAATAACAATACATGTATATCTATAAATTTGCCTCTACAATAAGGACAAAACAGAAGAGCATAGATTTTAGTGCTTAATATATATTCTGATAGCAAAGAAACATAGCTAAACATGGTTACCAAACCTGCAATTAATGATGGACTGAAAATTTTATATAAAACAAGATGTGCATGTGATTTTTTATAAAATTCATGCATACTATATAAGATGTGAAAGGTAACAAATATTTCACCCACTAGATCTATATAATATGCTAGTCAAGAGTGTTGGGTTAAACACTAAATACACTGAAACTGTTATACTAAGAAAAATGATACGTAATTAGTGCAGAAAATATTTTGATTGACATAAGTAACTATTACAATGGAACCTCAAATTAAGAAGTATAAATAGAGTCCACTATTGGAGTCATATATTATACACGAAATTATAAACTCTGGGGAAACTGTAACTTCTCATTTACTGAAAGATTTTAGACATGAAAACTCTTGTAACAAAGAGGCTTATATTTATTATGCTATTGCAATGAGGAGGAACAGAAAGGAAAAATAATACTAGTGAACTTATTAATTCCTTCAATCAAACTTAGGTAGATAATTACTGAAAGATAAACTGGAACCTATTAGAGAATATTATTGATTTGTCATGAGTAACAGAGACAAATGATATATATATATATATATATATATATATATATATATATATATATATATATTCAAACCAATTACGGAATCGTAATTATTAAGTATGTCTATAATAATATTATAGGAATTAATACCCTGGGAATTTCATCACCAAATTAAAATTTTGTTAATGTACCAAGTCTCTCGAGTAATTATTACTACATAAATTCCCTAATACAATAAAAAGTTTGAATTGTCTAAGCAAATTTTGTATAATAATAATGACAGAGCCTGGTCACACTCCAACTAAGGACGCGTCGATACCGACCTAAAATTCCAGGGTATAACGACGTCAAGTTGAGTGAATTTAAAATCCATCGAATACCACTGAAGGAAACCCTTGACAAGATTCGAACCTACCTGAAAAAAAAAATGAGGGCAACGTGAGAGATAGTTATACCAAGGCGATACGAGGGCACTTTAAAAAAAAGAAATAGTATATTCGAACTGAGTACAAAAACAAGGATTACCTGTGAGATTGGACGACTTTGTTACCAAATAAAACTTGTAGAAAGGATACATGAGTATTGGAGAAACGTTCACTAGAACGAAAGCAAATACGGGATAAATTAGTTCTAAGGAACCGATGGCTTACCAGAGTAGTGATGCTCGCTTAGAGCCAAGGCAACTCGGCCAATGAAAACGAATACGGTCATGGAAGACCTGAGACGGAGAATTTCCTACCCACCAAGGGTTTAGTATTAGCGCATAACTTAATAAGGAATGATAGAATGAATATCAAGCCATTATAACAAAACGATAATTCAACAATAGGTTGCAGTATGGCTGAGATGATTTTATAAATGAAACGATAGGGTAGAAAAAAAAATATATACAAATCAAATGCAGCCACGCCTGTAAGGAGAATGCCAATGATTTCATACCTGAATGGCGAAGAAATGAATGGTTGCGCTCAAAAGCCGGGAAGAGCTTGACGTCTCGTTTCCCCAATTGAACAGAGCATTGATGCCAGGAGTCAGTCAAGGAAAATGGAGAGCAAAATAACACTCCAATTGACAACTCCAGAATTAATATGATTCATTAAACCAAACGAGCAAAACCCTAATTGATCTGCATCATATCCACCGTCCAAGTGTCACTAGATCAATGGGATGCTTCTGGATCGATGGGGAGAAATCGAAAACCATTGCACAGTCGTCCAAACCATAAATGAAAATCCATTGAAATCGATCACACGGTACTCCCAATCGTATCACATCGGCAATATAAATGAACGGATATATGTGGCAAAAATAAAAACGTAAATGCATAAACCGTTGTGTGTAGACGGGTCCAACATGGGTCGAGGGAAAATCAATCAAACTTTAAATCCACCGAATGCCATCAACCCTAGTCGACGTGGAAATCTCGACGAGTAATCCCACACTAACCACATTAACTCAAATTGCCAACGTAGCTAAATAGGTACAACGACATTAATATCGTCTATCCCCACATAAACTTTGTTATAATAGAAGGTAAGTGAGATATTCATAATCACGTAGGTACAATAATTATACACTTAAACCATGGCCGCAAGGCGGGAATGAAATAATGTGAACAATAAAGGAGAAACAATGTAAATCGAAGTAAAATATGTCAGACTTTGAATAATTCAGTTTCAAGCCATAGTTTCAGAACTTTGGAAAATGAGATGAGAACATAACAAGAAATGCATAACATATTCACTATGCAACCATGAAAATATAACAACGAAATCCAATGTATATATGTGGTGAACTCTATAAAGAAGAGTGGATAAAAGTCGAGTCCTTAGATAGAAGGTTCTATGGCTAAGGACCGTCCTAACAATCTTGTGTATATAAATGATATATATGGGTATGTTCTATGAACAAGAGTAAATGTATAAACATAGGTGTGTAAATTATATATATAATTGATATATATATATATATACAACATAAGCCACCACAAATCTTATGGGAAGAATGAATTAAAACTAGAATAGTTAGCAAAGATAAAAAAAGAAAAAAGAAGAAACTCTGTTGAAGAGAATTTCATAATTATTGGAATTCAATGGTATATCTGAATGGCGACGGAAATTAGGAGAACAGAATTATACTGTTAAAAAAAAAAAAAAAAATTCTAAAGTAGAAAGAGGAGACGTAACAATACTGGAACTCCATAATGCTCCTCTAAACACCGGCACATTCTTTCTCCATATGTTGTCCCTCGTTACTCTCTCATTCCATTAAGTTCCCAAGCCTTTATATATTGGCATCTATTTCATTTTGTTTATTTGTAATATTAAAATAAATCTTACACACAGATTTATTTGTTCTTTGTTTCCTGCTCATTTATCACTTTGTCATGCAAGGATTTATTTTTTTTTATGTTATATAACACAGTGACTTGTTCCAGATGACCTTAAAAGAGATTATCAATAGAGAGCTACAAAATACTGCTTTGACCGGCAAAGACAGGGAGATTGCCAATTTTTTAAAACTCTCTCAGTTTCAATGGGCTGGGTTGCCAATTTTTTAAAACTCTCTCAGTTTCAATGGGCTGGGTTTTTTTTCTTTCCGTGTGCATGAATAGCACACCTATGTGCATGATTTTGTGTTTACAAACAATATGTCCACACGTGTCTCAAAGAATGCCAGTATTGTAGTATTTTATTTATGTTATTGATTTTATTTTTAAAGAATGATTTTGTGTTTACAAACAATATGTTCACACCTGTCTGAAAGAATGCCACTATTGTAGTATTTTATTTATGTTATTGATTTTATTTTTAACTGAAATAGTTAACTTCGTAATGGGGTGGTGGCTGAACTGGACAGCTGGAAACTATGGACAGCTGGAAACTATATAGAAGACAAGGAAAGGCCTCATCCATAGTTTAAAACGTTAAAAACTCCAAAAAGACCGATGAAAATTTGACTTCCCCTTCCTATCCTGTTCCAATTCCCATGCTCTAGGCATGCCACTTCCCATGCTCTTGGCATGCATATTGCTAGATATACTGAGTTAACAACAAAATTGCTCTACCTTGAAACTGACCTGAGATTTCACCATGAACTCTCCTGAATGCATGACCATATCGACTAGAACTGTTGTCTTGGCCACTCCTTTGTCATATTTCGGTATTGGTGGGATGGGAAGCTGCATCAAAGATCTCGCTGGTGCCAAGGACTTGCTGCCCAGCAGCCCATCTGGTTTATATCGATATCGAGATTCAAAAAGTAATGTGAAAATCTAGAATGCAAATTTATAACAAAATTAAATATAAACAATCTGTTTGTACCCAGTTCTATCAAAATCACAATTGTAGACTTCAAACGAGGGGTTTCTTATTTGATTGTTTTACCTCTGAACAAAAAACAACTGATAAGCCCTGTTTTCTATTACCAATAATAAAATTATTCTGCATGATTGAAACAAAACGCTGGTGCAGTGATATCATACCCATAGCATTGGTGCATTTTTTTTTCAGAAAGAAAAAAGCGCTGTTTTATATCATGATTAATAAAAACAGTGCATAATAAAACATAAGAAGTGTAGTCAGAGTTTTTTAACCACTAATTCACATTAGACCATGTAATTCCGTTTCAAGCGCTTTCAATCCTTGGCGTGGCACGCAGAAGACTAGCGTTACTCCGCTCTTGGTTTTCGGGGGAGACAGAAATGAAATTGGGCAGAGCAAAATTTTGAGCCAATTACCCGGCCAATAAATGAGGGGTTCACCCCATCCAAAGTCCACCTGGTTAAATCCCAGCCACCTCCAGTCAGTGAGATATGTAACTTCAACACAAAGAGAACTCTTGGCGTGAGCGTTCCATTTCAACGAACGCTATGGCTGATCTCAGGTACTCCTCATTTACAGCTAACTTTGCCTTCTTTATCAACTTTACAGCATGCGAAAGGGATCCATTAACAACCTCTTCCGCTGTAGTGCTGCGTGTACATGCCAGGTACATGCCGTTGCCGTAGTATCCTTCTGCAAGAGGAGGGTCGAGGGCTTTCCTCACGTCTACTGTGAAGATAAACCTTACAACGTGATGAAGAGGAACTCCCAGAGCCCTTGTTTTCGCACGCCACGCTAACGCTGCTAAAACATCAAATGTTGTACAGTGCTCCTTCAGCTCGCTTACGATGGGCCGTTTTATCCTTTGCAAAGCATCCGAGTTGAGAAAAAACGAGGCGAGGACCAGGTCCTCACGTTTCAGAGTGGACAGCGGAATGTCAGGGTTAACGAGGTATCCACTTTCAAAGAGCTCGTCATGCTGAAAACGGACGACATATGGCTGCTGTGGTTTGAGATCTTCTCGCTGCCACACTGGCTCGATTGAAAGCTTCGCCTCTCCTCTCACAATCTCTGCAAGTCCCATGAGAAACTGGGCTGCCCCCCGTCCGTCACATAGACAATGGTTGAAACTCACACCCACCACAAAGCCCCCGCAATGGAAGCGCGTGACCTATTTTTTCAAGAGAAAGCACGCGTTGTGATAAGCCATTTTATTAAGCTCTTCCCAGTAACGGTAAAGGGAAATGGAAGACTATATGAAATGAATTTTACCTGAAAAATGAGAGGGGGAACTTCCTCGACTTCTGCGGTGGGCGGAAACTGAAAGAGCAGATGCTCGAACGACGATTTCAGCTCCTCGAATTCTCCCAGAATTGGAAGTGTGCTGTCCGTTGCAGCTTCAACGAAGAGAGCACCCTCTCCCGTGGAGTCTACCTGAAGTTTACGACCGTCTTGTGTTCTCCTTACCCGGCCTGCCAGTGGGTAATAGTAAGATAGAAGTTGTGACAGTGCATCCTTAATAACCCTAGCTGGATTTGTGGCGTCGTAAATCTTCCGGGAACCATTACTGTAGACAAGAAATACATCAAATCTCCTCCTTAAAAGAAAATGGTCGTCCAGATTGGAAAGATAGAGGATGGTTTTGGGAGAACGTCGGGAGGGTGGTACCAGGACAGACTCTATCACCTTTACAGGCAGCTGAACTTCGGAGCAATAAATACCACGGCTCTCCATTTATATATCCAGCTGCCACTTCACCTTGACCTCTTTCCCTTCTCAAACAGATGGAGATGAGAAGTTTATCTTCGGTAGCAAACAAGTCGTGCGAGTTGGGAAAATACGGGAGGAAGGTGCATAATGATGCTCTGAAAGAAGATTGCAAATTTGTTGGAATCTTCGGATTACGTTTTAGTGGCCTGAAAATACATCAAAGTGCAGCGATGATTATATCCAAAGTATATCTGGTTGGGTCAGATGTGAGTAATCATATTTCTAACACTGCAGATTCCTCGATGATAAGGAAGATAATTCGTTACGTCAGATATGAGTTCTCATTTTTCTAAGGCCATACATTTTTTTAAGAAAGGTTAGATATGTCTATTTTGTTAGGTCAGATATGAGTTCTCATTTTTCGAAGGCCATACCTTTCTAAAGAAAGGTTAGATATGTCAGTTAACTTGTCTACATCGAAAGTTATTTTTAATGTATTTTTATTTATCAATTTATTTTCTTGTTTTATTGAATTAGATTGAAAGTTAATTTTTCATGTATTTTTTTTTTTTTTTACTGAATTAGATTTACTAATGTGTTGCGTGTTCCTAGAAAATTTTCATTTTAATAAAGTAATATATATATATATATATTTTAATTTATGGTTTATATTTATTTATATGTTATTTTTTAATAAGGTTGTATTCAGAGATAGGTTATTTACATGAAGATTAAATTATCTTATATTTGTATTTATATTTTTCATTTTTGTAAGTGAATGTTAGTATTTAGTAAAAAATTATCGAAAATGTAAATTTAACCTATGTAATACACATAATCCCATTACTTTATAGGTTTCTAGTGGATTTAAAGTTATTTAGTTTTTCAAAAATGTAAATTAAGTAATAAAATGATATTGAGATATTATTTTAAGTACATGTGCTCTCATTTTTTTTTAAAGCCATACATTTTTTTTCAAAAATAAAGAAGGTTCCATATCTATATTAACTTGTCTATATTAAAAGTTATTTTTTCATGTATTTTATTTATTTATTTTTAATATTTTTTTTCTTATTAAATTATATTTATTAATGTGTGGCTTATTTTTAGATAATTAGATATTTTCATTTTTAAAATTTAATGTATTTTTTTTAATAGGTATATGAATGACCATGCATTTAGAGAAGAGTTGCTTTTATCAAGATTAAAGTATGATATTTTCAATCTATTTAAATTAATATTAATTAAAATTTGATAAAAATGATTGAAAATATAAGTTTAACCTATATAATACATATAATCTCAGTTTTTTATCGGTTTCTCATGGAGTTAAAGTTATTTAAGTTTTTAAAAATGTAAATTAAATAATATTATTAATTCAGATGAGATATTTTTTTTTTGCAAAAATACAAAAGCATAAGATAATTAAATCTATATAAAAGTCTAATTTTCCCCTTTTATAATTTATTTTTTTAATTTGAAATATTCTTATTAATTCTAATTATTCTTAAAAAATTAATAATTAGTATTAATTTTCACTTCCATAATATTGATTTTTTTCTTTCGCTAAAGTTTGACGTAAATATGAATTTATGATATTTTTATATTTTATTTATATATTTATTTATTTTCACTAGAATTAGGATCCTCATCGTAAGGGTGTTGTTGTTTATGGAAATTTGAGTGGGTGGTGGTATGGTACATTGGGTCTCGACTTAATAAGTTAGGGATATGCTGATTGATATTGAATGATTTGCATGGTGGTGTATTAGTTAGAGGCACACAAGTCATTACTACATGAAGGGGGGATTTAATGAAAAGTCTTATTAAGTGGGTGGTGGTATGGTACATTGGGGTCCAAACCTAGCAAATTAGGGAGAGGCTCATTGATGTTGATTGAGTTAGATGGTGGTGTATTAGTTAGGGGCACAAAAGTCAATACTACATCTAGGGTGAATTTAATCAAGAGTCTTATTTTTTTTTATTTTCCTACATAGCTATTTATCGAGCCAGATTATAATATTTTTTTCTTGTACAATATTTGTAGTAGCAATTTGAGGAGGGTGGTGAAATTATTAATAGAGGTGGCTTCACTGGTACATGGATTTTTTGTTGAGAATTCCTCTTACCATGGCTTCTTCGAAGTAATGGTTTGAGTGATTTTTTACAAACTCTATTGTTGTTTGCATTAGTGAGGTTTTTTTTTCTCAATTCCTTTTAAAATTTGAATATTTTCATGAGTTTAGTGCATAATTTGGTTTTATCATTTGGATTTTTTTCCTCCCAATCTTTATTTGCAATGGTGGCTTGAGGGAAGTGGTGTGGTTGCTACTAAACATGGCTTTGTTCGTATATAATTTCATGGTTTGAAATTATTATGATACTTGGCTTCTTTGGAGAAGTTCTTTGAGCATGTTTTTTGCTTGCAAAAATATTTTAGTCGATAGGATGTCAAGTTGTGTTCTCTTTAGGTTTATGATTCTAGTTTGTGGCCCTGTTTTGACTGTAGACCATTCCTTACAAAAATGATTTCACCATACAAAGCATAATATCAATTAGTAAAATTCATGCATGGAAATATGAAAAAGGGGTTGTTGGAACTACTCAAAATCCTATATTTCTCTCACTCACTCTATTGAGGTCTCTACAAAACCTTTAATAAATGATATTTCTATAATCCAACATAAGTACAAATATATAGTCCTTGAAGTGTTTATGTACTATAAATGGTTGTTATTTTACTTCTTAATTTTATTTTCATAAAGGTTATAGCTTGCTACTAAATATTTTGGAAGATTGGATTATAAATCTTCTTTTGTTTGACATGAAATTTTTTGGTTCATGAAGTTATGTGCCCTGATCTTATAGTTTCTTTCCACTCAATAATCTATGTTTTTCCTTTAAGTCCAATATATGACAACACTAATGTGAATGTATTTATGAATATTTTCTCGCTATTACTTATGACATTTCACTAATACCTTATAGATGCATCGATTACCTTTTTTATTGAATCAAATAGATTCCATGGTGTTCATGTTGGTGGTACTCCACCTCTACTTCTAGAACGCAATTCAATCTAGAATATCCATTAGATTTTAGGTTACAAACGTCTACGTAGTTACATCATAATCTAGTTAAAGATATGAACTTATATTTTTCTTTTGCAGAAATTATTCCTCATAATACAATACACGTAGTCTTCATAATTTGCAGTGGTAGTTACAAATTGGATATAATAATAACTTGTGCTAAGCCTCTTAGTTTCTTTCTAGTTACTATACATAAATCCCTACAAAAGAATTATAGACAAATATTTTAAATTAGAAGGTTTGAAAATTTCCTCAATCAAAACTTATATGTGAAAGATATGCCTCCTAGAAGTTCACCTACCATATTTACCATCATGGTAGTAGTGGATATCACATAATCCAACATTATTCACACATTTGGGGCTAACTACATGTGGAATTTCAAGAATATTCTAAAAATTCCAAAACCCTTTCACAATTAAGGGTTGTAGAAGTCAAATCTATAACCTTTGATGAATATTGGGTTATGTTTAATACCAAGTTATTATGAGGAAAATGGGTTCCATTCTATCTCATTATACTCATTTCATAGTTGAGAAAAACATCTAAGAGTGGTATTTTCATAGCATAGTAGAGGATGATTAGGATACTGTAGCAATTTGTTATGCCACAAGGTTAAAATTTAATTCATTAAGAGTTGTCATTACTCTATATGTGCATTTTCATAATTGAAGCATAGAGCTAAGAGGATAGCCCCCCTTTTGATTTGGGTTTTTCCATATGAATTTTGTACTCATTTGTGTGGACCGCGTTTTCATGTCTTTTTATTTCCATATCTTATTTTAGTTATTTTATAAATTTGAACAAAGCTAAAAGTCAATTAATATACAACCGAAGGAGAATTAATCTAGATAATTGTTACACAGTAATTTGTCACCGTCCCTACCATTCCCCGTCCCGCACAATGGAGGACCCATTTTGTGACCTGTGAACATTGTCATGCCTTGAAAACATCATCAATGCATTCCTCTAAGCATGAGCTTCAATTTCCCTAAAGACATCTCCTTGCAAAAAATCATGAAAACATCTCCTTTTGCATTGGCGCGGGCAGACAGTTCATCACTTGCGCCAATGGGGAAAATCCTACAAAGAGGCCGCGCCAACTGGCGCTCTGTCCCAGAGTAGCAGTCGTGCCAGCCAATTTAAGGAGTGTTTTTTAAATAAAGATGGGCAAGCGGTCAACAAACTCAAAACCATTGCCCATTCTGAGCTGGGAGGTTTGGTCAAGTGGAGTTCTATGGAAGGGAAGTGGTTTTGCCACCCTCCGTGGAACCTTCCTTGTTGATAGGGCCAATCCGCTGCATGAATAGGGATCCCAACTCCTCCTTCCCATTCATAAAAGCCCTGCTCTACTTGGGCACTCTAGGCCTTGAAGTGCCTGTAGGGAACCCCCACCCCAAGAGCCTTTATGCCGAGAAGAGCCCCTCTTTCTTCCCTGGCGCGCTGTCTGCAGTGTTACCTCATCGTCGAGAGACTCAGAGAGCTTTGCACTCTTTCTCGGCGAGCTTGCGAGACGGGAACGATCGGAAACCCATCCGAAGGGAGACCACGAAGGCCGCAACTTTGTCATAACTTTCAGATTGTTACTTAATGAATGATTACATTATGGTTCCACTCTGTTTTCGATTATGTTAATATGAGTAGTATCCTTTCTGACTGATATTTAGTTACGTATGCCAGATTTAATGCTTGTATCTGTTTGTTTCTTGCACGTGCAGGTATCCATCCACGGAGATCGTAGAGGATCGTGATCTACCGAGGCTGAGGAACGGGAACACTCTCTTCTTCGGATCATAGCATTGGATTCCAAGTAGGCCTCCATCTTTGGTCTTTTCATGTCGTAACTAGGAACTTGCGTCGTGACATTTCGTGATTGTTGCTAGACCCCTGCTGGGCTAGTAGGGATCGCCTCTATCCGCAGAGGGGATTTACCTCCTCAACAATAATCTAATATTTTACAATACTACACATCTTATTTTAGTTATTCTATAAATTTGAGCAAAGCTAATCATCAATTAATATAGAACCTAAGGAAAATTAATCCACATAATCTACTGTTTTACAATATTACACGATCCATTGTGATGAACATTTCAAGTGGAATACCCATAATAGCTTAAAGGTTAGGATAAAATATGTATTTTTTTTTAATGGCTAATATTCCTTTGAATGTAGGTAATATCGATAACCTATGGCAATATTTATCTATGGGATTAAGAATAGTAAAAGAAAACTCAATTATTTCTGATCCTTCATTCATATTTGTTTTTTTCTTGGGTCTTAGATATGGGGAATTTTTGTAAACATTGATGAAACCTTGCTAAACTAAGGGGGGGGGGTGTGAATCAGTTTATTACATTCATGGCCATTTAAAACTCTTTTCTTTACAACTGTTAACTACTTCATTTTATAAGCAGATTAATACATAATGAATGAGTAAACTGACGTGTGGACATCAAGTAATTAAGAAGATTAAAACATCACATCACGACATACTCATGAAGCACATAGACACCAGATATATGTGGAAACCCATAAGGGAGAAAACCACATCTTATTATTGTTGTGATGCAAAGGCAAGCTCCAAATCCCTCTCACCACTGATTTTCTGTACACTCCAGCCTATAGGAGGCTACTACCTCAAGTTCAGCAAACTACAACCTGCATGGAAGCTCTAATTCCCATATATTTTCTACAGGCTACAACCCATAGGAGGTTTCTACCTCAACTTATACAAGCTACAACTTAGAAGTAAGCTTCAACTCCCATATATTTCTACAGGCTACAACCCACAAGAGTCTCCTACCTCAACTTCTGCAAGCTACAACTTGCAAGGAAGCTCCAAATCCCATATATTCTTTGTAGGCTATAACCCATAGGAGGCTCCTACCTAACCCAACTCCAAATTGAATTTTATCAAGCTACAACTTGAAAGGAGACTATAATCGCCTCACTCAACATGAAACTAAAATTCCAATTTACCTAGATATCAACTCTGTTATACACCTTCCCCAATGTTGCATCCTCACCCCTCATATCTACTTCATTTCAGCTCCTGATATGCACAACGTCTTTATCATCTCTCTCTTATTCTTCCACTCTCCAACCTTTTGCAGCTCTCTTACCTTCTTCCGTTCTCTTCCATATTGTAGCTTTCTAATTACCTTTTGCACGCTAATATTACATCTCTTGTATAGATAACTCCTTATTTCTTGCATTCAACAGGGAATACGAAGTGAAAAGGCCTGTCTCTATTCCTTCCACCCATTCAATTCCTTATACTTCAGTTCAGTTTATTACATCAGAAATAATCATTACAACACTCATTGGAGTTTTTCTTATGCCTATAGAGGCTTTCCTTTTCATCACAAAAAATATATAATAATCAATGAATTTACATTTACAGTTACAACAAATATATTTCACTAAGCCCTTTCAGCTCTTGGCTCGTTGTGTGTTTGTCCTTTCTGTTATTTTCACTATCTTTTCTATTTCTAGAGTTATATCATAATAGTTCTGCACAAATGATTTTTTCCTGACTTAACCCAGCTTGCACGTTTGCATGAGTGCCACCATATTTCCTTTTTCTTGACTCTGCCTCTTCTCCTCGTGCCTGTAGCATTCAGCCTTCATCCACTCCTTTGCTATGTGTCGGGTCACTTACCCGAGTCGCCTTATGCTGTGTTCAGAATTTTGTTATTAAACGAACGCACTAACCTTTCATGAGTATCAGGTCACTTTCCCAAGTCTTTCCTCTTGCGTTCAACCTTTCCTTTTAACTCACTTCCACAACAACATGAAATCGTTCTACACTTAGAGTCGGGTCTTACCCGAGTCTACACCCATTCAGATTTTTCTTTATACACCCGAGTCTTTTTCCTGCGTTTAATATTTTCTTCATAAAACAGGCATATCCATAGAGAACCCTGGATCTGAACAAGCGTAGTCACATCTATCACATTTCGGTGTTCCATAGGTTTAACGTTATAATTCTCCTTTTCCTCCTTCGATGTGATTGAAGAAAGGAAATGATTTACATCCGGATTTGAAATCCTTTGGTTTTCACCTTTGAGATTACATCGCATCCAAGCTCTGGTCACTCTTTGCATTTTGGCATTTCAAGGTGGTTCTATTTCTCCTAAGCTTTGTGATTGCGATATTTGAATGGGTCCCACGTTGAAATTTAAATCCTTTAGTCTTTGGCTTTGTAACTCCATTGCATTCGCTCCTCGTATCGCATCTAGAATTTTGGCATTTTAACATGATTCTTGAGAACTTATCCTCCTGAGCTTGCATTTTGTGATTTGTGGGCGAGGTCAATGTCATCTCTGTTTAGTCAATTTAGTATCCTAAATTGCTAACATAATTATCGACCAGGGCTAGTAAAATGATGAAGTGTAATACACTATATGTGCCTAAGTATCGCTTTTTCCTACTTCGATGTTTTAAGGTTTTTTTGATGATTTTGGAAATTTTTATATTTTGATTCTTAGAATTTTATGAAAAAGATGAAATTAATCTATTTAAAAAGGAAGGAAAGAAAATGTTTATTAAAGAAGAGTTTTATTCACAAGTTTTATTAAGAAATGGTGAAAACTAGAAATCCTAATCCATGGATATTGCAACTCAACTGAGAATTTAAGAAATGAAAGAAAATAATAACTCAAACATTACAACTGAGTCCAATTCGTTTAATTGAGATTTATTGGAAGATCTTGTGAAAAAGATTAAGTGTAGTGTAATGAGGATCTCCTATAACATGAAATGAAATACTAAAACAATTAATAACTCAAACCTTACAACTAACTCCAATTTTTACGATTGAGATTTATTGTAAGAGCTTTAGAAAAGTATTAAGTGTAGTGTATGAGGATCTCCTATGACATGAAAGGAAATTCTGAAACAAACAGTAAGTTAGAACATTACAGTGCAATCTCATTCATTTGATAGAGGTTTATTGGAAGAGCTTGAGAAAAATATTACTATAATGTAGTAAGGATCTCCTATGAAATGTTGAAACAACTTATAACATTACAACTTAATCTCATTCATGAGTTAGAGGTTTATTGGAAGACCTTTTGAAAGAAATTAATCATAATGTCATAAGGATATTCTATGAAACAAAACAAGAAATAACTCACAATATTACAACTTAGTCTCATTCATGAATTAGAGGTTTATTGGAAAAGCTTTTGAAAGAGACTAACGGTAGTATAATGAGGATCTTATTTCTAACTAAATAACAGAAAATGAAATGCTAATAACTGAGAATATCACAATTGAATCCCATTCATTTAATAGAGATGTATTGGAAGAGCTTGAGAAAGAGACTAATTGTAATATCATGAAGATATTTTATCTAAGCAAATGACATGAAACATAATGCTAAAAGCTATGATTTCATAAAGATGTATAAGTAAGGAAATGTGACAAAACAGAATTGAAAATGACTTATCTAGAAAACATGTAAAACCTCCTCGAATAGTAGGGGGCCTCTGCTATCAATTTTGTGTTAATCCTTAGCTCCTTGAAGATGTGATCAAAACAATATCAAACAACTTCTTTATTGATAAACTCACAAATCTACATCCCATTCCATCTTAAGCCTTGTTACAAAACACTCTACGATCCCTTCTCTTCTTTTCCTATTTTTTTACACCATGATAGGAGAAAGCTTCCCCTATTTATACAAAAATATGAGAAGTTATCTCATTAATGAGAGTTCGTGAATCTCTTCCTCTATATCTAGAGTTACATTCAAAATAGGAAATGATAAGACACATGTATTTTTAGAGTTTCAATACAAAATAGGAAATGAGACACATATATTCTTAGAGTTTTAATACAGAAAGGAAATGAAACACATATCCTCATGATCCCATGATCTTCTCCACTCAAATTCGAATTTGGTTTTGGTAGGCCACATAAAGGTGTTTTAGAAGCTTCCTTTTGACCTACACATGGCAACAATCTCATCCCACTTGTTAGGTATACGCATATGCACATTCTTTTCTAATTTTTAACCACAAATTCACTTAAAAGTGCTAAGAATTAATAAAGCTTGGAAAAACATAAATGTAACCCAATAGTTGTAATGTTAAGGTAAATGTAATGAAATGGAGGTGTAGTGAAGGTGGTAATATGGAAATATAAGTGATAATGTAATGGAAGTGAATGACAGTTTCAAGGTCCAATATACCCCCCAACTGAAGCTATTGCATGTCCTCATGCAATCTATTACATTAATTATTTTTTTATCCTTGAGCTTCGACTTAACTTTGTGTAATATCATTTGATAACTTCATACTTTTTCAAAGTGTTTTAATTGAATTACAACATGGTTGGTTCTTGTGTTACAACCATATTTTGTTGTTGCATTCAATTGTGACCTTTGATCTTTGCATAATGATAATTTTATTTTTATTGCAAAGTAAATCTTTATTGGATTTCATCATGGTTGGTTCTTATGTGACAACCATGATGATGTTTGTATCCAATCATCTTTTGAGTACTTTTGAAAAGCCATTTTATGCTCATAATAATGTAATAGTTAATATATTTTGGAAGTATGTGGGTTTCTGAATGTGATATGAACGTGGAAAATACCAGAATATGAGAACATATCGCAACTAATGATATTGGTAATTTTATGAAATGAGGAAGATATTTTTTTTCGCAAAAATTATCATTCTAGCTTTTCAAGGAATTCTATGGTAAAAATTTAGAAAATGACGTACCTTAACTTACCCTTTGGAAATGGATGAGTTACATGTGTGTACTAAACAGTGTGGTTGTTGATGTTGTTAGACCATGTAAACAAATGAATTTGATCTGCTTCTTTGTTCTCTTTGTGCTGATGACAAGATTGGGATCTTTATTGTTGCTGATACAAATTGATTCTTGCTGCAAACTACTGAAATGATGTGGTCTTCAATCGTTACAAAATTCAATGGTACAATTATAGTCATGCGAATGAATGTGTTAATGTTGAGCATGAAGAGAAGTCATTGGAATACCGACCATTGATGAATGTCGTTAACCAATGTGAGACAAACTCACCATTAATTTCAATGAGTGCCAAGGTACCTAAGTACATCTTGCGAAGTGCGAATAGATGGGCTGATGTAGAGCTACCTGCAAGATCCGATGATCAAGGGACATTGATGTATTCCCATGTTTTTCAGCGAGAGAAATTGTCATTAATGCATACAAGCCTCAAGGTACTATTAAGGACTCTAGTCTTGGACCTAGATAATCTGTTGATGCCGACAGGCCAATACTTGTTAGAAGGAAGGCCTTAAGGAATCCTCCATCATCTAACATGACATGAAAAAATAATTTTTGAAGGACTATAGATTTAATAATTTTCATTGAAGCAAGGTTTATTTGCAAAATGAAAAGGATAGGAAAAGGAAAATGGAAATGGACAATGAAAAATGGAAAATGACAATGGGAAATAAGCATGTGGGTGAGCTTCTTGCTTTTATGTTTTTAGTAGAAAAAAATGAATGGAAAGTGTATGTGAATGAAGGAAAATGAAAAACTAACTCTTGCTGGGAAAATAATGGTGGTTTTCTTGGAGTTTCTTGGTTGGATTTACAATTCAAAATGGGAGGAAAAGTAATGGTCTTGATGGATATGAAAATGGACTTGTTCTTAGGTTTCTGATGCAGGGGCATCCGAACAGGTTTGAATTCAAGTTCGAATCTACAAATGAAGAGACAAGTATGCGAACAGTCATTCCATTTAGGGTAAAATTTGTTTTAACCAATACTGGAATTTATGTTACTGATTAATAATTAATGGTCTTCCATGTGTGCATTTGAGAAGACTAAGAGTTCCCTTGAGCGAACTCAATCGATTCTTTTCTAATATATATAGACAGTGAGCATGTAATGCGAGAGGGATGGAGCGAATGCAATGTGGTCTTAGAGGAAGTGCGTACGAAGGCTGAAATGCCTCAGAATTGTAACTGAGTTTGTACATAATAGAATTTTGTGTGTTGATTTCCGATTTAATCATAGTTCAGGGTTTTATGAGTTAAATGTTGTCATTTGATGATTTTATGATCGACTATCGATCAATAAATGGATCGATAGTGATCTAGTAAATATTGTTATAGAGTAGATGCAGAGTATTGTATGGTAGAATAAAAATTGCTCGTTAAGCACATGATAAAGCATAATTGATCTCTATGTGAGAATGTTAATTTTCTCGAACACAATTGAATGTTCTCTGTGTATGAGTTAAACGCACAATTAATATAGCGTGAGGAGGTTCTAATTGTATCAGTGGAGGACTTAACTTTGTGCAGGGATTTTCAATTCCTTTTAAAATGTCTGAGTTATATAAGTCTGTCGAATGTAATTGAATGTGAGGCCGATCTTCACAAGTTCCGTTAAATGTAGGGTCGTTCCAAACCCAAGAGGAGAAGGCAAAGTTAAGGTGAGTTATAATCAGAGTTGTCTCCATTTGCAATGCTTATTAACATTTTGGATCTGAATATGGGGGCCAAGGAATGAAACCTTGATTAAAATGGTTTATGATAATCACTCCAATGAGTTAATAGCATAATCTCAAGGCTTGAATATTTGTTCAATGGTTTGGAACATTTATTCATAGTAATTATAAGTCAAGGTTTCACATTCCTGAAGGGATCATACTTGGGTTAAGTGATTTTTGTAATTGTCTCCAAGGATTATAGAACTAAAGGCTCGGTTATGGTTTTTGATGAATTGCTTCGGAAGGTTTTTTAACCAATTAAATGTTAAGGGTTCAATATGAAGACCAGCAGGTGTTTCCAAATGCATCGAAGTAGTGCAGCGGAAGTAGAGTGGGCCCATAACCCTCAGGTCCTAGGATCGGGCTTTGAATTATGAATCTGTAGCTTTAATTTTAATTTTGAGGTTGCAGGTTCATATGAGAAAGTTTTGAAGTGAACCTGCTCATAGTGGGTTTCGCTTTTCATCAAGTGGTATCAAAGCAGGGAAATGATTTCCTGCAAAGGAGAAGAAGTTTGCGTACAAAGGAAGCAGAGGTAAAGTTTTGCAAAGATTTGTAAGCTTGTGATTTTATTTTATATTGTGAAGGTAGCAGCTGAGGAAGGGGAGAAGATTGTAGCAACCTAGAGCAGGAGTGCTCAACTAGTTCCACAGGAGTGAATCAAAGAGATGTCGAGAGCCGGAGCTTAGGAGAGAAGCTTGGTGAGGTATCTTGTAGCAAGGAGACTTTCTATTGCAGAGGTTTTGTTGCAGCTCACAGAGGACAATTTCGCAGAGGATGCGGGTGAGGATTGTTTAGGAGATGTTGCTACAGGAAGATCATGAAGAGCAGTTCCACAGATGATGTGGTTAGACTTGCTGGCAGTTGGAGAAGACATATGACCAGGAGGTCATAAATTTTTATGCCTCGAGAGTCTGATGCAAGGGCATCCGAACAAGTTTGAATTCAAGTTCGAATCTGCAAATGAAGAGACGAGTATGTGAACAATCATGCCATTTGGGGTAAAAAAAAATTTAACCGATACTGGAATTTAAGTAACTGATTAATAATTAATGGTCTGCCATGTGTGTGTTTGAGAAGACCAGGAGTTCCCTTGAGCGATCTCAATCGATTCTTTTCTAATCTATATAGACAGTGAGCCTGTAATGTGAGAGGGATGGAGCGAATGAAATGTAGTCTTAGAGAAGTGCATACTGAGGCTGAAATGCCTCAAAATTGTAACTGAGTTTGTACATAATAGAATTTTGTGTGTTGATTTCCGATTTAATCATAGTTTGGGGTTTTATGAGTTAAATGCTGCCATTTGATGATTTTATGATCACCTATCGATCACTGAATGGATCGATAGCGATACAGTAAATATTTTTATAGAGTAGATGCAGAGTATTGTATGGCGGAATCAAAATTGTTGGTTAAGCACATGACAAAGTAGAATTGATCTCTGTGTGAGAATGTTAATTTTCCCGAACGCAATTGAATGTTCTCTGTGTATGAGTTAGACGCACAATTAATACAGCGTGAGGAGGTTATAATCGTATCAGTGGAGGAATTAAATTTGTGAAAGGGTTTTCAATTCCTTTTAAAATGTCTGAGTTATATAAGTATGTCGAATGTAATTGAATGTGAGGTCGATCTTCATGAGTTTCGTTAAATGTAAGGTCGTTCCAAACCCAAGCGGAGAAGGCAAAGTTAAGGTGAGTTATAATTAGCATTCTTTCCATTTACAATGCTTATTAACATTTGGGATCTAAATATGTGGGCCAAGGAATGAAACCTTGATTGAAATGGTTTATCATAATCACTCCAATGAGTTAATAGCGTAAGCTCAAGGCTTTAATATTTGTTAAATGGTTTGAAACATTTATTCATAGTAATTACAAGTCAAGGTTTCACATTCTTGAAGGGATAAAACTTGGGTTAAGTGATTTTTGTAATTGTCTCCAAGGATTATAGAACTAAAGGCTCAGTTATTGTTTTTGATGAATTCCTTCAGAAGGTTTTTTAACCAATTAAATGTTAAGGGTTCAAGATGAAGACCAGCAGGTGTTTCGAAATGCATTGAAGTAGCACAACGGAAGTAGAGTGGGCCCATAACCCTCAGGTCCCAGGATTGGAGTTTGAATTATGATTCTGTAGCTTTAATTTTAATTTTGAGGTTGCAGGTTCATATGAGAAAGTTTTGAAGTGAGCCTGCTTGTAGTGGGTTTCTCTTTTCATCAGTTTCTCATGAAATCGGTCCTTTGACAATGGTGCGCACAATTAGTTTCCTTCAATGATCATTCGATCATTCCAAATATGCAAAAAAAAATTTACATAAAGAACATAAGTGTTAAAAAATAAGTAGCTAATTTCTTTCTGATTCTTACGCAAAAATTAAATGTTAAATGAAACGGGTTAGAGTAAATCAAAAAGTTCTATATTCGGTCCAATTCATGAAATCGATAACAATCCATTTTTTAAGAATAACCATGAAAAATAAATCAAATCCCTATTGTTGGATGACTTTATGCACCATGTTTAGTAAAACCATTGGCATCACAAAGATTCGCTGTGTTCTGCAAGTTAAAACTTTATAGAAAAATACATATAAAAAATATTAATGCCAAATGTTTAGAAATCATCTAAATAATCTTCCAATTGTCCTGCAAACCATTATTAAAAAGAAATTTTTATTTTATTTTTATTTATTATTTATTATTTATTATTATTATTATTATTATTATTATTTTTCTTTAATAAAAAGAAATTATTGATAAAGATTTTATTTTATTTTATTTATTTATTTATTTATTTTAAATATTTTTTTTTAATGAAATAAAGCATGGATGGAATAATCATCTTTATGAATCTTTTTGAAACAAAGCCATGCCAATGCCTCTTTCATTCAAGATAAAAATAAAAAGCTTGAAATATCTAAAGTCAAGTTCTAGCTATGAAGGAGATGGAGGCAGAATCCTTCTCAATTTATACAAATTGCATTTGATGCACATGTGATAATGCCTTTGCATCAAATAATCCATTTGTCACTCATCATTTTCCACCATAGATAAATTCTGCCACATTTTCCTTCAGATAAGGAAATCATATCCTTGATTATTTCTCAAAATTTAATTTTATAAAACCGTGACTGTTTACATTAAAAAAAAAAAAAAAAAAAAAAAAAAAACGTTTTTCTCTCATGCACACTGCAAATTAGTTCTCTGAAGAACCTTGAATTTCTCCCAAATGGCTCTGAATTTCAGAAATATTTTATAGGATTACCTAACTCACCCCATTCCCGAAGAAACCCATGTTTTATTTTTTTCTAATTCGCCTCGGTTTGCGCAGAAAATGTGTTTTAAAATGTGGTCTTTTTAACAATTACGCATTTTGTTTTCTGGCAATTACTTCTGCAATAAAATTTTTGTGGTTTGATTTGTTATTATTTGCAGGTTTTGAAGTTTAATGGCTTATCTCTTACAGATAAGTTCAGATCGATCTCCCTCATTTCAATTACCTGTAATGGAATCTACAATCTCTTAATCAGCAGTCTGAAATCTTCTCTTCATCAACAATTTCTTCATGTGATACACTTCCATTGTCTATCCCTGCAATTGAATTTGTAATCTTCTCTTCATCAGTAATTTGCAGTCTTCTCCTCATGAATAGTTTCTTCATGTGATATAACTTCATTGTCTACAAATTTTAAAAATAATTTCTAATAACTGTTGTTTGAGGAAAAATGAATATGGAAAAGAGAAAGTTCCATTTTTTTTTATTATTGCAATGCATAGGTCTTTGTGTGGATTGAAGGCCTGCATATATGCATAAGGCCAAGCCAAAGGGTGGCCTTAGGCATGTGCGTGGGTCTTATTTCGATGAGCCAAAATATTACTTAATTTTAATTTTAAATTTTAATTTTTTTTAATTGTTTTGTTATATATATTATATTTTCAAAGATATACATATATATTTTATTGAACAAAACAATTTATTGAGATTTTTTTTCATTTTTTATTTATTTATTTTATTTTAAAGTTTATTAAATCAAATGAAATGATGAATTTTTTTTTTTTTAACATAAAATTATTTTTCTGATCCTCCAGATCACACAAAGTGTAGGAGGAGAGCATACTCGAGAAATTATTAATTTTTTTTTAGATGTAAGAAATAAGGCTACCTAGTTACACTTCCCCGGCAATGGCGCCAAAATGTTTAGTCAATTTAGTGTCCTAAACTGCTAACATAAACTATCGACCAGGGCTAGTAAACTGATGAATTGTAATGCACTATATGTGCCTAAGTATCCCTTTTTCCTACTTCGATGTTTTAAGGTTTTGTTGATGTTTTTGGAAGTTTTTATATTTTGATTCTTAGAATTCTATGAAAAAGATGAAATTTATCTATTTAAAAAGGAAGGAAAGAAAATGTTTATTAAAGCAGAGTTTTATTCACAAGTTTTATTAAGAAATGGTGAAAAATAGAAATCTTAATCCATGGGTATTGCAACTCAATTGAGAATTCAAGAAATGAAAGAAACTAATAACTCAAACATTACAACTAAATCCAATTCATTTAATTGATATTTATTGGAAGAGCTTGTGAAAAAGATTAAGTGTAGTGTCATGAGGATCTCCTATAACATGAAATGAAATACTAAAACAATTAATAAGTAAAACCTTACAACTGAATCCAATTCTTATGATTGATATTTATTGGAAGACCTTTAGAAAAGGATTAAGTGTAGTGTATGAGGATCTCCTATGACATCAAAGGAAATGCTGAAAGAAACAGTAACTTCAAACATTACAATGAAATCTCATTCATTTGTTAAAGGTTTATTGGAAGAGCTTGAGAAAAAGATTACTATAATGTAGTAAGGATCTCCTATGAAATGCTGAAACAACTTATAACATTACAACTAAATCTCATTCATGAGTTAGAGGTTTATTGGAAGAGCTTTTGAAAGAGATTAATCATAATGTGATAAGGATCTTCTATGAAGCAAAACAAGAAATAACTCACAATATTACAACTTAGTCTCATTCATGAATTAAAGGTTTATTGGAAAATATTTTGAAAGAGACTAACTGTAGTATAATGAGGATCTTATTTTTAACTAAATAACAGAAAATGAAATGCTAATAACTCAGAATAGAACAATTAAATCCCATTCATTTAATAGAGATGTATTAGAAGAGCTTGAGAAAGAGACTAATTGTAATATCATGAGGATCCTTTATCTAAGCAAACGACATGAAACATAATGCTAAAAGCTATGCTTTCAGAAAGCAGTCTAAGTAAGGAAATATGACAAAACAGAATTGAAAATGACTTATCTAGAAAACATGTAAAACCTTCTCGAATAGCAGGGGCCCTCTGCTATCAATTCGGCAGTAGTCCTTAGCTCCTTGAAGATGTGATCAAAACATCATCAAAGAAATTCTTTATTGATAAACTCACAAATCTACTTCCCATTCCATCTTAAGCCTTGTTACAAAACACTCTACAATCCCTTCTCTTCTTTTCCTATTTTTTTACACCATGATAGGAGAAAGCTTCCCCTATTTATACAAAAATATGAGAAGTTATCTCATTAATGAGAGTCCATGAATCTCTCCCTCTATCTCTAGAGTTAAAATCAAAATAGGAAATGATAAGACACATGTCTTTCTAGAGTTTCAATACAACATAGGAAATGAGACACATATATTCTTAGAGTTTTAATACAAAAAGGAAATGAAACACATATCCTCATGATCCCATGATCTTCTCCACTCAAATTCGAATTTGGTTTTGGTAGGCCACATAAAGGTGTTTTAGAAGCTTCCTTTTGACCTACACATGGAAACAATCTCATCCCACTTGTTAGATATAAGCATATGCACATTATTTTCTAATTTTTAGCCACAAATTCACTTAAAAATGCTAAGAATTAATAAAGTTTGGAAAAACATAAATGTAACCCAATAGTGGTAATGGTAAGGTAAATGTAACGAAATGGAGGTGGAGTGAAGGTGTTAATATGGAAATATAAGTGAAAATGTAATGGAAGTGAATGACAATTTCAAGACCCAACAATCTCCACATTATCATGCCAGATCAACTTGCCACGTCATCATAAATTAACTACGATCTATGGGGTTGGGGCCATGTCATTTTCCACGTCACTACCTACGTCAACTACCACGTCATCATAAATTAACTATGATCTATCAGGTCAGGGCCACATCATATACCATGTCATCTTGCCATGTCATTGCCACATCATCACCACGTCACTGCCACGTGATCACCACGTCGCTGCCACGTCATCTTGCCATGCCATCTCCCACACTTCACATTTCGCAATTTCTATGATTGTTTTTTTTGAGATCATCCTTTTGCTTGCGATTTCGATATGTGATTAAGCCTCCAAATACTATTCTGCATGTATTTATTGTGGAAATTACCCAACTCAACGCAATGAACTGCATGCACTTTAAAATTACCCATTTCTTATGGCCCACACAATTACCCATTACACACGGTGGATCATTATATTCAACACCAAGGCAAATATTAACTCCACATATCGGGTATCGCTACTTACAACATGTAACTCGCGATAAATTAATAAACATATAAATCGCTGATAGCGATATGAAACCCCACTTCCTATCACATCCTAACCTCTGCATATTATCGCAACTTCACAAGTTTAACCATATCGCATGTCACAAAACCTTACCCACTACACTTCTTCTCTTCACTATTTTACCTCATCAACACTTTGCAAATTTACATCGTCGTCGTGAACTGTTATACCATATCGTATGCACTGTGAGATATGCACAAGGAACTCCACCCATCACATGTCCACTTTGGAACTTTCATAATTTAATCTGCGATGATATGTAAACCATCGATCTTCAAGACAATATTTTTGATTTAATCAGAATTGTCCATTCTCTCATTTAGATGTTTTCTTATGGTTTTCATGCCTTAATCATTTCGGCTGCTTTTTCAACTGTTGCTTCTCTGCAACTCTGTCTCCTCCACACTACTCCTTCACGTGTCTTCTCTTCTCTTATTCACTTCGATCTATGATTATATGCTGCTCCCACTTTACATACTATTTCAATACTGAATATAGAGCACCATTCTGTATTAGATCTCCAAATCAAAAATACTGTTTTGCTTCTTATTCAACTTGCACACACATCAACTTGCTCCAGACTAAAATCACACCAAACTGAACTACATTGTTCTGCCTATTTTCTTTTCCTTTCTACTCCTTTACCTTACATAATAATTTTAATGTTGCTCCTTGCCTCTTTGTTGCACATTGCTGGTCCTTGCCTCTTTCCTGTATAATTCTACTCCTCTTTGCTCCTTTTCCTCCAATGCTTCTCATTTGGAACTTTGCTGCTGCTCTTCCTCTTTTATTCTCCTCCACTGAACTTTTTCCTTCTTTTCCTTATATCTCCTTTATGCTCCTGTTGATCCTGATATGCTCCTTTGTCCTTAATGATAATTATGGTGATGATCCTTTCTACTCCTTTGCCATTAATGAAAATATTTCCAACAGTTCCCCCCTTTGGCATTTACATCAACACTTCCTCCAACACTTCCTTCCCCTTTCATTCTGAGAAGTGTCTATCTTCCTCTACTTGTTTTTCCTCCCCCTTTGTCATCAACGGAAAAGGTTTACACCTTTTTGTACTGTATTATCCATCATTGCCTTATTATATTTCTTCATAAGCATTATTCATTCTATCCACATACCTGGCTGGGACTCCTACTCCATTTCGTGTATAAGAATTTTTAGGAGAACACTTTGGGAATCATTGAACTTATATGTATATACACAGTAAGTTGACACCATCACAAAGCACAGACTCCTTGCACTTGTATAATGTTAAAAGTGATGATAAGCTCACTCCATATAACAACCTGTACGAGACTTATATAATCAGAAATGCATCATTGGAATAATACTAAAATACTGAGAATATTCCATACAATATATAAAGTTTGCTCCAAAGATAATTCAGTTTATACTATGATCTTCATCTAAGATACCTATATGTTGAGGAATATTGAAGATGGAATATTTCTTCTTCTACAATACACATCTGGATTATACATCTATTCAAATATGATGATGCGAATGTATATTCTGTAGCCACAGTTTACCTTTACTACTAGATTACACAGTGATTTCGTTGCAGATTCAAGGATGTCTTTGCACAGAACTTGGTTCATAAGCCAGCTGCTCATACTTCCTTTATAAGGGATTCACAAATTTAGATACATACCATTGTTACATAACTTTTAGGTGTAAAACATTATTAAGGAAGACTAATGGTTAGAGCTTGATATATCTTATCTCTAGAATATACACTTATGCCAAAAGTGTCTATGTATCGAAGGCCACGAGATAATGTGATACCCATTGATAATCCATGTGATGATTTTTACTTCGGCTCGCAGAGACAGGCATAGTTAGGATACCCTTCATACTCTTGGTTATTTTCATGATCTCTCCATTGTTCTCAACAACAATAAAAAAAATACACAATCTAATTATGGCATCATTAACCATTTGTACTAGTGGGGATGTAGGATCAATCAATTGTTTTATCCCAATGGGTTTCAGGAAGACCTTTTCAATTTATTTAATCAGAGTCTCAAAGAAAAAATGTTCATAGTTTAATCGTTCATTTATCTGCGTACCTTCAAAATTAAAACATGCCAAACTTTAACACAAGCTCAACACATCAGTAATGCTTTCTCCAATACCAATGATTCTCTAATAATAATGCTTGGGTTCTTCTTAGAGCAACTCCTCTTTGAGTTCAGTATAAGCATCCTTCATTCAGTTCTTTTGTTATTAAATGAATATACACAACAAAGTGACACTATAAAAACTCATGAGAATTTTGAAAGGCATGTCACCATAGAATGTTATATTATTTTGTCCCTTGGTGCTTGATGTTGGGGATATGTGCGAGACTTCTGAAGATATAATCACTACAGGCCAAAAACCCTTGATGTTGATGTGAACAATGAGTCCAAATAGGGCCTAAAAATTATTTTAATATTAGACCATATATTTCAATCTAAAAGACCAATGAATTTAATATAGAAAAGTTACATATTTAATCATAAAACCCTCGAGGCTTGATACATTCCATGCATTGGAGACTCTCACTATCAGCTATACACTTTCATTTATGACACAGGGGGGTATGTCGTTCAATGATCAACTCGCCATCATACTTCAGACACTTCAACTATTATATTAACATGTTCTTTGGGAAAACATCTTCAATTTTTCTACTTGAAGTTTCATCAAACAGAATTCAACAAGCTTATGGATGACTTAAGAAAGAGGCCTTGAAATTATATCAAAAGTGACTTGAAAAAGACATACATTCACATCCAATACTATGTGATTTTTCGACGCTCAATATAACACATCAACGAACATAAGCTAATGATTCTTTGACATTTTACTGACCTTTCCATGCTTTGATAACACGGCTTGACATTCTGCAGCATTTGAACCCAGAAGATACTTTACACTAATTAGAGCAACCAGAACTTAATCCACATACATTATAATTTTTATAACGTTGGGACTACTTCCTTGATGTATTTTTGCCATACCACCATCATGATGCATACCATAATATTCTGATCGTGAGGACCTGTATCATAACACTACTCCAATAATAACACCTAGGAGGGATATTTGTAATGATATTATGATGATATTTTCTTATTCATCCTTCTTGTTATGAAGAATTATGATCTACGGATAAATAAAATTCCCTAAATGTGGTGCTATGCATTTAAAAAAATAGATTAAAGACTTTGCAGTCACTTTCTCTAAGATTAAATAAACACCCAAAAAGATAGAAGGAACCACTTGTGATACAAGTGCTTCCTATTATCCTTATGTCAATTTTTCTATAGCTTTCAATCCAACTTAGATTGCCATTTAGTTCCTGCAAGTATAAACACTAAACAACAAAGAGATTTCAATATACAAATGCCTATTTAACTTAATCAATTAAATCAATTGAACATGAAACATATATATCATTTAAGATTCCATCACATGAGAAATAGAAACATAAACAAATAGATATATGGGAAAATGAACAATAATTTTTATTAAAGAGTAGAAGGGCGAGGTTACAACAAATGATCGATTTGATGTCACTAGCTCAAGCATCATCCTAGCCCCATCACAATAAACATCTCACTAGTAGCATATCAATTATATTACTCTCTCAATTGAGAATACAACAACATTTCTTTACCAAAATTCTTCCTTTCCTAGCACTAGGATCTGTGCTCAATTTATAGGGGATAGTTGTCTTTTGGACAAACAATATTGACATCACAATAATCAATGCACACTTTGATGGTTCCTTGTTTTTTAATGACATGAACGATGTGGTAAACCCACTTAGTTAGCAGAGCAAGGTAAATCAAAATGAGCAAGAAATTTTTTTTCAACTTCTACTTTAATGGCAGCGACCTTCTTCAGATGAATAGGATGAGGGTATTGATGTACCATCTTGACATGAGGGTACATATTAATCGTGTGTTCAATGATACTAGAATCTATGCCTGGCATTTCCTCGTAAGACCAAGCAAATACATCATGAAATTCACGAAAGAGAGAGTGAAACGTTTTGAGTTCTAATGGAGAAAAGGACATGCCTACATGAATGTTTTCTACAATGTCAGGTTTCGTTGAAATATTGATAGAAATACTTTCTCAATATTTGACAAATTTCGTTCAGAATCGATTTCATTAATAGGAAAATAATTCGAAAATATTTTTTTATCGATGGGTGATATAGTTTGCTAAGATTATATTCTTCATAATCTGGAAGATGGGAATGATGGTGGTGATCTTCCCATGGTTCTCTTTCTGACATCATGGTTTCTAGAATATTCTCATCTGTCAAGTAAGTTGAGGAAAAAGGATGAGATGGAGTACCATAATCTGATGAATGATCAACCCAAATGATTGGAACAATGACTTCGGATTTGCCGCCCAAGCCAAATGGATTGATTTCTATTCCAGCTCGATTGGGCTAGGCGACATAAACTCATCCAACTTAGCAAATTCAGAATCACCTGTACTTTTCCTTTAGCCAGATGGAGTGGAAGAGGTTATTTAGTAGGTCTCTATGCTTGTAATTTATGCCGACACCACAAGCGGTGGTAATGCAAAGGTTCCCATGAGAGTGGAGTCATTTAAGATTCCTACACCAATGTTTTGAAATGTGAGTTTGGGTGCGTGCACTAACTAAACACTTCTAGTGACCTAGGAACTGGAGGCAAAGAAGGATAGCTGATTGATGTCTGTGATGTCACCTTTATGTGGAAAGGCGATCATTCTAAAATATGTAGAAATGATCACAGTCATATCATATACCCATCGCCTTCCGAGTAAAATATTGTAGTGAAGGGGTTCGTTAACAACCTCAACTTCAACATTCACCCTCTTCCCCCTAGTTCAACATGTAGGTTATTGATAATACCAGAAAGCGTTAGGGAAATTTTCAGGTCTAAAATGGGCCTCCTAAGAAAAATGTACAAAAAAATAAACTTTATAAGAACCAATAGGATTCAAGATGATGATGTCAACCATGAGGGATGAGGGTGAAAATGTGAAGTTGGGAAACACTTTTTGCCCTTTTTTGACGTTGAAAATTGTAATTTTCTATGTTTTTCAACTTCAACTCCACTAAACTCATATTTTTATCGCAAATTATGCTTTGACATAAAAACAAGAATTGTAGAGAATTGTCTTACCTCCATACCGATATTTTTTTTTTTTTAAAATATTGACATATAGAGGGGTAAATTTGTTGTTTACTAAATGCATATACTTGAAATTTTCAGGCAAACATAAATAGTCACTTTATTATCCTTTACTTTTTTTAGGGAAGGTTATTCATTTTTTGGAAAAAAACCATAGCATCATAATCTGTATATATTGCACTAGTGCACAGACTATTTTTTGGTAATTTTCGGATCAAATCACTATTTTTTATTATTTTTTGAAATGGACGAAGACAAAAAAACAGTGATGTTTCAGTACATTTTATTACCCTTTGATTTTCTTTTCAATGTGATCGTCAATAAGAAAAATGAGAGTACCCTTTTGAAGTAGACAGGGAGAGGAAGTGCACTATGATTTTTTTAAATTTTTTGGTGTCCTCGTTTGAAAGTTATTGAATTTTCATTCAGTGCAATTTTTCGAACAACGAAATTCCATAGTGACATAGTTTAGTAAAAAATTAAAAAAAAATTGAATTTTTTAATGAAACTCCATAAATCTCACATCGTCAAAAACTAGATTTAGAGACGAATCTAATGGTACTTGGTCCGACATATAAAATTTTGTTTTTGAAGGTGTTCTGTCCCTCCAAAGTTGCAGGTTTCTCAAAACTGCAGAGTTTTCTGAGTTTTTTGTTGACCAGAAACTCTCGGCCGAGAATTTTTTAAAACTCTCGGCCGAGAGTTTTAAACCAATTTATGCGCGGGAAAACTCCCAGCCAAAAGTTTTAAAAACTCTCGGCCGAGAGTTTGCGCAATAAAAATCTCGGCCGAGAGTTAGAAAAACTCTCGGCCGAGAGTTTTTGAATGTTAAAAATTCTTGGCCGAGAGTTTTTCTAACTCTCGGCCGAGAGTTTGCGGCCGAGAGTTTTGTGACACAACTCTCGGCCAAGAGTTTTCAAAACTCTCATCCGAGAAAATACAAAATATTTAACATCTCTCAGACGAGAGTTTTGAAAACTCTCGGCCGAGAAATTTAGTTGACTTTTTTTCTCGGCCGAGAAATTAAAAAATTCTCCCGAATTCTATCTCATGCCAAAAAGTGTTTCCCAACTTCGCGTTTTCGCCCATGAGTTCCCATGTTGCATACTTTCGATTGTTGTGAAACCAGCTCCAAAAAGAGAAGAAAAGAGATATCAATGCCTTAGAAATAAGCCACTTCGTGGGGGCAACCTCAAATACATTACATGAATGAAAAATTCTTGGATGATTCAAATTACAAAACCTCCTTTCTATATATAGGAGTCCATGGGGCCATAATGTAATCCTACTAGGGCCACAATGTAATCCTAGCCGACCTAACAATAATAATTTAAGGGCACAGTAATAACAATATGGGGGTTACAAGGGTACAATAATAACAATAAGGGGGTTACACTAACAACAATAAGGGACTATACTAGTAATATAGGGACCTAAAATGCCCCTCTCCTTAACAAAAGTATTGTCCTCAATTTTTGAGTAGCTCTGGGTGCTTCTGTATATCATTCTCATCCTCCCATGTAGAATCTTCAGTGGGTAAGTTCTTCCACTTGATGAGATACTCTGAAATTGATCGATTCCGTAGCTGTCGATTTCTTGTTTCCGTGACCGCTTCAGGTTCCAATATGATTTTTCCTTCCTCATCAAGTTCTAGAAATATTGTTTTAATTGGAATATTTTCACCTATAACCTTATTTAAGCATGAAACATTGAAAATTGGATGCACTCATGAAGAAGCAGGAAGCTCCAATTTGTATGCCATAGTACCAATATTTTGCAACACCTTGTAAGGACCATAGTACTTTGGCGATAATTTATTATCATTTTTAGCTTGCCTGTGGGAAATTTGTTTGTATGGTTGTAGCCGTAAAAATACCCAATCTCCTACATCAAAACTTCTCTCGCTACGATGTTGATCTGCCTGTTGTTTCATTCGATTTTGTGCCAAATTCAGGTTGGAATTTAAGAGTTGCAGAACTTCTTGTTGATGCTCGATGTGATCTTCCATTGCTTGAAACTTCAAATTTTCTCATAAAGATAATGTGATGGATGGTGGATGATATCCATAAAGTGCCATAAATGGGGTCATTTTTGCTACATTATGGAAGGAAGTGTTATACCACCATTCAGCTAGAGGTAACCACTTGACCCATTGTGTTTGTTTATCAGATACAAAACAAGTAATATATCCTTCCAAACATTTATTTACTATCTCATTTTGACCATCGGATTGAGGATGATAAGATGAGCTATGAGCTAATTGAGTACCAAAACAAGAAAATAACTCCGTCCAAAAATTTCCAGTAAAAATGGGATCTCTGTCGATCACAATAACCCTTGGGTTTCCATTTAGCTTTTGAATTGTGTCCATAAATGTAGTAGAAACCGTACTTGCTTTAAATGGATGATATAATGCACAAAAGTGTGCATACTTGGTAAGTATATCAACTACCACCATGATGACACTCTTTCCTTTAGACTTAGGTAAACCAGTGATAAAATCCATTGAAATCTCCTCCCAACGTTGACTTGGAATGGATAAATGTTGTAGAAGACCCGGGGTTTTAATTTTCTCAACTTTATTCTGCTAGCAAACCAAAAATTCCACCACAAAATTTTGAATATCAGATTTAAAGCCATCCCAAAAAAATTCTTTCTTCACCTTGTGGTAAATTTTTAAAAATCCTCAGTGTCCTCCTAAAGGATAAGTGTGCAATTCCAAAAGAATCTGTTGTTTTATTTGGGAGTTTTTACAAAGATATAAGCGATCTTTATACCATAAGGAATCATTTTTCCAACTAAATGTATCAGATGTACTAGGATCTTGCTGCAAATTTTGAATGAGTGTCCACACTTGTTCGTCCTTCTTCCATTCATCTCTTGCTTCGGTTATCCAATCTGGTTGGATAATAGAAATGGCACAAAGCAATGCTTCCACCTCTTCATTCTTTCCTGACAGTGCATCTGCAACAACATTTAGTTTCCCTTTTTTGTATATTATTTCAAAGTCATAACCCAAAATCTTTGTGACCCATTTTTGCTGCTCTTCTAAAGATAGTCTTTGTTCCAAAAAGTGTTTAAGAATATCATGATCATTTTTTACCTTGAAGTGTGTTCTCATTAGGTAAGTTCTCCATTTATTTAGTGCATGCAGTATTTCTAACATTTCCTTCTCATAAATAGGTTTCTATAAATACTTTACTTTGATTGGAAGATTTTCAAAAGCAATGGGTCTTGCTTCTTGTATTAAAACAACACCAATTCCATTTCCTGAGGCATCACATTCCACAATAAAGGTTTTTGTCAAGTGTCCATGAAAATGCATCTTTCTTCAATAATTTTGTTAGAGGTGCTGCTATTCTCCCATAATTCTTAACAAACTTTCGATAATACCCTATTAACCCGAGAAATCCTCACAACTGATTTATGGTTGTGGGGAATTTCCATTCCTTAATGGCTTTAATTTTGTTAGGGTCTACCTTAACACCCTCATGAGATAAAATATGACCCAGATATTCCACCTCTTGTACTCCAAAGAAACATTTGGATGTTTTTGCATATAATTGTTTCTCCTGCAATAGTTTGAGCACCCTGTCAACATGTTGAACATGCTCCTTCAAAGATTTGTTGTATATTAGTATATCATCAACAAATACTAGCACAAATTTTCCAAGGAAGGGTTTGAAAATGGAATTCATCAACCCTTGAAATGTAGAAGGTGCATTGGTAAGGCCAAAAGGCATGACCAAAAATTCATAATGACCCTCATGAGTTCGAAATGCTGTTTTTGGAATATCTTCAGTCTTCATTCTAATTTCATGATATCCTGAACGAAGATCCAACTTGGTAAAATAAATTGCTCCATGTAATTAATCCAATAATTCATCAATCACAGGAATGGGAAATTTGTCTTTAATGGTGAGCTTATTGAGCTCCCTATAATCCGGACACATTCGCCATGATCCATCCTTCTTGTGTACCAATACTACATGAGCAAAGAAAGAACTTTGACTAGGTTGAATTATACCCGCCTCTAACATTTCTGCAATCATACGTTCAATTTCGCTCTTTTGGAAGTAAGGATATCTATAAGGCCTGATGTTTGGAGGAACACTTCCTGGAATCAAATGAATAGCATGATCATGATCATGAATAGGTGGGAGTCCGTTGGGAGTTTCAAACACCTTGGAATGATTGTCCAAGACTTGTTGGAGATCTGCAGAAATAGATGATTTTGATGTTGGAACTTCTAGTGAGCATAATTGTGAAATTATGCCTCGTTGTTATTTATTTAGAAGCTTTGTCATGACATTAGAGCTTATTATCTTTCCCGGCTTCCCTGCAATACCCCGTAATTCGACTTCCTTTCCTTCTGAAAAAAATTTCAAGAAAAGTTCTTGAAAATTAAAAACTACCATCCCCAAAGATTGTAACCATTGTACTCCTAGTACAACATCAACACCTCCCATAGGAATGGAAAGCATTGGACTATTCAATACATATTCCCCCATGGTTAGCTTGATATTATGGCATTTTCTAGAACAATTTATAGTTCCTCCATTTGCAACCATCACTTGACATTCTGGTGCTGGGTATAGGAAACAATTCAATTCCTTGGCTACCTTATAATGAATAAAATTATGGGTACTACCTGAATCAATCAAAACTATTACCTTTTTCTTCTTGATATGTCCTTCTATCTTAAGAGTTTGAGGAGTGGTAATTCCTGCCAATGCATTACACGATATGGTCAGACTCATTTCTTCTTCTTCTTGGGTTGGTTCCTGGTGTATATCGTCTTCTTGTTCATTTTCTTCTTCCTCTTCCCAATCTATGTAAAATAATTTCTTCTCAACACACTTATGACCTTTAGTGAATTTGCTATCACAACTGTAGCAAAGGCCTTTTGCTCTTTTTTCTTCCAATTTTTGTGGTGTTAACCTTGTAGGTTGTGGAAATCTAGGAGTAGCAACGCTTCTTTCTTTATAGAAGTGAGTGGTAGGCTTCCTTGTCGCCATAATTTTACATTCAATTTTTCTTGCCAACCTGAATACCTTCTCCAATGACTCAGGCTCCAAAACATGAACTTCATGTTGGATGTTATCCTTTAAAGTACCTATGAAGAGATCAATTATGTGTTCCTCTGGAATATCAACTACCCTTATATTCAATTTTTGGAAGTCCTCAATGTGCTCCCCCATTAAACCTTTTTGTTTCAGATTTATCAATTTTCTAAAGAAGGTGTTGCTCTTTGTATCCTCATAATGTGCTATCATTTCCTCCGTAAAAAATTACCAAGTGACAATTTTTTTACGGGAGAAAATCCATCAATACCATACAAATGTATTTTGTTCTAAATGTAAAGTTGCAATGCGTACCTTTTATGTGTTTTTCACATTATGGAGATCAAAATATTTCTCCATCTGTAGTATCCATGTTACAGGATCCATTCCATCAAACTTCTTGATATCCATTTTTGGAATATGGTGGTTCTTCCTCGCAACATTAGATTTTATGAAATTGTGATTAACATTTATTTTTTTCTCATCATGAGTTTCCTCTACTATCTTTTCACCATTAGGAAGCATTTGTTGTATCAATTTTGTCAAACCTTCCATGTGTTCTTTTATATCATTCTTCATGTTTTCCATTTTAGATTCCATGCCATCTATCTTAGATTCCATGCCATTCTTCAAACCATCCATCTTAGATTCCACGCCTTTCTTCAAACCATCCATATTAGCTTCCATGCCTTTCTTCAAAACTTCCATGTCATTTTTTTTCTGCTCTTTGCGAGAGCGAAATTTGTTGCACCTTCTCTTGTAATTTTGATATGTCATGTTGCCATTCTTCATCTTCATGAGTCATAGTAGAGCTTTCTAAAGGCTTAATGGGTGTTGAATTCTTTTTAGCGGCCCTTTTAGAATCCAATACTGATATCTATTCTACAATATTCCCTTGTAGTAAATTCAACTTGATTCTTCAAACAAGACTTATGCAATTCAGAAAAAAAAAATACACACCTTTTACTTGCTTTTGAGAAGCTCGATATAGAAATTGAATTATCTCTATAATTTCAGATCCTTAATATCTGAAATTTAGCCCTATAGTATCCCTCTGAAGCTTCTTTCCAATGTCACAGGTCTGATCTAATTTGGATTCTTCAAGGAAAAGTTATGTCTGATCTCCCACAATGACCCAATTTTGGATTGGTTCAGTAGAGTGAAATTTTACGACTTGCCACGTGTCACTTTTTCATCCTTTGTCTCTGAAATTGATAGACTGAAAACTACTATCTGGGAACTTGCGGCCACTTCTTACAACATTCCAATCCGATGCTCAGAGAGAAAGCTATGAATATTTTCCCACGATCATCTCTTTGAGATGAAATTCAGAAGCCTCAAAAATCCATAATTTCCACAGATCATATCTCTGAAAATATTGTGAACCAATATCTGAAATTTTTTGACGATGTTCCTCAGGATTGTGGCTTCACACTATAAAAATTTCAGCTTCTGAACTTTCGTAGAATTTTTTTTTTTACGAAAATACCACGATGACCTGTTTAGGTTAAATTCAGGAGCCTGCAAAATGACCTAACTTGCATAGATCATATCTTCGAAAATATTACGAACCAAGCTCTAAAAATTTTTGACGACGTTCCTCAGCATTTTTTCTTTGCACTCTAAAAATTTTAGATTTTGAACCTTCGTAGAAAAAATTTTATAGTGAAAATTCCTTGTTGACCTGTTTGGAGCAGTGAAACCCTAGAATCTCAAACCTCTGATACCAAATGTTGTGAAACTAGCTCCAAAGAGAGAAGAAAAGAGATATCAATGCCTTAGAAATAATCCACTTTGAGGAGGTAACCTCCAATACATTACATGAATGAACAATTCTTGGATGATTTAAATTACAAAACCTCCTTTCTATATGTAGGAGTCCATGGGGCCATAATGTAATCCTAGTCGATCTAACAATAATAATTTAAGGGCACAATAATAACAATATGGGGGTTACAAGGGTACAATAATAACAATAAGGGGGTTACACTAGCAACAATAAGGGACTATACTAGTAATATAGGGACCTAACATCGATGGACCCTCCTACACGAAAAATGAGAAATACATTAAAAAATGCCTTGCTTTTCATAGGGACATGTCAAACTAGACACGCTGTGCTTTTTGACCAATTTTGGAAAAAGGGGTTTTTTGAGGCACTTAAATCCTTCATTTTTCATTTCTTAAGGACATTTTGGATAACTATACAGGAACATATCTCCAATGAGCTATATTAAGATCAATTTTAGACTTCATAAAGTCATTCAAAAGTTACCTTGAAGGTCACACTGTGCTTTTTCTAGATTGTTTGTCATCCTCAAAATTTTGACTTTTTTCTCAATTGGTTAATGAATTCCTTGGATTTTTACAAATGCAAATGTGAAAAAAAATCAGTTCTATTTATTATCATCCCTAGAGGTAGATACATCAAGTAAAATTGTATTTTTTGGCCAAGTGAATCAGTTTCATCAAAGATAGGGATGAGTTTATTCACCTCCCTAGCCATTAGGATTCTAATTGAGGACTTTGGGCAACATCTCCAAAGGTGATGGATTTGACTCGTGAGAGTGGGAGAATTTTGTTTTGGTCTATATATTTAATTTTCCTTTCCATTCAAAGGGTTGGATATTGTGTAATTAATCTTTAAACACTAGTGTATTCGGTAATTTTTGGTAGGAACTAATAGACAAAGTTGCAGCTAATTTGCTGGGATTCCTGTGGTATGTGTTTTAGCATTTTTTCCTCTCCTTTTACCATACGTTTTAATGTATTATTTCCATATTATTTCCATCTCTCAATGCGATTGATTCCTAAGTTAGATAAGCATAATTCATTATTTGATGCTCTGCTTTAAAGGAATTATTACAGTTGTGTTTCACTTTTTTTTCTATTGAAAAGAATTCATCATTTCCATTCTCTTTTTGAAACCCTGCCAGTTTAATCACTCCCATAAATTTTCTTGAATGTGTTAAAGTATGTGCCTACCTTGCCCCATGAAATCTCTCCAATTTTGATCCTCAGTGTTGTGACCTAGTTCTTCCTTGACCTAATTTAGCATCCAACACTCAAAATCAATCAAAAAAAGCTTAGATATTACTATACCTAGCCTAAAATCCTCATTTTCCAATCAATTTGACTATGATATCATGGAGAGGGCCCTATCCTGCCTATTATGGTGAGTTACTAGACCAAAGCAGTTCGTGGTTACCTTTGGTGGTCTCCTTCTCAGCCTTCAGAGATCTGGTTGAGTGATAAAATATAACACATCTTGAAGATTTCTATGGGAAAACATGGATGAAATAAATCCTCGACCAAGGGTAAATGCAACTAATGGAATTGAATAGGAAAATGAAATCATTGGAAAGCTCAATGGAAAAAATATTTGGTGAATATGTTGGATACGATTAATAGAATATAAAACTCCCTTCCATTAATATTATTAATTGTTAATATTGTTATTAATTAATAATATCAAAAAATATTATTAATAATTAATACTATTAATATTAATATTAATATTAATATTATTATTAATTAATTATTAAAATAATATTAAAAATACTTAATTATTTATTAATTATTAGCAAGTGATTAATTAAATGGTATAAAGAATATTTAATTATTAATTATTAATTAAAGTGATTAATTAAATGGTATAAAGAATATTTAATTATTAATTATTAATTAAAGATGTAATGTTATCTGTTTGAATTCGATGACAGTCAAGGAGTCATTTATTTAGTATTAATGTGAATTTTATTGAGCCTTTGGAAATACCATAGAAATAATCATTGAATAATATCAAATACAAATCTAATTTTTTATTGGTCCTTGCTGAAGGATGTTGAATAGATACATTAACCCATATATTAGTCAATCGATTATTAATTTGTTATTATTAATATTTTGAAAAATAAAGTAATTGATCAATATATTAGTAGATCTATTATTAATTTCTTAGTATTATTTGAGTAACAATTTCTTCCATTTATTAATATTCAAAACAAAATTAATTATTCACATTTCACAATGTTTTCTTAATGTTATATTCTTTCTTGCTAATTTTGAGTTGGAAAATTTTTGGCATAAAAAAAATATAGTATTGGAACGATAGTGATATTTGGTTGCAAAGTTTGGAAATTTACTAAAATTATGTATTATGTATTGTTACAAACTACATATTATAGTATAGTTAAATTTTAAAAGAAAAGGCAATAGAGGTATAATACGACAAATAATTTGAGTATTGTGTGTGCAATTGGAACATTCTACCGAGAAAATATAGCATGAAGTCGAGTGTACCATTGAATTTATTGAAGTTATTCGGTCCTTTGTGCATTGAATGCTTTGATTAGTTACTTTTGTTGTTAATGGGTTGTTTAATAATATTTGGTTATAAAAAGCTACGAGCACTCCCTAATTCATCAAAATGGCTGTTCTTCTAGCATACTTGTTTAATAAAATTTGAGTGTAAAAAGATACTAGCATGGCTCAATCCATCAAAAGTTTTGTCTTCAAAATGGAGTAATTATTTATTAATCTATCTTCACAACTACTTTGCAGAAGGCTATAATCCGTAATCCCTTATGTAAATAATTTTCATTTAGCATAACCAAACTATACTTGTTTAATAAAATTTGACTATAAAATTATGCAGCATGGCCCAATCCATCAGAATATTTTTCTTCAAAATCTAGGTTTATTTATCAATCTATCTTCACTATTAGTTTTGCACAAGGTTATATGTCATAAGCCTATATAGACATAAATCTCAATATAACCCTTAAGCTTATATACAAATAAGTCTCAATTAGCTCAATCAAATTATACATTAAAGAAAATAACTATTAGTAACTAGTAGTATAGATAATATACTATACTTATTGTACTTGAGAATTTATTAAACATAAATTTATTTAAATCTCGTACATATTCAGATAAGAAAAATATCAAATCTTTTAAATTATATATATTTAAAGAATATGATATATATTTATATGTTTATATAATTTATTTATATATATATGTACATCAAAATATGATATTATTATAAAGTTTATAAGAAAAAAGAATTACTTTAATTAAAAAAAACATGAAATTCAATTATAAACAAGATTATGAAACAAAAAGCTCAAATTTTCAAATATGTGAACAAAATTGTATTAGAACCCTAACAATATCCTTAAATAATATCCATAGTTGTAGTAGAATAATTTCAAACAATACTTTAAAACAAGGATCGAAAAATTGAATGACTTAAACGATGATTCTAATCCACAAAAATGGTTTTTTTTCGCATTAATATGAACCCTAAGAGAAAAAACACAAGAATGAACCTCAGCCTTAACCTTCACCAACACAATGAAATTGAACATGAATGTGGTTCTACAATCAAAATGAAACATAAGCATAAAAATCGTTGAACCTTACTATTGTAATATCCCTAATTTTACTACCTTTATGAGGCAGTCTAACAATCTCAAAGGTTGAAATTTGAATTATTGTACGAAAACTAGAATATAAAAGGATACGAGGATTTCAAATCCATGAGGATGGATAAGATTCCAAAGACCTTCCTAGATTCTCCAAAAATACTTTGAGAGAATAAATTAAATTTAAAATATTATATTGGAGATCAAATTCTAAAAAAATACCTCAGTAAAGTGGAAACTTACTGGGAAGAGGTGAAATAAAACTAGAAAAAGGAAAAAGCTAGTTTTAAAGTAATTTTGTGGAAAAAATAAAAGGAAATCCTACACAAAAAGGAAAAGAGCATCTAGATTTTATACACTTGGGAGAATCAATCTCTGCTCTAGGGGAGCTATGCAGAGAAAGATCAACATTGGGTGGAAATAATTCTTACCATAATTGGTATGCACAAGTAATTCAATTATGTGTTATGAATTTTAGTATTGCAAAAAATTTGAAATTATCTATTAGAATTTAATTATGATTTAATTATAGTAGATGGAATTATGTAAGCACGTTAATTTTATGCATGACTAATTTGAGTATAAAATTTATTTAGACAGTATTGTGTATTTAACAGAAAAAAACTATAGAAATTATAGTTGATATGTATGGTTACATAGAAAATTAGAATTTAATAAACGAACTCTCAAAATTTTTAAACCCCAACAACATGTTTAAATATAAGGTTATGTTTAAAACCTTAATACTATATACAGAGAAAACATAAATAAATACATTCGTGTATTTATCAGTTGTACAATCATAACATTATATAAGATTTTTGTACATAAAGAGGAAAATTCCTTTCTCTTTGTAAACATGAATATGTGAACTCCAAGTAATATCTACTATTGTAACATAACTAGAAGATTTTGGATATATACATAAATTATTGGATTAGCTCATAGATGTCACAAAGGTCAGTTACCATAAAGTACATGCAGAAAAGTAAACATAACCCAAAGTTCCGAGGTTGAATACATTGTATTATATTGCAATAAATTAAAGTATGATATTATTCTATACATGAATTACAATTTAATTTTTTCATAAATTATGGAAAGAGTCCATGGTCAAGAGTAAATTGTTACAATAAAGTTATCCATTTGATTATAGTTAAAAATTCAAGAGGATGAATTCTTCAAAGTGATATGGACCAACTTATATAGAAGAAAGAAAAATCTATTTTCAATGAATGACATATTGAATTTCCTAATTCTTACAGAATCATAAATTAAACTATAAGAATATGCATTGAAGGAAATGGAGTACTTGCACATACAAATATACACATGAACTAATATTTGTACAATTTCCTTTAAATTTAAGTAAAGTAATGAGTACATAAATAGGAGACAATAGAAATTAAATATGGAGAAATTACCTTACTGCCCTTTAATAGACATTCATAGTAAACCTGCATATAAATATGAGGAAAATGATTTAGTGCAAGAATTAGATAAATCAGAAGAGAAAAATGAAATTAGCTCATAAGATAGAAAGTGGAATACCATTAATCTCGTCGATAATTATATATGATGAACTCTAAGAATCTAGGAATAATTAATTAATTGTTCAAGTACAATTTAGGATTTTATTAATTTGTAGAAATTAATAAAACCCTAAAATAAATTCTTAAAATTCTCAATTAGACGTATACATGTATATATGATAATTACATACAGAACATAAATTTGTAACACAATAGTGTTAAATTCCATATAAAAATTATTAATTAAACATGAGGGTCAACCTCATCAACATAATTATGTTATGAGGAATATTATAGAGACAAGATGCCATGAAATTTCTACTGAGGGAACGAGGGTCTCTAAGTAAATCCAAAAATTTAATTTTCTTCAGATGGAGATATAAGAAAATTATTAAAATACAAATATAGTGACAAAGAAGACTACAATAAACTGTCTCTAATTCTATTACGACTCTTGGTAATAGTTACCTTCGAGAGAAACCGAATTCGATTTGAAAACTAATGAGAAAATTTAATAAAAGTACAAGAAGGTATTCAGGATAATCGAAAGAAAATTGATTATGTATAGTGTGTAATATTAAGATAACCATGCTCGACGCTGGTTGCTTGAATAAAATTGAGAAAAATTTGAAGTTAAATAAGTACGATTTTCATTCAATGAAAAACCCAAAAATTGATTGAAATAAAATGTTATATTGTTTAGGAGCTTAGATACCTTTACAACTACACTGGTAAAAATACCAGAGAACTCATACTCATGAGAGGCATTGTGATACCACAGAGAATAACGATAAATTGGAAATAAAATGTAGACAAGTATACTCTAGAAGAAAATATCAATAATTTAATTGTAAATGAGAACGAATATGTGGAGAAGCTACCACAATATTATAAGAGAAAAATGAGTTTAATTACTAGCTTAAGCTCTCAAAATATTGTGAGAAGAATGAAGTATATGCCAGAATAAACCCCCGACTACCTCATTATAACCAAGAGGAAATCATATTTTGGTAACGACTTAAATAAAAGACTCAGAGAGAAGTAACAAGATTTCTTTCAACATTTAACTATATATTAACTCTGTAAGTAAATGAGAGGTAATAAATAAACTAATAATAATGCTACAAAATTTATGTTACAGTCATTACCATAATAGAAAATGAAAAGTAGCCAATACCATGACTGTGTTAAGGGTTTAGGACTCTTACATATTCTTGTGGGAGAGGAAATTACCTCATAACCCTCGAAGGTGTTGAACGAAAATGGGTTAAAAACCTGGATTAGAGTGGAACTCTTCAAAATGAAAATTGAATAGTAGTTATAAATCGAATCATAATGTAACAAAATAAATGTTACATATGTATAACTATCCTATGATGGTAACTTGTTAAAAAAAATTCTTCGTATTATTAGAAACACTCTGAAAGTCACGCGGAGTTGTCAAGCATGAGGTGGAATGCGTGATAATACCCAATGCTAGCATGGACTGAGAGGAACCATTCACAAAGTTATGGGATGCGTGGTAAACCAACAACGAGGGTTGATGGAAAAACTATAGTCAAACAAACAAATTCCCAAATGGAAAATGAAAATTCATGATAGGGTTAGGTCTTCCTAAAATTCCATGGAAGAGATACGAAACAATCTGAACCATCAACATGGTAGTGACCTAAGACAACCGTGGATAGAGAAATCTATGAAGCCATGTGATTACATTAATCATTGGAGTAAAATCATAAAAACGTAAATCTCAAAACTTCAACCGTATTAACACCTCTAACCTATAATAGCTACAGATATTAAATTCGACTCCACAAATTTATTAACGTATTACTCGATATAACTTAGATGGGGTTGTAAAGAGTTACGTATGGTAAATTTCAAGTAAAATGTAAAATCAATGCAAGTCTCAAATCAACGGATATAACTCAATCATATTACGAATGGTCAATTCGATATGAAGGGAAAAACTAATTAGTATGTATAGTAAAACTAATGGTTAGAAAGGTGACTATTGTGATATGTTGGAAGTTATATTATTAACATCCTTAAATCCATTGAATGGGTTTAGGTATACCCTTTTAGTTATATAAAAGCTTTGCGTATCAATTAGTGGTATGAATATTGTTAAATTTTTTAAATAGTAACAAATACCCTATAGTGTGTTACGGGTATCAAATATGGTGGAAGTGGAAAAATGGATGAAAAGTTATTAGAATACTTTAAACAATTTAAGGTATAATATAATGTATGAATTTTTGATATTATTTTAAATTTCGCATAAACTTATAGAGAAAAAAATCACTTCAAAGTATAAATGCATTTGTAGTAGAACAAGGTGATGAAGAGTTGTCTTCATAGATAGTCACTACTAAAACTAAATTATGAGTTTGTCAAGAAAAACAATAATTATAAATATTTGGGAAAAATTCTATACTTGAAATCAAAAGTTGTGAAGGACAACGGAATATTTCATCGAAGGGTGACAAAATACACTAATGCACTTGAAGACAAATTAGTAGTTATGCTATAATTAGAAAAACCAATTTTTTGGTAAGTGCAGTTGTTATAATTATGCACAGTAAATCTAAACTTGACCACTAATTAATTTATTTCATATCACATCTTGAATATTTATGTGCACAAACATGGATGAAAGAACTCCTCCACCAAGCGTAAATGCTCCCACCGGAATTGAATAGGAAAACAAAACCATTGGACAATTGAATAAACAAAATATTTGGTGAATATGTTGACTTGGACTAATAGAATACGATGGGATCTTCCATAAATCACAACCTTTATAGCACGTTCTCACCACATTCATATGGTACTAAATGCGTGAATTAGGACATGAATTTTTTGATATGAAATGCACACATTAGTGGATATTTACGTGATTATAATTTTTGAAACACACAAAAATTCAATCCCTAAATTTTTTTTTAAATGCACAACTCACACATTGAGAATGTAATGTAACGCATAGGTTAACATACATAGGTTAACATATACATTTCAAATTGGGTTTATAGTTTTTATTTTCAATTTCAGTTTTTTTAATCTTAAACTATTTGTACAGTAAAATTTTAATGGAGTTTTGTAAAAAAATAATTTAATTCTAGTTTAAATATTTGATTTAGACATGAAAGGAAGGTACTAATGTGAATTATATCTATTGATGTAATGGCCTCTACTAGAATATGTTCTCATCTTTAAATTTCTACCATTCCATCAAATTTTTTAATTAGAAAAATAATTAAAGTAGTCAATTCAAATAAAGTATCCAATTTCAATAAGGGGATGCCTATCTCCTTAATTAATTAAAATTAGAAAATAAATTATAATTGAAATTATAATGTTAAATTTTACTGTTAAATTTTATTTAAATAAATCAAATTTAATATGAAAATACATTTGTAAAGTATAATATAATCAAATGTCTTTTTCGGTTGAAATTATTGATCCACTCCTTTGATATATTTGATAATGATGTGTGAATATATACTACTTTTTTCGCTAAGGAAAAATCATAATTTTCATTAATGTTGAAAATTACATGATGTAGATGCTTTAAGCATATGCATCGAAATTGCGACAATGATCACATCAAAATCTTATCTAACATAGGATCTAAGAGGGGGATTGAATGAGTAACCATCAGAGAGTTTGCAAATATATACATCAAACTAGATAAAATATATACAATAGTAGTAGAGTTCCATGATATATCAGAAAAATAAAAATGCTAGTTGACCCCAACATGAAGGTCCATGAAAGGCCAGTGGTATTAGCTGAAGTGGTCCTGATCTAATTGTTCTTTTATGAGCCATTACCCCCGAGGCTGGTCCACAACCCCCTTGGATAACGAGTTAGAAATGTGCGTTGACAAGTAATGGAAGCAAAATGAGATTTTAATTACCATTATTCCTCCAATATACTTTGCAGTGTGTGTATGTGACAAATTGAAAGCTAATTGAACCAATTGATAATAAGTTTGGAGTCCCCATAAATTTGTATATGATGACATCCATGTTCTAATTCAAATTTTAGAAGGTGCCTTAGCGTGAAGAGCTTAGCATAGTTATAAGTTCTAGGCCCCAAGCCGATCATGATTTTGTAAAAATGATGATCATTTAGATACAATATGGCTCCCCCACCACAACCATTCAAATGTAAAGAACCATCAAAATATGCCCAAGGGAGATTTATTTTGATGACTTCAAGAAATATAGACCTCATAGGGTGAGGGGGATAATCATCAGGGATTTTGCGGTATATAGAAATGACATTAGATGAATCAAGATGCTAATAGGGGGCTTTGTCTTAAAATATAGAGTTGCTATAGAGAATCCAAATCCTGCAGCGGATGAGAAGAGGAAGATTGCAGGCTTTGTGAGGAGAGACATAATTCCACCAATTTTTCCAAGAAGGTGAAATGTTCTGGCCTATCCATCGAGTATTCAACTAGAGAGAGAAGAGGATCATAGCCCATAAAGCACAAGATACGAAGCAGTTGAGAATAGGTGATCAATGGTTTCAGAGGCTTCTCTGCATAGGGTACACCAAGAAGGGCCATGAACATATCACTTCTACAAGTTTTAAGTTCTGGGGGCAATGTTTTGGAGAGCACACCACATGAATAATATATCACGAGCGGGGGGCTTGAGCTTTGACAGGCAGCTCCACCACCAGCATAATTGTTGTGGGCGATGATTGGAGAATATAAAAGAGTATCCGTATTTAGGTTTATATTGATAGTGTAGCACATCGGACCAAATCAATTCATCATCAGCAGGGGAGATACGAATGTGAGGTTGAGATAGTGCATTAGCATAGGAAGTCCAAGCATGGTGTAGGAGAGCCGGGATAGCGAGCTGGTGAACAGATTTCGAGCCTTGAAGGAAAGGGGTGGATGAATCAAGGTCTACAATCTGGGAGATACATGTGATTCCCATGTAGGATATATGATGGATAACCTCTTGGGGAAGGTGATATGGATTACCAAATCTCGACCAATGGTCCAATCTAATTCTGGCTAGATTCCCAGATAGAAATTTATGCCAGGATAAAACATCCTAAATGTAGATGAGAGAGGAGAGGATTTCCGTCCATATGGTGGAGATGTGCCTCTTGTTCCAAGATGAGGATCAGATAAAATCATTCAAGAGCATAGGTTGAATGTATTTCAACATGGCCACATGGGTCAAAATATTTTGAGAAGTCATGATTTGCCAACCCATCTTGGTAGCAATAGCCTTAGCAAAACATGTAATGGCTCTAACTTACACAAAATGTTTTTATAATTATAGTAATTATGGTCACATTTTTCCAACGGGTGTCATGATAACTTTTTTCATTCACAATATAATTGTAAGTTGTCTTCATTTTAACTTCAATTTCTCTATGAAAATATTGTGTTTTTGTTCCACCTGCATTTACAACTTTGGCTTCTTAACAGCTACAACTCTTGATCTATTAGCATATCCTATTAGGTTGACTAACATACATAATACATTATGTATTTAAATTTTTATCCTAACGCTCATGTATTTTCCTTATATCCTAGAAGTTAAAACTTTTCCTAGTTTAAACTTAGGATAATTTATCATTTTTTTTCTTCTAAGTCATACCTACAATTCTTTTCCAACTACCTTTGAATTTTATTAAAGGTGTATTTTTTCACCTATAACTTTCTAACAACTATTTTTATATGAGTATTGGTGATATATATATTAACCATAACCATATATATAAAATTCCATAAAGAACACACACACACACACACACATACATATATGTCATTTCTTAACTAAAACCTATACTCCTAAACATCAATATAATGACAGTATTACCTTTCCCATATAAGAATTATTGTTTGGCATTAAGGGAACAGCTCATTTTATTATACCGTATCCTTGAATCAAGATTTATGTATAAGACTATATCTAAGTATTAATTAAAAGCCTATATATATATCTTCTTTTTTTTTGAATAAGTCTAATTCTATTAAGAAAAAACCATATAGTACAATCAGAGCTTGCAAAAAGCTAAGCATAGAATCTAGGGGCTGGCAATGAAACATTATCAACCTCGGACCCCAAAAGTGACCATGGAATGAACAAAAGACAACAAGGATGACATAAAAAGGAGATCGAAACAAAGGAAGCTACCCAGAGTGGGCAGAGACTTCCAGTCGAACTTTTTTCCCTTTCTTTTTAATGACTTTGACCCAGCCATTATTATTTGGCTGGGCAGGAATCAATTGTAGATTATTTTGCCCTGTAGAATGAGTCTCCTTGTCTGAATCGGAGGAAGAAGACTCATGCAAACGTTTCTGTGGGATCGGAGGGGCAGAGGGATCCTCAGGGTTGGCCGAAGGCGTGACCTGCGGGTGCACATCTTTCTCTCTTTCCTCTTCCAAATCTTCCTCATCCGAGCTGGAGGACTCTAGATCATTCAAAGGGGGTGGATCGCATGGTTTCCAGCTCTTGGACTTCGATTTGCTATTGGTTTTCTTTTTTCTGCCGGGGAAGCTGGAGCATGTGTTCTGAAGATGCCCCGTCTGATGACAATTTCTGCACCGGAATGCAGTGTTCTCATAATCCAAGGTTTGTGTCCAGTGAAAGTCCCCAATCTTGAGGTTGATCTGATCAGGCAGTCCTTCGCTTAAATCTATTTCCGCACAAATTCTGCCATAGGTATAGATTCCTTTGTCCGCTCGAGAGGTATCAGTAGCCAGGAAGCGGCCCAAGGCATTTCCAAGCCCTTGGAAAATTGAGACGTGCCAGAGGTGAGCTGGAAGGTTCGGAAGACGGACCCAGATGGGAAGCTTGGTGATAACTGCTAAAGAGGGGTCGAAATCTGGGAACCAAGGAGTGAGAAATAGTCCGGCTGCTCCCCAGAACCATGGGCCTTCTGTTAAGGCTTTCTGATAATCTTCGCTGAATGCAAACACTACTATGAAGAAACCCTTTGAACAAAGGAGGACTTGGCAGCTGTCTGTCCAATTGGCGTGGATCCATTGATATAGATCTGTTGTTCGAGGCCAAAGGCCATTGAACCTGCAAATGATGGCAAATTCTACATATATCTGAATTTTTTCGTCCAGCGATGGATTGGAGATTTCAATAGAGGGGACTTCCTCCATCTTGTCCACAAGGAAAGGCTTGGGAGCCTCAGCTGAAGTAGCAGATTTCTTGGGCAGTTGTGCATGAACCGCATCCTTATAGGAGAAGGCGGGAGTGGAGGATGGCTGCCCAGGTGCTCCTCCTCTAAGTCTCAGGGAAAGCACAATCGAAGCATCTCTATTAATGCTGTAATGAGAGAGGGGAAAAGGGTTTTCAAGTTGTTTACCTTTGTGTATCAACCTTTGGAGCTCCGATGGAATCCCCAATCTGCGTTCGAGATTGTTTAAGAGATCTTGCACTAAATCCGTAGCTTGCACCCAATGCAGCATGGTTCTGCCGGATAGAAGCGTGATCTGGATCTGGAAAGAAGAGAGGTGATTGGCCTTAAGAGCAGCCGGCTGAATATCGAAACCCTCCTGCGGCAGCCTCCTATCAGGATTGCCTTGCTTGTTCGAGAGGCTGGTATTGAGCCTTTGCAAGGGCTTTGTAGTGATCGGGGCGGTAAGCTTGTTGGAGCCCACCTCTGTAATTTGGCCATCGATGCCGTCCCCTTCTCCATTTGAATCCAGGTGAAAGGAGGCAACAGGAACTAGAGGGTGCTTGTAGAGCAGACCTGCACGAATTGAGAGAGATTTCTCAGTAGATCTACGATCTGGACTAAGAAAACCACCGGATGCATCCACGATGAAGGGCGCGGAGCACACTGTGGAGCCGGTGGCTGCAGGAACTTTGCGAGCGCTCCTTGGCAAACTGCGATTCGGGTTAAGTTGGCCTCTTGGAGCTGCGGCAGAGGGAGGCGTAGAGCCTATTGTGAGGTCGGCGGCTGTTGCAGAACCGAACAACGCAGAGGCAGGGCAATGTTCTTTGGCGGCGGCGGCCAGGCCTGTAAGGCCTGTTGCGTACTGAGGGACGCTCCATTTCCCCGCAAGAAATCGACCCTCGTCTTCAGACATCCCTGCGTCCTCTGCATTATTGCGAATAGTCAGAAATCCTTTCCTTCTCCTCGTAGGGGTCTGCCCGTATTCAGAGAAATGGCGGCAGAACCATGCCTGCGCAGACCAACTTGCGGCTGCGGCTCTTGGTGTTTGAAACCCTAGGGCAAGTTCGCAGGGGTTCTCCATTCCGTCCTAAAGCCTATATATATATCATTCTCCACATACCATATATATTTTTACATATTCATAATTTGGAATATAAATATCCCATAATGTTTATGACTATGGCACCGTTCCCTATCCCACATGCAATTTAACATACATCATGTCACATTTAATTTAGGTTTAAATATATATGTAATTTGTATTGAAATGGTGGGATGCCTTTAGGTGTATTAACTCCTTGTCTGTTCGTTTAACCCACTATATTAATTTCTGTCTTTTTATCACTTGACTATAACATGGTTCCCATATGGTTGAACAAACGCATGTATGGTAGATCTTGTCTTGCCTTTACAGTGTAGATCTATTTTGGATTTTTCAATACTTTTAATGACTAAGGATTACGATTCAGTGATTTCATTTGTGTATTTCATTTCACCTCTGTTCGGCTGGAGAAAATAGAGAACAAAGGAACCATCCTTGTGTTCTTTCACTAAAATTATATGTATCATTGATGTGTAACGTTACTGGAGATATGAGTTAAATTTTTTCTTCACTTCCTATGGTTTATCTTCACCATTCAGGTAAGAATACCCATGTTTTCTCATTCCCTAATTTTATAAATTTTTTGTGTTTTCTATTCAAGCTGTATTAGGTTAAGGTAGCCTTTTCTGTATCCTTCTAGCATTGCTAATATTGCAATTTACGTATTTTTTTCATGGTTTTCATCACATTCGACATTTTCTCTATGTTCCCTTCAGTTTCAATGCGCTTGTTACAACCAGAGAAGAGGTAATAATCTTCCGATGTACACTCTTATTCTAGTGATGAAATTGTGGTCATACTCATAGAGGGTTTCACGTGATCTAGGGATTTAATTCTTGACTGTATGAGTTAGAAATTTTAACTACGCATTTTCCTTTTTTCATATGATTGGATTATGAGTTTCCCAGCAATTACATTTCATTAATTTTTAATTCTCAAATTCATATGGAGAGAAAATAGATTTTCCCCAATTAACTCACTTCGATTCATACGTATTCGTTTCTCTATGTTACTTAATTCAACTTCTCCTGTTGTCTTTGAATTCATAAATTTTCCCCTTTTCTATTGATTTTTCATTTCCTCAGAATGTGGGTTAATTTTTTGCTCAGGCAATAATATGAAAGTTCTATTAATGTTTTTGAAAATATCAATCTTCCCCAATCCTTTCAATTCCTCATAATTTGATTTTTACAATGACTATTTATCGATTTTGTACATGGAGTGTATGGTTTCTCTAAATTATGTATTATTCCCTTTGCAATAATGTTATAAAGATAAGTTCTAGAATTTATGGCTACTCTACACTAGACGTATATTGTCACTATTTCCAATGTATTATACTTCTCTTGCATAAATTTTTCTATTATTCTATTTCTTAAGTTTTTTGTCTATATATATGTTCGAATTAGATTTGCGCGTAGAAGGAGGGTTTGGTGATACTACCTTGGCTCTATTTCATACACCAGCAACGTTTAGTTTAGCCTCTATATTGGTAAGATTTCTTTTATTTCATATTATTAAGCTTCTTAAAAAAAAATTACAATTTGTTTACCTCACTTTTGGTTTGACAGAGGTATAACTTGTCCTTTAATTATGATATATTCGTTTACTATGTTAATTAGAACTCCAGTTCTCGTTCATATCCAGATTTTCATTATCTTTAACATTGACTCTTTTCTTTCCTCCCTTTTTATTTTTTTTAAGATAACTCTTTATAAATATAAAGAATATTAAAATTATTTTTCATATATATACTTCAATCTTTTAAAATAAAATTTTAACCCTTCTAAAATAATATATATTCTGAATTGAAATTCACTCTCTTTAAATCTCATAAGTATGATTTTTATTCATTTTTCACTCTACTAATTTAGAGTTATGGTGAATCTAGTGAAAATGTGAATTTGGGTTACACTTTTTGCCCTTTCTTGAGAAAAAAATTTCATTTTTTTCGGTTCTTCAACTTTCTGCAAACTATAACAATTTTTCTGTTTAGAATTTCATTTTGCGATAAAAAAAAAAGTTGTTAGAAATTTTGTTAGCTTTCTATTACTTACTTTTTGAAAAAAATTTATGCAGATTTGATATGTCAACTTAGCGTTTCTTTGAGTGTGTATTTCTTAACAATTAAAGGATTCATAAGAATTCATGTTAATATGCAATGTTGTATTCATTGAAAATTTGTGTTTTTGAGAAAAAAAAATGTGTTACAACAATCTAGACAGAGTCTACTTCGGTTTTGTCATATTTAAAAATCCAATGGATGTATATCATAATTACTATAATTTTTTGAACTGGTCCAATATAAAAAAACTGCATATTTTGGATATGTTTCGCGACGCAACAAATTTCTTAACATATAAGTTATAAACTAAAAATCTAAAAGCTACCCATTAGAGACGACGGACGAATGTAATGCCCCATAATTTTTTCAATTTTTTTTACAATGTATTTTGGGAGATAAAAATTTTTTATTTCACTGAATCACAATGACCCTCAAAAATTGTTTGCACCCATTTTATTAGAAAATTAATTAAAATTAGTAAATGTTTATGAAATTCCATAAAAGTTATATTTCCCGAAAGTAGATTCAATTCTGAAAATGCTTGTCTTGGTTTCGATAGTTAATTCAGAATGTTTCATGGAGTTTAATTAGTCCAAAGTTGCAGAAACGTCAAGCTGCATGACCAGTGATGCATTAGTTCAACCGAAATTTGATTAAAAGTTTGGCCGAAGTATTTTTTCCGCCGACGACCCGTTAAATCTAACGACTTACTAGTTCGGCCGAACTATTAATCAAAGTTCGGCCGAACTTTTAATCAAAGTTTGGCCGAACTGTAATCTAATTTTCCGTCGGCTGGAAAATTTCGCGGTGATATAAATTGTCGCCAAATCATTCATAATTTTCACACATTTTGCACATTTGATATGATTTTATAAAGGTATTGGTTTGGGTTTAAAGACTTTTCTTGGAGGTTTGAGTTTAAGGGCATTTCTTGGAGGCAGACCAATTTTGCAAAGAATTGTTTTGGGTTTAAGGACATTTCTTTGAGATGGTTTGATTTTTGAAAAAATTGTTTTGGGTTTAAAGAATTTTCTTGGACATAAATTCAAATGTCATTTCTTGGAGGTATGTGATCCATTTTTTTGGATGTTATTTTTTCATTTTTTTTAAAGTATTGATTTGTGCTTAATTTCGAATTCTTGGAGACAGTCTGATTTTGCAAAGAATTGTTTTGGGTTTAACGACTTTTCTTGGAGGTGGCCTGATTTTGCAAAGAATTTTTTTGGGTTTAAGGAATTTTCTTGGACGTACAGTTAAAGGACATTTCTTGGAGGTATGTAATACATTTTTTTGGATGTTTTTTATGCTTCATTTTTTTTGAAAGTATGGAGTTGGGCTTAATTTCGAAAAGACATTTTCTGAAAATATTTTTTAAAGTGACTTTTTTTTTTAAAATTGGAGGCATTTTTTGAAGTGACATTTTTTTAGGGTACGTGTTTTGAGTTGAAGTAAATATTTTGAGCTTCGTTTCATTTTTATAAGACATTTTTTTCTCAAATTTTTTAAACTAAGTGTTTTGGATTGGAGTATGTATTTTTTGCAAAAAATTTAAAATGATTTTTTTTTAAATTAAATCTTTTGTGATGCTTTTTCTAATTGAGTTATTGTCTAATTTTTGAAGGAAATTTTTTGAACTTCATACTCTATTATCATGGGAAATTGAAGGACTTGTGCAAGAAAATATGATCGAAAAAGAGACCCTGAGGAATGTAGAGAAGATACAAGACAATCTCACAAAAGAAAGATAGAAGCCCTCTCAAATATTGAAGAAGAAAATCAACCTCAAGAAGAAATTGAAGCAGGTATGTAAATGTAAATATTATGATCTATTGATATATTTAAAATTTTCCTAGTGTAAAATGGGAAGCTTAATTTCTATTTGATGAACTAATTTGAATTTAAACATTTTGTTTAATGTAAACAGAAAAAGATCTTCCTCAAAACATTGATGATGAAATACAAAATTTTGAAAGAGAAAGTGAAAGCTGTATTCAACCAATGATTGAAGATGGTGAAAATATTGGAAGAAATTCAAATGAAGAAATTGAATCACAAGGTATATATATATATATATATATATATATATCTTGAACACATGCACGTATTATTGAAATTATACATATATTTATTAATTTAGTTATTTATTGTTCATATGTAAGCTTATTATGTACTCTTTTTTTCGAATATGTACAGATGAAATCAGTTTCGATGATGAGATGTTAGAAAATGTTGACACTCACACATATGGAGATAAAAAACCTGACCATTTTATACGATATCATGTTAATTGCATTTTTGAAAATTATTTCTTAAATGAGCGGGTGACAGTTCAAGCTCAAATGTTGAAAGGTATCCTATCATTAACGAAATTAAAAGAAGCTACAACACTACTGGGTATTCGAAAATAAACCAAAGATAAAAGAATGAAGGAAAATGTGATACAAAATATAAGTAGTACTATAAATTCAATGAAGAGATCTAGAGATAAAAATGTTTCAATTGTACGTAGAGGAATACATATGGCAATGGTTTCATCAAGTACTAAAGAGAATCATTTGGTAACATCTATGGCACGAACATTAGGAACCTTGCGAAAAAATTTGCACAAATATCGGAAATTTCGGTTGCAAGTAGATGTAAATGATGAACTCGCTTGTTGGAGAGCTATTTTTAGGCAACCATACAAATATAGACTTGGAGAAAATGTTGAAAAAATAATATATGAATATTGTAAGAACAATTCGCGTGCTTCGCCAACTGCAAGGGATGTGATGTGAAGAAGAATAGCATGAAATCAGTACGAAGAACATGAAAAATATTTCTTGGAAACCACTCAGATAGAGTTATTAAACAAGTTCAAAGAAGAGAATCGTCAAATTCATGTTTCAATTGGTGCTTTTGTTCAACAAAAACCATGCTATGTAAAACCTATCACCGTACGCAACACTTGTTGTTGCCATTATCATGTGGAATTTGAGTTATATTATGACACATTTTTTGATTTTGGTAGAACATTATGGAAGAATTCACCTCCTGCTTCCACTATCCGTGATTTCATATCTCAAATTCTATGTGAAAGAGAAAGCGATGAACTATTTTACAAAAGGAAATGTGTTGGTGGTAAAAAATGTGATGATTTTGGAAATTTGACTAAATTTCAAAATAAATATCGTATTGATATAAATGATCAATCATTTTCCAACATGAAAGTGAAATGGAAAATATATGAATATATCGATACATCTATTCAAGGTGCAAATAGTGTTAAAAGAAATGAATTACTAGAAGTAAAAATTTTTGTGATAGAATTTTTGAGAAAGTTTGAGGCAGAAATTTACAAATACACCAAGCATTCCCATAGAGCTCGATGGCAAGACATGCAATTCAAAAAATTTCGTGAATTTTTTCCACCAGGGACCATTTTTTCAGTGATTGATTTTGCAGAAAACTACACATTTGTTCCCAAAAAAGAAATTCAGAGTGAATAATATCATTCTGACCAAGTCTCCATGCTTGTCCATATTCTATATAGACATGCTAAGCAAAACGTTGATCATATATAAATTACGAGTGAAAATAGACATATCATTAAAGAATATCACTTTTATATCAGTGACGATTATACACATGATATATATTTTGTACAACATTGTTTTGGAAAAATTTATGATTCCTTGAAAAATCATGGAATAACATTCAATGAACATTGGATATGGTCAGACGGATGCACAGGTCAATTCAAATTTGCATGATCATTCTTTTGGTTGTGTTGTCTTCATAAGAAAACCTGCATTAAACATTCTTGGAATTTCTTTGAGACTGACCATGGAAAAGGAGAACATGACGGTGCAGGAGCATGCATAAAACAAGCACTTCGAAGATATCAAATGAACCCCTATACAAGACGACTTGTGAATGCTAAATAAGTTGTTCAATGGTGCATCGCTGCTCTAAGCCATGAGACTAACCCATCAAGGGAAGTGCGAAGGTACATTCAATTAAATTTTTATTGGAAATGTAATTTTGTACATTGTGTACATTTATCGTGCAATGATTATCTTTGATTTTATTTTGATATCATATTTACAAATTCTTCTTTTAATTTTCCATATAAAGGCTTTTCTGGCATATTGGGATTGAAGATGTAGATAGATCAATTGGAAATGACGTTGAAACAATAAAAGGGACTCGAAAATTGCATTCAATTAAAACAAAGTCGTCCAGAAATGTGTTTGCATTAGATAAAAGAAAATATTATTGTTTTTGTGATGTTTGCATAGACAACACAAAATCCAATGACGTTTGTGAAAACAACATGTATGTAAAGGATTGGAAACATACAGAGCTAAATACAAAGGGAAAAATGTCTATTGCAATGTTTGAAGAAATGCAATCAGAGGAAACTACAATATCATCCAATGGTGATCGAGTTTCTGATGTTGTTAGAGAAGGTAACATTTGAATTGCTTTCTAATGATTTAAAGATCTAGAAATAAATTTAAATATGTATAATTTTGTTAAGTTTGTTTTATTGTGCAGGAGATGTTTTTGTTGTAATTACACCTATTGACAATGATGAAAATGTTAAGTATTATTTGATGCGTTGCACTGAATGGAAAATGAAATTATTAGAAAACTATAATGATCACGGATTTCAATATGACAGAGGATCTATTATACTAAAAGGTTATTTTTTCAAACAAACTAATCAAAGTGGAGACTTTGTTCACTTTGAAGACTATGAATCTGATTCCATAAGTTTTCAGTATAGTAACTTGGTGTGTACAACATGCATAAAGTTGATAGAGGTTCAATCAAAGAGAAAAACAAAAATTAAGAAATGGAAAATGTCAAAATCCGATCATGAACGGATTATTGAAGATGGCATTCCATTGCAATTTTTTTGATTGAATTTCCCAACAATTTATTCTCTTTGGATTAAATATGTTTTAGAACTTCCAATACACTCAACTAAAAATTTAGCTGCTTATGTTATTTGTACAAGTGTTTGCAGATGTACAAATTGTTTTGGTACATGTGCATGTGCTCTAGTATCAACTGAAAGTATCAAGGATATATACATGTGCATTGATGAAAAATGTTACATGTATCAAGGATATGGATATATATATATATATATGTTCTAGAATTCAATTAATTGTTCAAGTAGTTTTACTATGTGCATTGATGAAAAATGATTCACGTACTCAATATATATGTTCTAGAATGCAATTAACTGGAACTAGTTTTTCTTATGTGCATTGATGAAAAACTAGTTTGATTTTTTGGTAAAAAGTATCCATAATGGAAATAAATCATCCGCAGTATAGTTTTGTATGAAGATTTCTTTTATACAAGAGACTCGGAGCACTTCTCTGACTTTTGGTGGGATTTGACCCACATCTTTATTCCTGATTGAAAATCTAGTATATAATTTGTTTGTCCAATTGTCGGATATGTTCAATGTGCATTGATGAAAAATGTTACTTACATATTGGATATATATACATTCTAGAATGAAATTAATTGTTCAAGTAGTTTTACTATGTGCAATGATGAAAAATGATTTAAATGTACTAAATATATATGTTCTAGAATGCAATTTTAACTAAAAGTTGTTTTTCTATGTGCATTAATGAAAAATCGTATTGGATATATACACAAAATTAATGTGCCCAATTTATCTTGTGAGCTTTTCTAGTAAAAAGTAGCTGTGCAATGTAAATAAATAATCCACAGTATAGTTTTGTATGAATATTCCTTTCAGACAAGAGACTCGGAGCACTTCTCCAACTTTTGGTGGGATTTGACCCACATCTCTATTCCTGATTGAAAATCTAGTACAAAATTTGTTTGTCCAATGGTCGGATATATGTTCTATGTTCGAGAATGCAATTAACTGAATTTCATCAGTTTACCAAATTATAAATCAACAAGGCTACCTATTTGAGTGCGTTAATGACATTGACCCAAATTCAACAAACATATATGTACTTCTTTACATCTCAGGAAAAAATTATCAATTTACCAAACTATAAATCAACAAGGCTACCTGTTTCAGTGCATTAATGACATTGACCCAAATTCAACAAACATATATGTACTTCTTCTATTTCTAAGAAAAATTAAAGGGATAATTTGTACATATATCTACTTCTTTAAACTCTTTTTTCAATTAGAGCTCAATTGATACATGGTTAGTTGCATTGAAAAGCTATGTTCTTCCTATTGGAAATTTTTTCATTCAAACAAGACTATGTAGAGATCAAAAGAAATCTTAAGATTCCAAATGTACTTCAACCATCCAAAACTTGAGTTTTAAAAACTTTTTGATTAAATCAAAACAATACAAGTCACATAGGAGTCTTCTATCTAAGCCAAATGTAGATTGAAACCATCCAAAACTTAGATCAAAACATTTAACATTTAACATTAAATCAAAATTAAAGGGATTTACATATAACTACTTCTTTACTCTTTTTGATTAAATCAAAACAATACTTCACATGGGAGTCTTCCATAGGTCAAATGTAGATTGAAACCATCCAAAACTTAGATCAAAACATTTAACATTATATCAAAACATTTAACATTTAACATTAAATCAAAATTAAAGGATTTGCATACATATAACTGTAATGAACATAATGTACATAGCGAGACCCGTCTCCTGGGTTGCCTAACTAGCCAACACCAGAGGGGGTCTGAATCAAAAAAACAGAAGAGGAGCTGCCCATAACCGGGAAAAAGCTAAAGAGGACCTGACATCAGGCTAGCTATCAATGTGTGTAGGAGGATTCTTCTCCACAATTGGACAATCGTAGTCCTCCGAATCATCATCTACTCCCTTGGAGTGTTGGGAGGAGTTTTCGTTGCTTGCACCATCACTGCTCGAGCTCATCGAGCCGGATTTGACTGGAAGATCTGCCGACTTCCTGGTGTCCTGGGGCAAATGGGTTGGGATGGTGGACTTTCTCCACCGCTTCCTGGAACTAGAAGCACCTTCATCTTGCGGCTCCTCCCGAAAAGAGATGGAAATGTTCGTTGTAATTCGCGATCTGACCATAACGCTGGTGAAGTGAAATTTTGCTTCATTGCTTGCTGAAGGAGGGTGGCTACCTGTGTCATGGATGGAAAGAGGAGGACAAGAGCTAGCACTCCTGCCCCCTCCATCCCTACCCCCACCTCCCCTTCTGCAACGCATCCATTGTCTACGCATGGGGTCTTCCATAGGCCAAATGTAGATTGAAACCATCAAAAACTTAGATCAAAACATTTAACATTATATCAAAACATTTAAAACATTTAACATTAAATCAAAATTAAATGGATTTACATTTAAAACATTTAACATTAAATCAAAATTAAAGGGATTTACATTAAATGTAGATTAAAATGGTATCCAAAACTTAAGTTTTAAAAACTTTTTGATTATATATCGTGCAACATTGCTTCACATGCCATGCCAATTATAGTTCAACTATCCAATAGAAACATTTAACATTATACCACATGTGCCAAATGTAGATTGAAACCATCCAAAACTTAAGTTTTAAAAACTTTTTGATTATATATCGTGCAACATTAAAACATTAAACATTTAAAACATAAAATATCACATGCGAAATGTAGATTGAAACCATCCAAAACTTGAGTTTTAAAAACTTTTTGATTATATATATCGTGCAACATTACTTCACATGCCATGCCAATTATAGTTCAACTATCCAATAGAAACATTTAACATTATACCACATGTGCCAAATGTAGATTGAAACCATCCAAAACTTAAGTTTTAAAAACTTTTTGATTATATATCGTGCAACATTAAAACATTAAACATTTAAAACATTAAATATCACATGCGAAATGTAGATTGAAATCATCCAAAACTTGAGTTTTAAAAACTTTTTGATTATATATATCATGCAACATTACTTCACATGCCATGCCAATTATAGTTCAACTATCCAATAGAAACATTTAACATTATACCACATGTGCCAAATGTAGATTGAAACCATCCAAAACTTAAGTTTTAAAAACTTTTTGATTATATATCGTGCAACATTAAAAGATTAAAAAATTTAAACATTAAATATCACATGCGAAATGTAGATTGAAACCATCCAAAACTTGAGTTTTAATTTTTTTTTGATTATATCATACATAACATTACTTCACATGCCATGCCAATTATAGTTCAACTATCCAATAAAAACATTTAACATTATATCACATGCCAAATGTAGATTGAAACCATCCAAAACTTAACTTTTAATTTAACAAAAAATTGTAGATCACAACATTACTTCACATGCCAAATGTACTTCAAGCATCCAAAACTTAAGTTTTAAAAACAAAACAAATTATAACACATCATTACATAACATGCCAAATGTAGTTCAGAAGCAAAACATTAATTTATAGATGACAACATTACTAGTAGTTCAATTATCCAAAACTTAAAAGTTTAAAAAACCAAACAAATTATATAACAACATTACTTCACATTCACATGCCAAAAGTACTAAAACCATCCAAAACTTAACTTTTTGGAACAAAACAAATTATATTAACATTGTAATAAAATATGTCCAAAAATTGTAGATCTCACAAGTATCAAACTGTATCAAGTTATATATATATGACAGTGCATCTAGATAATATATAAAAAAGAAAATTTAAGACTATATAAATCTTGAAATCAAATCTACAAATCATGTCCATCAAATAGAGATAGATCTAGCGTCTTTCCTATCAGGGTCTCAATCCGAGCACTATCATGTGAAGCATGGGAAAACTACATACACAATGCACATGTACATGAACATTAAAATTTGATGTTTTAAAAATGAGTAAGAATATATATAGAACTTCATGTAAAAAACAAAATATAACAAAAAATCATGCAATACCTCATCAAGTTCCCTCTCCGTTTGATAATCCGCAACAAGTTCCGCCCCCATGGGAACATCTGCAACGGTAAACTGTACAATATACATGTACAATTATATATATATATATATATTAAAAAATTTCAAATGAAAATGCACGTGTACATATATAAACTTATTTTCAATAATATTAAAAAAAAAGTTAGACAACTTGTTCAAATGGTTGAAATGGTGTGGATGTTCCTATCTCCATCGCTAGAGTCCGTGGATTAAAGAAATCTTCTATAGGAACCTAAATTCAAAAAATTTAAAATAACTCAATATATATATATATATATATATCTCAAATTTTAATGGAACTTTTTGAGGTGGAATCTATATATATATATAACTTAAACATAAATTTTATAGTGAAAATTGTTCATACTTGTGGCTCATCTCCTAAGGAAGTAGAAGGTACATCTCCCAAGGAAGAAGAAGGTACCGCCATCCCAAAAACATCGGACGGAATCAGAATCTGTTAAAACATTTTATCATTATATATACATACATGTACATGTGTGCACAATTATTTATTTTAAAATATCACTTAAAAAACACTAACATTTGCCAACATATCTTGATGGTGAGACCCATCTACATTGTTTGAACCAGAGGTCCGAAACGTGATATTAACATTTTCATCATGCATCATGTGTGAGAACTGCGAATGGTGTTTTAACATATAATGATACAGTTTTGTTAGATTAATGTACATAAAAATAAATGTATACATGTACATACACATGTATTTATTAAAAATTGTACACATGTATATGTATGTTAAAATAATTTCAAACCCTAAGGTCATTAACACATACCTTTCCCATGCCCTCTTCCTCATGAAGAATTAGGTCTTGAAAACCATTGCAACAATTTTTTGCATATATTCAGAGATCTTCAACATTCATGTTTTCAATCTCTTCATTTGTACATACACAAAATTGGCACGTGCATCTTCACGTGCTCTTTGTGGATTTAGACAAACATCAACTCCACCCAATCCACTGTAAACATTGTCGATCATGACATCCCTTAATTCTCAACTTATTTGAGAAGTCACATCCATCTTTGACCGTAGAGTTTCAACCCGAAAAGGTCGACTCACCAATGGCAGCTCAGGGCGAGGCAACTCCACATCTCGCTTAGCGCCCTTACGCTCATACAATCAACCTTTCCCTAGACCAAAAAGTTCTGATGGAAGGTCAATATAGTTGGGTTTCATACCCAAAAAAAGTTCTGCATAAAACATTTGTGCAAAATAAACAGGAACCTCGTCGTTCCATGGGAGCCTTCCATACGCCGCAAGGTGCCTATCATACAAATAGTGAGCTATATTTGAGTGCTTAAAATATTGCACCTTCACCATTTTTCTTTTTGGCCCTTCCTTGAAATTAAACATTGACTTCGCCACATGTTTTGTAACTCTTTGTTTTACATCCTCCCATTTATCTGGACCCATTACTGTTTCCTTTCTCTTTCTCATCACTTCTACAAATGTATCAGTCATTGGCCCAAGAGTTCTGCACACATTTACAATTTCGCCCAATGAATGTGTAACAATTTCGAGGCTTTGTCGACTCTCAGCAGGTAGAGTCAAAGCCATAAGATCTCTCTGCAATTTTGCATGAAGTTTTTCACACCTTTGTAAGGTGCATTGCGCCATGTTTTTTTCCCATGGTATATCAGAAATGTCGGCCGGATAAGTTGTGTTGGGTAGACAACCTTCTTCTTGAATGTAGCGGTCTGCCCTGCATCTATTTTGACCACTAGTTGGAACATTTTCGGCCTCTACATCAATATATATAAAATTTTGTATATTAGAAAAAACACATGTAAATTTTTTTTTACAAATTCAATGAAAAAAATATTGAAATTAATGGCAACCTCGACATGGTTGGTTAGCATTTTCTCCACCATGAAACTGAATTTGAGACCCAGAACGACTCTGCTGAGAACCAGACACAAAACGAACCTGCTGAGAACTAGCACCAGCAGCCGTTGTTTGGCCTTTGGGGGAATAAATGTCACCCCCTTCACGCAATCTACTACCACTAATTTAAGGCCCTCTTAGTGGATTTGAAACACCACCAACCTCTTGAGATGAGAGAAAAGATTCATAAACAAATATGAATTTATAATCAATTGAAAAATACATTCATGTGTGCATATAAATACATATACATATTCATTGATTAAATTGCGTGAACCATACCATGACTGGGTGAACCATGGGCACGCTCCATGGATGGAGTAGAGACCCTTCTCCTCTTAGCTCCTAAAAATTAAAAATGAAACTTATTAACAACTAATTTAACTCACAAATTTAATAAAAAATCAATTCCATATGTACACACATGTATGGAGATTTAAGATTATATTTAAATATTGTGAACATCCCCCGATCCCTGAACCCCCATATGGGATTCGATTGATCTTCATCATTCATCCTCCATGATATATATATCTATTGGTGGACATTTACACAAAAAAGATTTCAAAAAATCAATTTGTAATTTAGTGTACACAGATTATGTAGAACACAACTTTGAAAACAATAATTGATGTGTGAAACTCAATTTAAGCAAAAAAGAAATTATAAAAATGATAAGTTCACCAAATTACACTTTACATGGTGGGAGCACACTTGGTATAAAATTGAAAAAAACACATGGTCATTAAAAAAGAAGTGTGAAACTCCATTTAAACAAAAAATTGTTGCAGTCCTCGCATTTTAATTTTATAAAAATGTGAAGTTCACCACTTGTTGCAAATGTGAAGTTCACCAAGTTGCGCTTTACATGGTGAGGTGGCAGCACACTTGGTATATAATTGAAAAAAACAAATGGTCATTAAAAAATACACATTTATAAGTACACAACACAAACATATCCAAGATATGTTACAATTTCCATCAATAAATTTTGAAGGAGAGCGTCTCAACAATAATTCATCTTTGAGAGATGAATCTTGAATTTTTGAAGAAAAGCATCTCAAAACCAATTCATATTTGAGAGATGAATTTTGCATTGGCATTGCTCTGTTAATTCTAATTCATCTTTGATAGATGAATCATGAATTTGCATTGCCCCACACAATAGATCAACAGACATCTTATTCACATTTGTACAATGCTTATACTAAAAAATTGAAATTGGCTAACAATATTGTTTGATATTCCATGTAATTCTTTTAGCCTCTCCTTCTTAACTTGGCACACGCCATTCATCTGGTTGCACACAAGTTCAGAATTGGTGAAAACTACAATTCCATTTGATTCATACTTCATCGTTGTTCCCAAGCCTTCTATCAATCCAATATAATATGCCTCACTGTTTGTTGTTCTTCCCGGTATATTCATTTTCCTTTGGACGTCGCAATATTGGAAAGCACATATGTAATCAATCATTTCCCTGGATTGGGATAGCAAGAAAATTCTATGCATAATTTCCATTTTTCAACCATATTTAATGGTTTTCTTATCCCTGAAAAAAACAAATTCAATAAAAATATATATATTAAATCGAAATTTATTGCAAATGCATGAGAGAAATGACACAAGATCATGAGGTAAATGACATCTGCATTGTTTATCTTAAAGTTTGACTTAAAATTTTTATGGTAGAGTTCACATATAAAATTAATGGGAGGAAGCCTTTAGTTTGTGGGAGAAATGACACATGTACACAGTTTACCTTAAAGTGGTTGTGTTTTATGGATATTAGAGGAAGCCTTTAGTTTGTGGGAGAAATGACACATGTACACAGTTTACCTTAAAGTGGCTGTGTTTTATGGATATTAAAATGAAGAACTTCTATTTAGATCCATTCTAGAGATTGACTGTAGGGGCATTTACTAGATATGTCACCTTTCATAAAAGATGAGATCCAAAGGCTACCTGGCCCTTAACAGAATCTGCCTATAGAAATTGTAGAAGTAAACACTAGACCTATCCCAATTTTACCATGTGAAGGGTGTAGAGGACCCGTGGAATCACTCAAGGTTGTATTATTAAACCTTTGGTTTAATGATCTTCAACCTTTGGTTGTAGATCCTTCAACCTTTGGTTGTACTTTGAAGGTCCTTGCCCTTCATCCTTCAACTAGAGGTTGTAGATCCTTCAAAGCCTCTTGTTAGAGAAGCATTTGAATATGTGAGAAACAAATTAGGAATAGTTCTTGTAAATTATCTTGTTAGAGAACCATTTGAACATGTGAGAAACAAATTAGGGATAGTTCTTGTAAATTATTGTCACTTATTTGAATTTAAAAGAAGACCCTATGAAATTGAGTGCAATATCTATGTGGGAGAGTACAAAATATCTGAAGTATGCTGTTGTTAAAAAAGAAGAGCCTGAAATTGAGTACGATATCTATGTCGGAAGGAATAAAAAGAGTAACAAAAAGCATATGATTGTGTCAATAATTTGAAGTAGTCAAGAAATATAACAAAGGACCATAAAAATTGAGTGCAATATCTATATGATATCTATATGATCAAGTGTCAATAATTTGAAGTAATGAAAGATAACAAAGGACCATCAAAATTGAGTGCAATATCTATATGATTGTGTCAATAATTTGATAATTTGAAGTAGTCAAGAAAGATAACAAATGACCATAAAAATTGAGTGCAATATCTATGTGGGAGAGTACACAATATCTAAGGGGGAGAATACAATATATTTGACTTCAAAAGAAGAGCCTATGAAATTGAGTGCAATATCTATGTGGGAGAGTACACAATATCTAAGGGGGAGAATAGATATAAGGAAGGAATAGAAAGAGTATCAAAAAGCATATGATTGTGTCAATAATTTGAAGTAGTCAAGAAAGATAACAAAGGACCATCAAAATTGAGTGCAATATCTATATGATATCTATATTCATTCAAGTGTCAATAATTTGAAGTAAAGAAAGATAAAAAAGGACCATCAAAATTGAGTGAAATATCTATGTGGGAGAGTACACAATATCTAAGGGGGAGAATACAATATATTTGACTTCAAAAGAAGAGCCTATGAAATTGAGTGCAATTTATCTATGTGGGAGAGTACACAATATCTAGGGGGAGAATAGATATAAGGAAGGAATAGAAAGAGTAACAAAAAGCATATGATTGTGTCAATAATTTTAAGTAGTCAAGAAAGATAACAAAGGACCATCAAAATTGAGTGCAACATCTATATGATATCTATATTCAACCAAGTGTCGATAATTTGAAGTAAAGAAAGATAAAAAAGGACCATAAAAATTGAGTGAAATATCTATGTGGGAGAGTACACAATATCTAAGGGGGAGAATACAATATATTTTACTTCAAAAGAAGAGCCTATGAAATTGAGTGCAATTTATCTATATGGGAGAGTACACAATATCTAGGGGGAAAATAGATATAAGGAAGGAATAGAAAGAGTAACAAAAAGCATATGATTGTGTCAATAATTTGAAGTAGTCAAGAAAGATAACAAAGGACCATCAAAATTGAGTGCAATATCTATATGATATCTATATTCAATCAAGTGTCAATAATTTGAAGTCAAGAAAGATAACAAAGGACCATCAAAATTGAGTGCAATATCTATGTGGGAGAGTACACAATAACTAAGGGGGAGAATACAATATAAGGAAGGAATAAAAATAGTAACAAGAAGCATATGATTGTGTCAATAATTTGAAGTAGTCAAGAAAGATAACAAAGGACCATCATCAAATTCGAATTGAAAGATCAAGTAGTCTTCTTCATGAAGAATAGCATTAACTAGGTTCATCATTTAAAGGGTTCGTTTTTTAATGAAAAAATTTATAAATAATATGGAATGAATCATTGTACATTATGATAAATCTTGTATTTAAATGATATTTGATCTATGAATAAAAAAGAAAATGGGATAATCTCTTAATATATATGTGTGTTTGTGCGTAAGAGAGAAATAAAAATCAAAGGTAATTCCACCAAGCCTAAAGGAGCATGTCCTAATACATTAAATTATGTTTGGTTTCTAGAAGCATTAATCATGAAAGAAAAGTTAATTCTACCAAGCCTAAAGGAGCATGTCCTCATACATTAAATTATTTCCTAATACATTAAATTATGTTTGTTTTCTATAAGCATTAGTCATGAAGAGTCATGAGATCCACATTTCGACCATGCACTATTTTCAAGGTAAAGGAGCATGTCCTAATACATTATTATGTTTGGTTTCTAGAAGCATTAATCATGACTTTTCTTTGAGATCCACATTTCCATCATACTATTTGCAAGTTCACATTTCCATCATGCTATTTTCAAGTTCTATATGAAGATATGTAGTCTAATAACTAATTAGTTCACGTTTCCATCATGCTATTTGCAAGTTCTATATGAAGATATGTAGTGTAATAACTGATTAGCAAGTTGTGATGTCCTAATAAATTATTATGTTTGGATTCCATCATACTATTTGCAAGTTCTATATGAATATATGTAGTCTAATAACTATACAGTATAGCCCATATAGCATACAGTATAGCCCATATAACATATAACGACCTTTGATAGTATGAGCAGAGTGCCACCTGTTCATCAAGGTAAGCAACATAATATCATAAGTGAAACAATGACACCACTAAACATATGTGAATTTAGATATTAAATTGACATTTATTGCAAATGAAATGTGCATGGTTTATCTTAAAGTTTCACTTAAAAATTTTATGGTAGAATTCACATCTAAAATTAATGTGAGGAAGCCTTTAGTTTGTGGGAGAAATGACGTGCATGTAAACAATTTACCTTAAAGTGGTTGTGTTTTATGGATATTAAAATGAAGAACTTCTTGTTAGATCTATTCCAGAGATTGACTGTAGGGGCATTTACTAGATATGTCACCTTCCATAAAAGATGATATCCAGAGGCTACCTAGCCCTTTACAGACTCAGCCTATAAAACTTGTAGAAGTTGAGAAATTTACATTGACAACATATAGATATTCAACTAGGCTTGTGAAAGGTACAAGTGGAAAATGTATAATTCTACTTAGAAGAGTCTTTGGTTTAATGGTTAAGCAAGAAAGAGTCGTTACTTTCTCTATCTAGAGTAGAAGTGGAATACATAGTAGTTACTTATTTTTTAGTGTTTTGGATGAAGTGGGCTCTACAAGATATTAAGGTAAAAGCATATTATTGTGTCAATAATTTGAAGTAGTCAAGAAAGATAACAAAGGACCATCAAAATTGAGTAAAATATGTATATGATCAAGTGTCAATAATTTGAAGTAAAGAAAAATAACAAAGGACCATCAAAATTGAGTGCACTATCTATATGATTGTGTCAATAATTTGATAATTTGGAGTAGTCAAGAAAGATAACAAAGGACCATCAAAATTGAGTGCAATATCTATGTGGGAGAGTGCACAATATCTAAGGGGGGGAATACAATATAAGGAAGGAATAAAAAGAGTAACAAGAAGCATATGATTGTGTCAATAATTTGAAGTAGTCAAGAAAGATAACAAAGGACCATCATCAAATTCAAATTGAAAGATCAAGTAGTTTTCTTCATGAAGAAGAAGCATTAACTAGGTTCATCATTTAAAGGGTTCATTTTTTAATGAAAAAAATTATAAATAATATGGAATGAATCATTGTACATTATGATAAATCTTGTATTTAAATGACATTTGATCTATGAATAAAATTTAAGAAAATGGGATCATCTCTTCATATATATGTGTGTGTGTGTGTGTGTGTGTGTAAGAGAGAATAAAAAGAAAAGGTAATATGTGTGAGCATAAAGATGTTAACTTCTTAGTAAAAAATCAAAATTTTAAAGTTGAAATTACTAAAAAAATTTCTCTGGATCACAAATCACTATACCATAACAATGAGACAAAGCAAACCATAACCCACTTATAATAGAGGGATAAAGGGACTTGTGTCACCTACTCCAAACCTAAAGACATAATAATGAAAAAGAACATAAAGATGAAAAAACAATACACTTTTCATAATTGTCAAGCAAACCATAACCCACTTATAATAGAGGGATAAAGGGACTCATGTCACCTACTCCAAACCTAAATACATAATAATGAAAAAGAACACAAGGATGAAAAAACAATACACTTGTCATAATTGACATAAACTTATATCTAGTTTAATATTTCTAGCTACATGGTACACAATAACACATGGTACAAAATAGAACATTGATTAGTTCAGGTTATATTAAGGTTAACATGGCTAACTCAGAAGGTATAAGTTTAGGTTATAGTAAGGTATATCTATTACATATGTTATAAAAAATATGTGTGAGCATAAATATGTTAACTTCTTAGTTAAAAATCAAAATTTTGAAGTTGAAATTACTAAAAAGTTTGCTCTGGATCACAAATCACTATACCATAACAATGAGACAAAGCAAACCATAACCCACTTATAATAGAGGGATAAAGGGACTCGTGTCACCTACTCCAAACCTAAAGACATAATAATGAAAAATAACATAAGGATGAAAAAACAATACACTTATCATAATTGTCAAGCAAACCATAACCCACTTATAATAGAGGGATAAAGGGACTCGTGTCACCTACTCCAAACCTAAAGACATAATAATGAAAAAGAACATAAGGATGAAAAAAAAATACACTTGTCATAATTGTCATAAATTTATATCTAGTTTAATATTTCTAGCTACATGGTACACAATAACACATGGTACAAAATAACACATTGATTAGTTCAGGTTATATAAAGGTTAACATGCCTAACTCAGAAGGTATAAGTTCAAGTTGATTAGTTCAAGTTATATTAAGGTTGATTAGTTAAGGTTATATTAAGGTTGATTAGTTCAGGTTGATTAGTTCAAGTTATATTAAGGTTGATTAGTTCAGGTTATATTAAGGTTGATTAGTTCAGGTTATATTAAGGTTGATTATTTCAGGTTACAGAAACATTGGGGCACAAAGTTTTACTCCCTTTCTATATGGTTTTTGGCCCTTCCCTGATTCGGTATGATACTAGTAATCAAATGAACTAGTGTACACTTACGTAGAGTAAACTATAATGGTATTACCATAAGAATTTAATCATATTAGCTTATCTGTAACGATGTAATGATATCATGTTCACCACATCAAAGATTATGGATGTACTTATACCTATGGAATACACTAATATTATGTAAACTACCTCTATAAGAGCTTAATCTTACCTTATTATGTAAATAGGGTCTATAAATCCCATGTATTAAGGAATAAAGCACGCATAAGAGTGTTTTGTAATATTAGCTATAAGCTCCTAGGAATATTCGTAATGAATAAGCAGGTACTAACACATCAAAGCTGGATACTCACTTACCTTGTACGTATTTATATAATACTATCTTTCCCTAATCATCATCTTATGCAAAGCTTGTTTAGGTTAAGGAGTTAATACTATGTGTAAAGATAAGTAATCACATAATCATTCTAATAATCATGTTCTCTCGATTACACTGTACTGTATACATATCACTATCTACATATTTTCCACTACAAACCTACAAAACTCTCTCATAACTTTTGATGCCTCAGAACTGTTTTCCTTATGTAAGGAGGTTCTGGGACCTCAGCTTAAAATAATGTTTTCATAATATCAGGAGACTGGGACAATTCCTATTGCTGGTCTCCCTTTTCTTGGAATGGAAGCTTATGCTTCTGAAGGAACTACACCCTCTTTTTCTCATCTCTGTTTCAGGTTCTCACTGGGAGATGATGAATGATTGACACTATACTGTATACATATCACTATCTAAATATTTTCCGCTACAAACCTACAAAACTGTCTCATAACTTTTGATGCCTCAAAATTGTTTTCCTTATATAAGGATTTTTTGGGACCTCAACTTAAAAAATTGTTTTCATAATATCAGGAGACTGGGATAGTTCTTACTGCTGGTCTCCCTTTTCATCATCTTATCAACGTAATCAAACATAGGTAAACGAATATCAATGATTTTCATTGCTAAAAACAACAGTTTGGCATTGCAGAAGACATTAACATCGGGGAGGTAAGCTAAGAATAGTTCGGCATTACATAATACATTAACATTACATTCTGAATTTTTCCCTTGTGAAAAACAAAGGAGCAGCAGGACAAATACCTAGTAATTTTCTCACTAGAAGTTGCTTGAAGTCACTTGAAGTCACCGCAAACCAACAGTGCAGACGGAAGCAGCAGAAGAGACAGATAAATGCGCAAATAGACCAGCAGCAACACAGATAGAAAAACGCATGAACAGACTAGGAACAACACAGACAGAAAAACGCGGTAAACAAATAAACTTCGTGGACAATATATTTATAGGAACTAGTTTGGCCAAACTTCTGTTGCCAGTTTTCCCATCTCCGGCAAAAATTATTTTTTCCCACACCGTCGGTGTGTCATCAATCTAAATGGAAGCAAAATTTCAGCTGAACTTTCTCAAAAAGTTCGGGGTCGAACTATTGCTGAAAAAAAAATTCCGCCCCCGATTCTCATGAAAGTGTAACCCACCTCCACATATCCGCCTTACAGTTTTTTTCTTACGAGTTTAATTATGGAAAAACCCTATATCTTCCTCAAGTAATTCAAATTCAGCTGTAGGAGGATACCATTATTTCCTCGGGTCATTATAGACTATTCATCTTTTTGGCGTTTGAATTCAATTACAAATTTAATTTTTTTCTGCGCATCCTATTATTTTGGGTTTTTATTTATGAATCTCTATAGGAATATCTTCAACCTTGGAGATAATCTTACAGGTATTATTAATATTATATTACTTGTCTAATCAAGGTGTTTTTCTTGTTTTGTTTCCTTCAGTAATATTTATGACAATTCATAATTTTGGTTGCAGGTTTGTTTTCTTAATTAGACATTCTGCTACAATTCCTTTACAACCAACCGTCAGCAGATCTGACGTTTTACTCCACTTATTTCAAGTTGGTCTTTATGAAAATGGAAGGCTATACCACACTTCTTTCCATTTACTACTTTCACTTTCATACTTTTTATTTGGATAATATGGGATAAACCGAATACTTTGTAATTAACTATTGGATAAATTTTCATCTCAGAATGGTTTATAAAGTGGTTTTAATCCTCATCTCCATTAGAGGATGTTCATATATGTAAGGACTATTATATGAAATTTAATATATTTTTGTTTAGTACATATTTATCCCTATATGACTTAATATGCGTAGATAGAAATCCTTTACTAAATGACAGCGTGTTATACTTCTAGTTAACTTTATATCTTAAGTATCTATTCATCATTCAGATTTGTGATTATTTTGATGCTATGTATATAAACTAATTTCTATTAACAATTTTGTTTTTTATTTCTATTACTGATTTGTATTTGTTTCGTGGTAATTATACTGTAATTATTCAAACAAAATTCAGTTAAGTAAATGCACTTAAACAACATATTTAGACACTTACCGAGGTTTTAGAGATTCTATCTGTTTGTCCCTACATTAAATTTTGTCTATGTAACTATACAGAAAGATTAACTATAGTCCTATGGTTAATATTTGTTAAACACATATGACACTTAGTTGTTTAGGAACTACTCAAAGCATCCTACCCATCAATTATCAATTTAATCTACAGAAATTTTATCCAAAATTTACAAAATATATTTATTTATAACTACATCAGAATTATATAAATTCTAATAGTAAATTATACCACATAACTTCACAGAATGTGCATACCAATATGGTGAAAACTATTTGCCACCCAACCTTGAGCTTAATCCACAACTCCATCTCAGTAGAGACCAATTCCTCTTCTATGTAGATGACCTCTTTTCTAACTAGGATTTTCTTATTTAAGCCTGATTTTCCTTAGCATGTTTCTATAACTTTGTCCAGTTAATTTGGGATGTTGTTTCCCTTAGCCTAGGATTTACTTTTGTTTTTTCCACAAAAGCTTCTTTAAAACTAGATTTTCCTCTTTCTAGTTTTATTTTCACCTCTTCTCAGTAACTTTCCACTTTACTTAGGAATTAATTAGATTCTTATCTCCCATATAATATTTTTATTTTATTTTATTTTATTTCTCTCCAAGGATTTTGAAGAATTTTGGGAAGGCCTTAGGATTCTCTTCCATCCTCGTGGATTTGAAATCATGGTCTCCAATTTACTCTTGTCTTGGGACAATAATAAAATATCACGTTTATTTGTTTCAAAAAATAATATGTCCACATATAGTTTTCACTTAGGTCCACTTTCCCTTTACGATTATTAACTTTTTATTAAAAGCATAAAAACAGGGATATTACATATTCCCCCTAAAAAAAAAAATCATTGTCCTCGGCGTTGCAGTTATTTATGTTTGTTCCTTAAGGAGTGATGGATATTTTTCTTTCATCTCATCCTTGCGCTCCCAAGTAGCCTCCTCGGGTGTAAAGTGGCTCCACTACACTTTCACCTGAGCTAATGTTCTATTCTAGAGAATGATTTCTTCCCGCTCTAGTATACGAAGTGGTTCTCGAAGAAATTACCCTTATTTTTCCACTTATATCATAGTTCAATCAATCACATGAGTAGGATCATGAACATAATTTTTCAATAAGGAAACATGAAAAGCATTATGAACCTTAATATGACTAGGTAGAGCAAATATGTAAGCTACTGGAACCACTCTCCCAAATACTTCAAAATGGTCACAATAGCGTAGTGCTAACTTAGAACAACTACCACCATATAATTTACTTTTGAGAGGCTTAATCCTCAAATAAACATGGTATCGCACTTTAAATTCTCTATTAATTCTTTTCTTCTCAGCATAACTATTTTGAAAGTTTTGAGCTACTTTGATATTTTTTTGAATTCTCTTCATAGTTTGTTTCATTTATTGTTGTCTATCTGGTCCAAGGATTAACTTGTCCTCTGGCTAAATCGAGTTGAGCGGAGTGTGGCATTTTATGTCATACAACACTTCAAAAGGGCTCATCTTAATAGAAGCTTGATAAATATTATTATAATCAAACTCCGCTAAATGCAAAAATTCTTCCCACTTTATGGGTCTATGCATTACATACATGCACAATATGTCTTCCAAAATCTGATTGGTTCTTTCAGTATTTACATCTGTTTGAGGATGGTAACAAGTACAAAAGTTTAGTTGTGCACCCATTCCTCCAAACAAATTTTTCCAAAATGCTGACGTGAATTTAGCATCTCTAACACATATAATAATTTTTGGAATTCCATGTAGTTTAGCAATTTATTTAATGAACACATTGGCCAATTGAGTTGTACAAAAATTATATTTCACTGGTACAAAGTGTGTTGCTTTAGTTAGAGTGTCCACTACCACCATTATAGAGTAATTTTGATACTTACTTCTTAGCAGTCTGGTAATGCAGTATATTGAAACCAGTTCCCACTTCCATTCTATAATAGGGAGAGGATTCAGTAGTCGTACAAGATTCTGATGTTCTACTTTTTCCTGTTGACATTCCAAACACCTTGGAAAACAAGGAGCTACATATTTCTTCTTGCATTGCCAAAACATATTTTTCCTCCATGTTGAAATCAATTTTTGATAACTAGGGTGACCTGCATAAGGTCTCTTATGGTATTCATCTAAGATTTCTTATTTTAAAGATATTAATTTAGGAATATACATTATTTATTTATAATAAAGCAGTCCTTGATGGTTTATGGTATATCCTGCAATTTCAGTTTGTTGTAATTTATGTTACAATTTTAGATATTGTTGATATTGCAACAATAATCCATGACTTTTTTATTCTACATCAAAATTCACACCACTCCCTGGATATGTCAATATTTGATGAGGATTTCTACTCAAAGCATCATCAATTTTGTTTTCCTTTCCTTTAATGTGTTTGATTTATATATGAAACTCACTAAGGAAATGTAACCAACGAGCTTGTCTGGCATTAAATTTGGCTGGGTAAAGAAGTATTTCAAATTGATGTAATATGTCCTTAATATGAATTTATTTCCCAACATATAATGTCTCCACATATTTGAGGCATGTATAACAACACCTATATCTAAAACATATACTGCATAATTATGTTCATGTTTCTTTAATTTTCATGATTCATAAGCTATTACTGAATTATCTTCCAGTATACTCCTCCCGGCCCTTCTATACAATCATTTGTACACACTACAAATTCCTTGTTTGGATCAACAATTTTCAGTATAGGTGCAGTAAGTAATTTCAGTTTTAATTGTGCAAAACTACTTTGACACTTTGTTGTCCATTACAAATTTACTCCTTTTATCTGCAATGAAGTAATAGGATAGAGTAATGTAGAAAACCCTTCCACAAATCTACCATACATATCTGGGTACAAGCCAATTCATGATTGCTTCTACATTTTTCGAATCTACCGCTAATCCATCCTTAGAAATCACATGACGTAGATAATGAATTTTTTTTTTTTGTGAAACCCACATTTGCTGAGTTTTGCATATAACTAATGTTCTCTAATGGTTTGTAGTACTATTCTTAGATGTTCTCGGTGTTCTTCTTAATTTTTCGAGCATACCAAAATGTCATCTATGAACACTAATACAAACTTGTCTAGATACTTATGCAGAACATTATTCATTAAACACATGAATCTAGCAGGCGAATTTGTAAGTCCAAAGGGTGGGACTACAGATTCATAGTCTCCATATCTAGTTCTGAATGGTTTTTTGTTGATGTATTCATCCTTAATCTGGAGTTGGTGATATCCAGTTCTGAAATAAATTTTCGAGAATATGGTGGCTCCTCTTACATGATCAAATAGATCATCTATCCCTGGAAGAGGATATATATGCTTGATATTTAACTTGTTCAATTGTCTGTATTATATACACATCCTGCATGTGCCATCTTTCTTTTTGAAAAACAATATTGGTGCTCCCCAACGAGACACACTGGTCTTATGTACCCTCTGTCTAATAACTCTTGCAATTTCAGTTTCAGGTCTAGTAGTTCAGGAATACTCATTCTATATAGTGCCCTGTAAACTGGGGTACCTCCTGGTACTAGTTAAATTAAAAAATTAATATCCCTTTTAGGGGGTAGATGGGGGATTTCTTTTGGGAATGCATCTCTGAATTCTATGATTACTGGTAAGTTTTCTACAACATCTTTTTCCATTTTTTGTCCCAATTCTTCCACTTGTACAACATACACTTGACAAAATTTTCTTGCTATAATTTTTAATTGTAATGCAGAATTCTATCTAGCATATATTAGTTTCGGTTTTCGTTTTACTATTACAGATTTTCCTACCTCATATGTGAAATGTACTATTTTGTCTAAGAAATTTACTATTGCTTTATGTTTTTCTAGCCAATCCATTCCTATTAACAAATCATAGGAGGCTAGAGGAAGAATGCTTAAATTTATTACAGTTTGATATACATATAAATTTACATCCGTTTGGGGAAGTTTATGTGTCACTTTTCTCTTTTTTCTTGTAGCAAGCTACACTAACCATACTTTCTTAAATTTTTCTAATTTTACCTTAAAATTTCTCCTGGATCTATTAAAATAGAAACAGGTTGGTCAGCAATCATACCTTCAGTTTCTATCATTGTTGATTGGTGTTCTGCCTCTTGGTCTTCTAATGCAGCATTGATTTTAGGAATATTAAAAGAAATGTCATTTACTGTAGTTTCTTCTCGTACCACTTGAATATTCTGGATTTTTCTTATGTTGTGTGGGCCGTCACGTAACATGTGAGGCTCTCCACACCCCCAACACTTTAATGGTTCTTTCAATTTTACCATTCCTCCCCTTTTGTTGTTTATTTCCATCAGTTTGGAACCAGTGTGGGATTGTGTTGTATAGTTTTTTATGGTGGTCTCTCCAAAAAAAAATTCAAATAGGTTGTTTTGATATTTTTATCCCTCAATCTCCTTTCCCCTTTTTTTTATTATGTTAGTTTTTTAGCTGATAATTTCTACCTTTAAATTTTTGGTAGCATAATCTTGCTTTTCGAACAACTTCATCCATCATTTTTGTATTATCAAATTCAATTCTTTCTTTATATATGGTAGGTACGGAATTTAAAACTCATTTTAATTTTCCTGTTCTTCCTTGATATAAGGCACATAGTGAAGTAAATTCATACATTTTGTAACAAATTCATCAATAGTGAGTTGTCCTAGTCTCAGGTCATGAAATTCCTTCACTTTCTCATCATAATACCTCTCATTCAGGTATCTATATTGGAACTTCACTTGGAATTCTTACCATGTAATAGTTTTTTCATCCAGCACATGTACAACTTCCGTCTCTTCCCACCAAAGTGTGGCTTTACCCAGTAGTTGGTAAATTTCCAATCTGGCTTTCAAATTACTTCTGTATTCATATACTTGGAAGTATTTGACAATTTTCAGGAGCTAAGCTTCCGCATCCTCCTCCTTTTCCCCATCAAAGGTTGGAGGTTTGATTTTGCAGAATTCCCCTTGCCACTCCATTTTGTTTCTGGATTTAGATCTAGATTCTTCCCCACTCTTAGAACCTTCTGAGCTAGGTTCAAATTCTTTTCTCTTTTTTGCTTGGTCTTCACTTTCATGACTAGACCGAGAGGTGAATTTCCTTATGAACCTTTTTTTCTAATTAGTGGCCTGCAACAATCGTTCATTGTTGGTCCTTAGCTGAATAATTTTGTTTTGTATATTATTTATCATTCCCAACATTTGAGCATTTTGATCTGGTGGGCCTCCCTCACACCCTAGTTCCACGTACATATCTTCTTCATTATTCATAACAATAGCTATAATTTTTTCTGCACTTTAGCCACTATACACAGAATTAAATTAGTATTCAAAAAAGAAAAATTATTTACTTGTTTATCACAACATAATTTTTTTTCTATGTTGGGATACATAGGCCCAGTGCTTTCAACATGGGCTCTGATACCATTTCTAACAACTCCAACTTACCCAAATTGTTTTTCTAATTATAGTAATTATGGTCATGTTTTTCCAACAGGTTCATCATGATAACTTTTTTTATTAATAGTATAACCGTAAGCTTTCTTCATTTTAACTTCAATTTTTGTATTAACATCTCGTGTTTCTGTTCCTCCTGCATTTACAACTTTGGCTTCTTAATAGCTACAACTCTTGATATATTAAGAGATCTTGTTAGGTTGACTAAGATACATAATAAATTATGAATTTAAATTATTATCCTAACTCTCATGGATTTTCCCTATAACCTGGAAGGTACAACTTTTCATAACTAAAACCTTAGGATAATTTATCATTTTTTTCTTCTAAGCCATACCTACAATTCTTCTCCAACTACCTTTGAATTTTATTAAAGTTATAGTTTATCACCTATAACATTTTAATAAAACTTTTTATATGAGTATTAGAGATATGTATTAACCATAACCATATATATAAAATTACATAAAGTACACACACACACACACGGGGAATATATATATATATATATATATATATATATATATATATATATATATATATATATATATATATATAGTTGCTTAACTTGAAAACCTATACTACTAAACACCAATACTAATGAGATTATTACCTTACTCATATAAGAATTATCATATGGCATTCAGGAAACAACTAATTTCATTATACCTTATTCTTGACTCAGGATTAATGTATAAGGTTATATCTATGTCTTAATTCAACACCTATATATATATATATATATATATATATATATATATATATATATATATATATATATATATATATATATATATCATTCTCCAAATAGCGTATATATTTCTACATATTCATAATTTGGAATATAACTCTCACATAATGTTTATGACTATGACACCATTCCATATCCCACATGCAATTTAACATATGTTATATCACATTTAATTCAGGTTGAAATATCTATCTAATTCATATTGAAAGGATGGGATGGTTTCATCTATATTAACTCCTTATCTCCTTATTTTACCCACCATATTAATGTCAGTATATTTCTCACCTCACTGTCACATGGTTCCCATACGGTCGAATGGAAGTGTGTATGGTAGATATCGTCTTACCTCAACTGTATCATCTCCATTTCGAAAGAAATATTTTTTTTTCTATTTATAGTTCTAATACTATCTACATCCCATGGAATAATTATTGTTTGTCAGATTTTGACATATTTCCACCATCAACAGATTACTTTTTTGTAATTTTAATCTTTCAAAACATAAGCATATACTAGTTGGGACCTCCAATTCTAAATCACAAGGAGACTCTAAAACTTATGAAATCATCCTTCTTCTATTTTACATGGAAATCTGTATAGAAATAATTACGTTCCCCCCATTAACTATTACCATCGAATTCTTTTTCCATGCTAATTACTAGTGCATCCTCTAAACCTAACTCTCCCCAACCATATCTACATTGTTTTAACTTTACTTTAAAATTTATCACCCATATCTATTTTTTGACATATATATATTTAATCATAAGATAAATTACCTTGTTTTGACATCACTCTATAGGATACAAATTTTCCCATAGGTTTAGAACGTTTATACGAAAACTTTATTAAGAGTCACCAGTGCGTTGGTATGAGTTTATATTTGTATTTTTCTTTAACCCATCTCCCAAGGTATATTGTTCATTGATCGAATTTATATGTTAATTGAGGATCCTATGAAACATTGCACACATCCCCACATACGTCTAATCAAATTTAAATTTATATTCTTAGCTATCTAACACATAAGATAATTCAGGTTTGGTACACTACACATCATTATCATTAAACACGTTATGGTTTTTCACTTACTATGGTTTGAATGTAGTTCCCCCTCTGTATCTAGTTTCACCAAACTTATGTATACAATATTTCTTGGGATCAACTTTCATTGAACTAACAATACTGTATCACATGGCCCATCAGAGATTTGATGTAACCCATTGATCCCCATAATTTCTCCTTCTCTAAATTGTTTACACCTATACGGCTTGGATATTTTTTGAATTTAGTTTAGGTTTTCTATTTAATTACTCCCATTTAAGATTTTCTTTCACTTTTGATGTCTCAGTTGTAAATTCTCTCCTCGGCTCTCCAACAACGTTCCTCTCCATTGGTATGAAACTCCATCAATTTCGTAGAGAATGAGTGAGTTAATTTTATCACTCATTTCCAGAATATATCATTGTTTTGCAACTCATCGTTCAATTCATCGTTTCACTTGGATCTTAAATTTCATCCACTTAGTGGTTGAGGATTTAGTTGTGCTTCGCCACCATGAACAAGCTGGTAATCATCCTCTTGCTTACTAGTTAAAACATGGTTTTAAACTATTTTTATGCTACATGTTTACAACTCTGGGTTTTATTTCTATTCTTCTCATTCCTCATTTTATCGATTTCTAGTTTTTTTGTTTCGATTTTCCGAGAGGTTTATACCTCTAAGCAGCAGTATTTCATGGAGAACGTGGCTTCCTCATGTTGGATAGCCTGTCTTCTAACTTATCTTTAATTCATGTGTTGTAGGTCATTTACTTGGTTCCTCTGTATTATATCTATCACAAATTATTTGATAAAACCTTTTTTATATAGATGGAACCCTCGAAATCACATGGTGTTCATCTCGTTGGATTCTAGGAGCATTTTTGTTTGACAAAACCCCAAATTCAACCCGTAAGGTCATATCTCAACCTTTCATTATGCTCACTGTACATACCTTTCCCTTAGCAATACCGTTTACTCCTTCCATGGGTTTACAAATTAATTTAAGAAAGGTTTTTTTGTTAATTATAAATCATTTCTTGTTTTCCTTGCAATTCTGATAGTTTTATAATACATTTTTCCTATGACTGTAGGTGAACTAGAGCATAAGACTCTTTGCGTTAGCCATTACAGTCTCCAAATACCTTACTTGCAGCATTTCATGTTCCTATGGGTATTCAACACCTATTTAACATGTTCTCTCTATTGTTTTCATACTTCTATTATTTGACTACCTTCGCTTAGTTCAAGGACATGTTTGAATCTTGGTATTATCATTTTTAATTTTATTTCAAGAACACAGTTTCGTCATCCCATAATATAGAATTGGGTTTTTTTATACTATACTTAACATCTTATATTCTTTGTTCATATCTCTATAAAGATATATGGTATGTTTTTCATTTAATTTTGGATAGTCTGTATAATGATAATAACATTGTATTCTGGAACTTCTGGTTTAAACAAATTTCTTTAATAAAATTTTCTATTGGTTTTATTTTTCCTTGTTCTCTGAAATATTAATCTTTTTAAAATTTAGAAATCGATACACGGATTACCACTCCTTACAAGACCATTTCCTCTCAGCACCGTTCGGTATTTTTAAGGTAAGAAGTATCTCAATTTAAACTTCTTTCCTTTTACTTCTAATCTATGCTTCACCTCTTTTTCTGTAATAAATAGAATTCTTTTTATTTATTTCAGGGTTGGATTTTTCCACCTTTGTCCTTAAGATAATTCCTTATACCTTTCGGAGTTCAAAATCTATTACTATTTCATTTTTTTTATATTAATGAGCCAAAACTAATTCATAGCTTTGGTTATGTGCAAGTACTATTTCCTTCTTACTGGTTTTGCCTACTACTAATAATATTTCACAATCAAGCATAACTGTGGCTTTTTCCTCTCCATGTTGGTCCAGTAACCTACTTGGGTATCTCTGATATGCCATCTCTAAAAAATTACAGAGAGCTTGTACAATGTTTTATATATGGAACATAGTTTCCTACTTGTATAATTTAGTCAGTCCTAGGTTGAATAGTGAGTATGTAATGAAATGGATTTATATTCTTAGCTTTTCCATAACTTTGTAATATATTTAAGAGACTCCTTTCTTCTTTAATAAAGTGATATTTGTATATTTGATGTAATACTTTTCCCAAAAGTTGTATTTCGGTATTAGTAATACTTTCCTCTCTGCAAGTTACTACTGAAATGTCTCAATACTAGTATTACATTATTCAGTTCTACTACAGCCTGTAATTTACTGGAATGTTCAAATTTTTAGATTAATTGTCATGCATATTTCATTCTATATTAATTTATTTATAGAATTTCCTCATTGTAAAATAATGCTACAACACTAATGTTATTCAATAATAAATTCTAGGAGTAACCTAACCTCCTATTAAAACCTTCATCCAGGTTTAGAAATTCTGAGAGTTGGTTCTCTTCAGATCATTTTTTGTACAACTATACATAAAGAAGCTATATTTATTATAGACTACTGTGTCAAATGTACATACCTAAACATTTACTGATACTTAGTATTTTTAACATGTCTTTATTGTACAACATGTACTCATGCACAGACTTAATAAATTTCACAGATAGAATTTTACTTCACCATAATAATCATAATAATACTTAAATTCTAAGTTAAAATGAATTAACTTGTGCATGCCACTTAAGGTAGACTATGTTCCACCCAGCCTTTGAGCTCTTTCTCCACAACTCCCCCCGAGCAGAGATCAAATCTTCTAGTAATAGACAACTTGTTGCCTATCCTGAGTCTACTTGTTTAAAACTACTTTCCCATCAACATGTTTCCTTAACTACGTCCAGTTAATCAGGATGTTGTTTTCCTTTTTTCCTAGCCTTTCTTTTTGTTTCTTCCACAAAAGTAATTTAAAACTAGCTTTTCCTCTTTCTAGTTTTATTCCACCTCTTCCCAGTAACTTTCCTCTTTACTGGGGTAGCTTTTTATATTTTTATATCCAATCTAAATTTTAATATTTAATTTATTTTCTCCAAGGATTTTTAGAGAACTGCGAAAGTCTTATGAATCTTATCCATCCTCATGGATTTGGTTTCTTGGTCTCTAATCATAATCTTGTCTTTGCACAATTAATTCCATTTTTATTTTATTAAATTAAAATAATAACATAAATCCACAATAATTATTTTCCTTTGGGGCCACTTTACCCTTTTGGACGATTCAAATGTCCAATAAAAGAAGAGAAATTGGGGACATTACATATTCCCCCTCTAAAACAAAACGCAGTCCTCAGTGTTGTAAATAAAAAAATACAAAATTGAATTTTCAAATAGTCAGAGATATATTTCTTTCATATCATCCTCTCACTCCCAACTATCCTCTTCAAGTGCAATGTGCCTCCACTACACTTTCACCCTGGCCATTGTTCTATTTTAGAGCTCAATTTATTCCCATGCCAAGATGTGAAGTGGCTCTGAAAGGAACTCCCCTTCTGGTTCCACCTGTATCACATTCCAATCAATAACATGAGTATGATCATGCACATATTTTTTTAATAATGAAACATGAAAAACATTGTGAGCCTTAATGTGAATAGGAAAATCCAACTTTTATTCTATTGGTATCTCTCCTTCCAGTATTTCAAATGGTTTATAGTAGCGTGGTGCTAATTTTTCATAGCTAACTGTGTACAAAGTACTCTTTTTGGGCTTAATCCTTAGGTAGACATGATCACCCGCTTTGAATTCTCTATGAATTCTATTTTTATCTACATATCTTTTATGCTCGTCTTGTGCTGTCTGAATATTTTGCTGAATTTTCTTTACAGTCCTTTCCATTTCTTGCAATGCATCAGGTCCAAGTGTTAACTTATCATCTGGTTGAGTCCAAATTAGAGGTGTATGGCACTTTATCCCATATAATTATTCAAAACTACTCATCTTGATTGAGGCTTGGTAGCTATTGTTGTAGAAAAAGTCTACTAAATGTAGGAAGTTCTCCCACATTGTTGGTCCTTCCATTACAAACATTCTCAACATTTCTTCTAAAATATGTTTTTTTCTTTCAATTTGCACATTAGTTTGGGGATGGTAGGTAGTACTAAATTTCAATTCGATACCCATTCCCCCAAATAGACTCCTCTAGAAAGCTACAGTAAACTTTTCATCTTTGTCTGATATAGTAATTTTAGTAATACCATGAAATTTTACAATCTCTCTCATAAATACATTCGCTACTTGGGATGTGCCAAAAGTAGATTTTATTGGTAAGAAGTGTGTATTTTTAGTTAAGGTGTCAACTACTACCATGATAGAGTCATTTTGGTATTTATTTCTTGGTAATCCAGTGATAGAATATATGGAGACTGTCTCCCACTTCCATTCTCAGATGGGTAAAGGATTCACAATTCTATTGGATGTTGATGTTCTATCTTTACTTGTTGACATTCCAAACATCTAGCTAAATAATTAGCTACATTGTTTTTCATACCTAGCCAGAACATGTTCTTTCTTAAAGCTAAAATCAATTTCTGATACCCTCATTGTCTTGCATAGGGTCTTTTATGATAGTCATCTAAAATTTCACTTTTTAATGAGTTCACAGTGGGGATGTATAATATGTCCTTATAACAAATCAGTCCCCTCAATTTTTGAGTATACCACACCATATCTTGTTTCTGCAATTTTCCTTGAATTTTTTCATAGTTTGGGTCTTGTCTCATTACTTCTTGGATCAATCCTTCAATATCAAAGTTTTCAATACTCTGAACACTATTAACACTTTGACTAGTATTTCCACTTAAAGGATCTATAATCTTATTTTCCTTCCCCTTAATATTTTTGATCCCCATGTCAAACTCACTAAGGAAGTACAACCATCTATCTTTTGTAGCATTTAAATCAGGTTGTGTGAAAAAATACTTTAAACTGATGTGATATGTCATTAATATAAACTTTTTCCCTAACAGATAATGTCTCTACATCTTCAAAGAATTTATTACAATAGCCAGCTCTAAGTCGTACACACTATAATTCTGTTCATGTTTCTTTAGTTTTCTTGACTGATATGCTATGAATAAGTTTCCTTGTAGTAATAATCCTCCTAATCCCGCTCCACAAGCATCTTTACATAATACAAATTCCTGATTTGGATTAGCAATATTTAGAATAGGAGTCCTTGTAAGTTTAAGTTTTAACTATTCAAAACTATGTTGACATTTTTTTGTCCGCTCGAACTTTACTCCTTTCCTCTATAGAGATGTGATAGGATATGCTAAGGCTGAAAAACTCTCTACAAATCTCCTATAGTATCCTGCAATTCCCATGAAAGATCTTATACAGGAAAAATTAGTAGGTACAGGCCAATCCATTATATCTTGTATCTTTTTTGGGTCCACTACTAATCCTTTATTTGAAATTATATGGCCCAAGTATTGAATTTTATCCTTGAAAAATTAACATTTGCTAATTTTAGCATACAACTAATGTTCTTTGAGTGTTTGTAAGACAATTATGAGATGTTCTTTATGTTCAGCTTCATTCTTAGAATATATCAGAATGTCATCAATAAATACTAGAAAAAATTTGTCCAAATATTTATTTAAGATAATGTTCATTAAACACATAAAAGTAGCAGGTGCATTAGTCAACCCAAATGGTATGACTACAAAATCATAGTGCTTGTATCTTATTCTGAATGTAGTTTTACTTATCTCTTCATCTTTAATTCTTAGTTGATGATAGCCTGCACTTAAATGATTTTCTTAAAAGAATCTGGCTCCTCTAACTTGATCAAATAGATCATCTATCCTGCGTAGAGGATATCTATTCTTGATTGTCATTTTAGTCAATTTTTGGTAATGTATGCACATTCTGAATATACCATCTTTCTTTTTGAAAAATAATACCAGTGCTCCCCATGGGGATACACTTGGTTTTATATAGCCTCTATCAATTAACTCTTGTAGCTGCAGTTTTAGCTCCACCAATTCTGGGGTACTCATTCTGTATGGGGCCCCAAAGTATAGTGTTGCTCGTGGAAATAATTCAATTGAGAAATGAATTTCTACTTTAGGGGCCGGATGAGGAATTTCATTTGCGAACACAACCCTAAACTCTCGGATGACTGGTAATTTTTCTACAAGATCAATTTCAGGTTGTTGTCCCAATTCTTCCACATGTACTATAGAAACTTGGGAACCTTTTCTTGTTGTTCTTTTCAATTGCAGTGCGGAAATTTGTCTCACTGGTATAGGTTTGGGTTTCCCTTTCACTATCACCAGTTTTCCCTCACCATCTATACAATGTATTTTTTTTTCTAAATAATTTAACATAGATTTACATTTTTGTAACTAGTCCATTCCTACCAACACATCATAGGAACCTAGCAGTAAAATATTCAAATTCAGTTCAGTTTCATACCCACTTAAATATATAGTTGTCTTTGATAATTTATGGGTCACTTTTTTTTTTTTTTCCTGTGGCTAAATGAACTAACCATGCTTGCTAAAACTTTTCTGACATCAAATTTCATTTTTCCATAATTTGAGATCTTACATAGCTTAAAGTTACACCTGGATCTATTAAAACAGAAATAGGTTGTTCAACAATCATACCTTCTATTTCGACCATAGTGGATTGGTGTTCAAATTGACGATCTTCCAGGGCAACACTGATTTTGGGGATGTTTCTTGCCACATCGTTTATAGTATTTTCCTCTCTCAGCGCTTGTATGTTATGAATGGTTTTGTGTGTAAAATATCTCAGTATATGAGGTTCTCCACAACCCCAACACTTTAGAAGTTCCCTCATTTTAACAGTTCCTTCTCTCTTAATGTTTCCATCTATCTGTTTAGATCCTGTTTGTGATTGGGTTGGGTTATTTTCTCTAGTTTTTTTAAACTTATTCCTTTGGTGATTTCTCCCAAAGTTCTTTAAGTACGTTGGTTTTGTTCTTTTTCCACTAGAGTAACCCTTTTTTCTGTTCTTCCAATTTTTTGCTTATTCATTTATGCCTTTGAACTACTGATAATAGAGTCTTGCCTTGTGCACCACTTCATCCATTGTCTTTGGATTATCAAATTCTATCATTTCCTTGTATATAGTAAGTAGGCAATTTAAAAATTGTTATACTTTTGCCTTCTCATCCCTTATATAAGCTACATAGCACAGCAGGTTGGTAAATTTGGTAATAAACTCATCAATGGTAATTTGTCCCAACCTAAGCTCATGAAACTCTTTGGCTTTATCATCATAGTATCGTTCATTTAGATATCTATGTTTAAATTTTATTTGGAAATATTACCAAATGACAGTTTTCTCATCTATCAGATGCACCATTTTGGTTTCCTCCCACCACAAGGTAGCCTTCCCTTATAATTAGTAGATAGCCAACATGGCTTTCAATTACTTTCATACTCATAAAATTGTAAGTACTTTACCATGTTTATAAGCCAAGCTTCTCCATCTTCCCCCATCTCTCCATCATAGGAGGGAGGCTTATTTTTTTGTAATTCACCCTGTAATTCCTTGTTCCTTCTAGAGTGTTGTCTAAAGGCTTCATCCTCCTAAGAATCTTCTGAGTGGTTCAAAGTTTTGTTCCTCTTTTTCCCTTCACCTTCACCTTCGTGACTTTTCCATATGATGCATCATAGCCATCAATCGAGCATTAGGATGTGATGGATTTTCTGCACCACCCAGATATACATACATCTCATCCCCTTCACTCATGGTTTTAGCTATATGTTCCTACACAAATTCACTGTACACAAAAGTAAACATTAGTGAAAATTTATTTCAACAACAAATTACAGCAACATAAATCTCTTTTTTTTTTTCTCTTGTGTGAGAACATATTTTGATCCAATGTTTTTAACATGGGCTCTGATACCATTTGTAACATCTCCATTTTGACAGATTTTTTTTTTCTATTTATAGTGCTAATACTAATTACATCCCATGGACTTATTATTGTTCATCACATTCTGATGTATATTCACCATCAACAGTTTACTTTGTTGTACTTTTAATCTTTGAAAACTTAATCATATACTAGTTGCAACTAAGACTCTAATTCTAAATTTCAATGAGATTGTAAATCTTATGAAATCATCCCTCTTCTATTTTACATGGAAACATGTATAGAAATAGTTACATTTTCCCCATTAACTATTACTAACAACTTTTTCCATGCTAATTACTTATGCATCCTCTAAACCTAACTCCCCCCAACCATATATACATTTTTTTAACTTTACTTTAAAATTTATCACACATATCTATTTTCCCACATATATATTTATTCATAAGAGAATTTACCTTGTTTTAACCTCACTCTATAGGATAAAAACTTTCCCATAGGCTTAGAACGTTTATACGAAAACTTTATTAAGAGTCCCCAGTGCGTTGGTACGAGTTTATATTCATATTTTTCTCTAATCCATCTCCCAAGGTATATTATTAATTGATCGAATTTATATGTTAATTGAGGCTCCTATGAAACTTTACTCACATCCCCACATATGTCTAATCAGATTTTAATTTATACTCTTAGCTATCTAACACATAGGATAATTCAGGTTTGGTACACTCCACGTCATTATCATTAAACACATTAGCGTTTGTCACTTATTGTGGTTTTAATGTAGTTCGCCCTATGTATACAGTTTCACCAAACTTATGTATATGATATTTCTCGAGATTGACTTTCATTTAAGTGACATTACTATATCACATTGTCACGTCTCCCAGACCCAATTTTTGAACTCATTTTCATAACAAGTCTATATACATTACCCCGATTGGGGAAGACAATTGAACCTGTGATGAGTGCTACACATATAACATAACTCAAATATTCTCCGCTTTATGCGCCGATAACAATTATAGTTTTTATACTGAATCACTTACAATTTCAGACTGTTATCTGGGGTTTAGATTCTTTTCAGTACTTATAGCCAGCCATGGAATACAAGAATTTCCATGAGAATTTTTGGGCTTGACCTCCCCTCTTCTCAGTCCATATAGTAGACTTATATATCTATATATATTACTTTGTATTTCTCAGGTTTTTTTTTTTTGTGCAGAGTTTTGTCCAACTCTAGATGATCACTAGGCCCTTACTCAAACTTCCCAGTTTGCAGGCCTAATAAGATTTTCAGCATTTTAAAGTTCCAGCATCGAGGTATAGATGTATGCCTCCTCGCATACATCTATTTCTGCGCAGTTAACCTCCATTGCTCCAACTACTTTCCCAGTAGTTTCTATGGACGGTAAGCAGATGCTCGGTTCATGGTATTTTACACATACTTACAATCTTCCCTCACACAAACTTTTATCACACAATAGATTTTTTCAATAGGCTTTCCCCCCCTTATTTTTTTGTTACAACCATTCAACATGTGTGACACTATGGTACAGATTCAACTGTTCCATGGGAAAACTAGGAAATAGATCCTCTTGCTTTACTCAATGGAGGTAGAGAATACTGAACTGGATAGTTTAGAATCCCTAGTGTTAGATCCTCGTCCTTAGTTAGGATTCAACTTCTTCTTCCATAGGTGTACAACTACATTTAATAGAATAATGAAAAGTCTAAATTTTATAATTCTCTCCATTGTAACACAGCTGACATACTGAACCCCATACCGCTATCACAGGGTTGTGGTTTCCTACTTTATGTTATTGATTACAGTGAATTCTGTGCCATCAGTATTGTTGTGATAGGTTTAGTTGTTTGGTACTTGCTGTTCATGGGTCTGTTTTGTTAACAATTTCTGTTTATACACACCGAAATTAAATATTTCTCTACGAGACAACAAGCTATCCTGTACATGGTTATTAGATTTGCTGTTCAATTGATCTATCATCTCTAACCTCATTGCTACCAGATACTCATCCATACAACCCAACCATTTGTCTCTGCTATCAATAGCTTTGGTTTGCAATTACAGGAATTACTTAACAATTAATCAATCTAACATTTGCATAATGCACCATAACATGACAATTCATAAACTGCATAATGAACCATAATATCGCAACTCATAAACTGCATAATGGACCATAATATCACAATTCATAAACTGCATAATGGACCATAATATCACAATTCATAAAACAAGGATATGTTTAATGCAGACTTACAGAAATCTCCCAATTTATGCATGCACACCTCTACTATGACCAATCCACCCAACCTTAGAGTTCGTTTGTCTCCAGAACTCACCCCTGAGCTGAGATCCTCCAAGAACAGACTAACCTCAATCTGTTCTGGAGCAGCTTATTTAAGTTGTGCTTTCCCCAAAGCCTGTTTCCAATTCTGCGTCCAGAATTTCAGGATGCTTTATTCCTGTTTAGCCTAGGCTTCCCATTTTGGGACTCTTTTAAGCTGCTTTAAGCTTTTCCTCAGCTTTTCCAGCTTTTTCTCACCTCTTCCCAACTACTCCTCTTCATTGGGGAAATTTAGATTTTTTTCCTCAAAAATCTAAATTAGAAATAATTCTTTCAAGGATTTTTGAAAGATTTTGGGGAAAGTCTTTTTCCTTTTCCATCACCTCATGGATTAGGCATATGATCTCATTTTCTCATCTGGTCATAGTGCATACATAATATTTTATTTATTTTTCATAAATAAATAGTTAACCACATCCACACAATAATTATTCATTGGGGTCCACTCCCCTTTGGATGTATGTTCAAATGTCTCATTTGAAAAGCATAGAACTTGGGGGTGTTACATATTCCCCCTCTGAAAATAAACACCGTCCTCGGTGTTGACAACTATCTACTTAGTTTATTTTGAACATAATTATGAACGCTATTCCATCATCTTAGCTTCTCTATTCCAGGTAGCTTTTCAGCAGTAAAGTGCTCCACTGCACCTTTACTCTAGCTACTGTTTGATTTCGCAATTTCCATTTCTTCCCGCTTTCATCTTTGAAGCGACTCTGGAAGGAAATTCTTCTTCTGGTTCCACCTGGACCACATCCAAATCGGTTCCTCCTGGACCACATTCCAATCAATCATGTGAGAAGCATCATGTACAAAAATTATATTTTTTCAACAAGGAGACATGAAACTCATCATAAATTTTAATATGCAAGGGGGAGGCTAGTTTCCCCCCTTTTTCAACACCTTCCTCGGTGTTAGACTTTAACGTTGTTTTTTTTTTTCCACTTTGACAAAGATTTCTTCTTCGTCCTTGATTAGTTTCCAGCAGAGTACTCTTCTGCTTCCACTCTATTTACTGATGCTTTATGCAGTTGGTTTTCTTCCTACTTCTTTGCAAGAAGTCTGTCTGGAAGAACTTTTATTCTGTTTTCTCTGTCCACAATTCATACAACTGTAAGTAATGTCAGATACCTACAATTGATAATTCACAACAACATTTTGCATTTCAATAAACTTAAGAAATTCATTTATTAATCAAACCGTTCAGGTTCATAATAGTTTAGTGCACTTTTAGTACACTACTTATCCTTTCTTGTTTTTCAGTGAGATTCTTTCCTCACGCAACTTGGTCCAGTTCAGCTTTTCTTGAGTTTCTAGGTGATTTATCTTCACCCCCTTTTTTTTTTTTTTTTTTTCTCCTTGGTTCCAGAGTGTACACTTTCCTGTTACACACTTGACTAAACAATTTTACAACTTTTCATTAGTACTCATAAATGAAAGAAAACAATTGTATCATATGCATGATTATGCTTACCCTTTCTCATTTCATAGCTGTACTTCCAGCATATTCTCATTGTTTTCTTTTGTTAGTCAATCAATTTAATCAGTAATAACTCATATAATTCAATTCTTACTTCGCACATGAATGTTTTTTTTTTTTTTTTTCCATGAAATACATATTCCAATGATAATTTGAGGAAATTAATTATGTTCCATTGGATTTTTTTTCCATGCATGCTCATTTTCATAATCATTTTCCCATGTATATAAAAAAAACAATGGTAGGTTTTCAATTCTAACCTAGCTAACTTACCTGGGAAAATTTGATTTATCCCTTCATTCATTCATTCATAACTCAATGTAAGGGATCTGCATTACATTATTTAATATGCAATGTTCCACAACTACTGAACCAGTTATTTACTGGGTTTATAACTCATACTTAAGTTTACCACTTCATTATTTTCCATGTATATGAGCTAAAATAGGTTTATCACAAAATATTTTAGTCATGACTTAATTATACTTGTCTTGAACCTCATCTTGGTAATTTTTCCACATTATACTTTTACCACTTAATCTACCACAATAGTGTCCTTCCACTTTACTTGCAACTTTTAAGGTAAATTCACTTTTAATATACCCTAGTGAATTTTTTTTTTCTTCTCCCTTAATTCCGTGGGTATAAGTTGGAATTTTTCTAACTGAAATCAATTATCGTGTATGAAGGTATTATATTCATACGACTCATCAAGGTTAACATTATAACATATAACAAGATCACCTATATTTATAATGTTAATTGTAGCTTTAACTTATGTCCCACGTGAAATTTGTTTCACTTTAATTTATTATTATTTTATATATATATATATATATATATATATATATATATTCTTAATAGGAATTTAAGAATTTACAATTTATATTTAATATACCTCTATTAAATATAATTTGTCATTTTTCTATTATCCACTTTTCTCTATATGTTCCACTATAAGCTTTCCTTCTTCTTTTGTTCCAATAACTATGGTAACACATATTAGGAACATATATCCATTTCTTCTTAGAGATATTCTTTCTCGATAATAATTGTCAAACCAATAGTTTAACTCGTCTCTCTTTTCCAACATCACATTTATAACACATACAATCCTATTGCACATACAATCTTATTGCCTCTATTAAGGCCCTTATATACGTACATACCTTATACCATCTATCTCCCATATAGATCCATACATATACCGAGATACACTTATGTCAACCGCTTATATAACATAAATATCATATGTCAATACATAGAACGATATACTACCACATTAACCACTTGTATGTAATAATTATCATATGTGCAATTATACATATATCACATAATTTGTAACATCTTGATAAAGTTTTTCTCTACGCATCTAGCCTCTTTACATTTATAAAACCATGGAACATTCCACTTATATTATTCTTAATCACATACATATACATCTTTGGCCTACACATATATATATATATTATCACACATATATATATATACCTATGTATTACCGACATACAAATAAAACATTTCACTTATATATATTCTCGCATATATATATATATAGTACTTACACACCAACAAAACATCTCGGGTTCATTTGTAACACCTCCGGTTTTGGGAAAAAAAAAATTTCATAATGAATGCACTCTTGCTATAGACCCATATGGATCATTTCCCTTGTATATATATATATATTTTTTTTATAACATCACCTAACCAATATGTATTTAACACAATTATCTGGGGGTATATCTTTATATCTATATACATCCCCTATATATATAAATATATATACAATCACATATATCTAACAATCATTTATCCACTATATTCTTTTGAGTCTTTATACCCTTTTGTTATATGTGTAAGATGGTTGACCCATATTTAGAAACCACATATAAATTATATATACATGTACCATTTATATCAACCTTCCTTCGTAGCACATAACCCCACTCTATATATGTCTTTTACGTAACATGTATATCTTTTATATCTAATTTTTATCTTAATACACGACCCCACCATATATAAATATAATACCTAATATATACATAATACCTAAACTCGTGGTATCTCAAATCCACATATATGTATATTTATGTACTTCAGCGAAGCGGTTTGAACGAGCATAACTATGCACAATACCTATTTAAATATACTCCACTGTTTATGTACTTTGATAGACGTGTGCTATCGCCCTCGAGATATATATACATGTGTAACGCGTTTAAATGTAAATATTTTACTTTCTCCACCCTTATCGGTCATTCGGCGTATAAATATATCTGCCCTTGAAAACAGTTGAACGGACGTATATATCCATCATCATTTGACAACTCATTCAGTTACAATCCGATGCAACCCCTGTGTGCTGTTCACGTGATAATTAGGTGTGCCGCGTAGTTTCTTTATGTGACTATATACAGGTAATTTGGCGCTGCGCAATTATGCGCGCCGGCATTATCTCACACTTTGAACTATACAATCGTCTCCCTTGCTATCACTCCGATTTGATTTGCATTTTCTTTTCTGTATGCTTTAGAACTCGATTTCCTAGCCGTGAGATCGATAAGTTTTAACTCTGAGCACTGCGTACATGTAACCAGCATTGTTTATCACCCTCACAGGTACGTACCTACGCTGAGGATTCCCAGTTGTAGGGCTACATATCTGACAGAGTGGTTGCTTGTGGTGCTAATAGCTACGTGTCAGAGTGTGCCAGTTTTGTACGATTTGGGAGAACCGTCGTTTTACTGAGAGAGATGCACGCATCCCTTCTCACACTGTTCCATACTACAACTCATTAGTGAGCCTCTTGCTCGCGACTGAAACCCTTTGATCCCGCCTTCGTACCTCATCCCTGGACGGAGAACGCCTTTCATCAACAGCTGGATGAAATTGTTGTCTATCGGTTTGCCAAATAACCTTAAATAAGGTTTACCTTATCGATTTGTGTAGAAATTTCTGTGCTACGGAACTTGTGAAAATCTCCTTCGAGATTTTGTCAAAATTCGAGGTCACTACGGCCGTCCCTGCACCAGCGTTCCCATGTACTTTGGGGATTTCACCCTAGGGTTCTGGTTCTCGTTATAATCTCTTCTTTTCCCCGGATTCCTTACGGGTCGTATAGCGATTTTATTTCTTGTCTTATTTCTTCCAAGCCCTCTAGTGAGGACTATTTCGTGGTTTCCTTCCTAGAGTGAATCCTTTCTCCCTATGTTATTCAGACCCGACGACCCGGTTGCGTCTGGTGTTCGAACCCTGTTATTCCCAGGTTGTGCAGAGTTGTTGTGCGACCTCGTAGCAGATTTCAGGTTCAGGTCGCTGGCTCCCCATTTTATTTGTTCTTCTCTTGTTGGTTTTATAACACAGTTGGGTTATTTTTCGTCTCAGGATTTGTTTGAATATGTTTGGCGTTTACCTATTTCTGTGGTTCTCCTGTTGTACAGATTACTCAAGCACCGATTCTTCGAGGGACGATTTGGGCACAGTTCTTGTGCGTTGAGGGTTCGGCCTCCGTAAGGTCAAGGGAGTTAATCTCTCTGTTTTATTTCTGCGATTTATGTTGGTAAACCGAAATAGTCGTTTATTTTTCACGCCTGGAAACGCTAGGGTTTCCTTCAAAACGATTATTCAACGCTAAACGCTCGGTCTTAATAGTGATGGTGATCGCTCAGGATTTAAATTTTCAGAGCGTTAACATAGCCCTTTTCAGTTACCAGTGATAGTTAAGTTCATGCCTCGGTGAAACTATTGTTTCTTCTAATTTCTAACCCTAACTGATACGGCTATCCCTATCAGTCTAGGGTTCTTGCAGCCTTCAAATATTATCGTTGATAGCTATGTTTATACCCGGTCTGCATTTTCTTGAAAGAGTTTATTTATCTGTCTCGCTAGCTATCCATTGGATCATTACCGAAGTGAAATCTAACCTCTGTTGCATGTATAATTTCCGAATGGTTGACACGGCGCTACAAATTTTTTTCCTGCGTTAATATATTAGGCGGGGAAAGTCATAGCAACATAATCGTAGCGCATAGTCAAATGCAGGGTTAATACCACAGGTGGCATATATATATTCGTCCTTGTTTTATTAAGTTTATGTGTCTTGCATAATGACTAAAAAGGAGCTAATCGTAGTGAATAGCCCTTGTTTTTTTTCGTTTGGTCGAAGTGATTTTTAATATTCACCACTACTCATTTATTTGCGTCGTTCTCTTGTTCACCTCTACATTATTCACATATTTCACGTATTTAAAATGGTTGTGAATCATTAATCAGGTACTGTTACATAACTCACAGCGCGTAGTTGGATGGTTATATTGCATTTTTGACCTATATGTTCACATATCAGATTTGCATTTATATCGCCGCATGACACATAACATACATGTATACTTGTGATTCCTTTATGGCCGAGACTAACAATAATGAACTTGGTATAATGCTCGAGGCTTATTAATATATATACGCTTTTGGGTTTTTAAATGCATATTGTATAGGTGTTTGATAGGTTAATGAAGAGTAAACTTCGAGCATAGTTTAACTCTTTTACCCTAATGCTTGTTTCAAGGGTAAAAATGAATTTAAAATACAATTTACTCTATAATAGCCATGAATGCTATACCTCTTCTATAATGTAGATTTTTTTTTTTTTTTAAAGAAGTAAGAGTAGGTTTGGACTGGCAAAATATACCATTATAATTGTTACCAGAATCATATAGAGAAAAATTATTATTTTTCTAGCACAATTTTGAAGATCACATAATAATGTCTTACTTCTTCCTTTTGGTTATGTATCATGTCTACTTCAGTTCTGCTATACTATTTTTCTAGCATCTATAAGAGCATAGAATATTCCCCTTTGTAGCTTCAGGAACCAAAGTAATATTTTATTTTCTACATGTGTATCTTCAGAAACTAAAATAATATTTTATTATTTATGGAGACTAAGTAACTTCAGATTTAAACCTACCCTGGTTTAGAGTTTCTGGAGTTTCTCCTCCATAGATTTTTGGTCTACAACTTAAACAAAATCTGGAAGGTGACTACCTTTGAATGGATTCTGTTAAATGTAGTATCACAATCACTCATACAATTTCTTTTAAATTTTATATGTAGCTAATTCATACCATCATAAAATAGAATAATCAAAAAATTTAGAACATACCCCAAATTCTGCAAATGACCAACCTCCCACTCCAGAACAACCTTGACTCTTATCTCTAGAAGTTCCCTTTTCTATGTATCTAGGGAATAAATATAAATTCATTTTTCTCTTGTTTTTCATCACAGTAAGGAACACTTAGTTTAGCAATTTTAAGAATGGAAATCATCCTTCTATACTCCCTGTAGTCTTTGCTCGATATCTGCATGTTCCTGGTAGTACCATTTTCCCCTTTCCTCTCCATTAACTTCAGCATTGATCTTTTCTACTGTATTTAGATGGTTTCAGTATCTTTACTTTATGAACGCTGAAATTTCTTTTTCATAACGATGATAGTAGAACAATAGCTAAATATGTCATTATAAACTTTTTTCATACTCTATTATTTTACATAGAAATACTATTTTTCTGAGAGATATCGGTTTCCAGTTTTAAACCTATTATAGGTTTAACCATTCTGGTATATGAGCCTCCTCATATTACTCCCATATCAATGTTTCTACTTCATCACAATCTGTTACATGTATACCTGAAAGTATATCCAAGATATTTGTATACTTGAAGAAATATTTTTAATATTCATAAGAACAGGTAACCATTTCTTTGTGAGCACATGTCTTGCCCAATTTTTGAACTTTGCTCCGATACCATTTGTCACGTCTCCCAGACCCAATTTTTTTTTTTTCATTTTCATAACAAGTCTATATACATTACCCCGATTGGGGAAGACAATTGAACCTGTGATGAGTGCTACACATATAACATAACTCAAATATTCTCCGCTTTATGCACCGATAACAATTATAGTTTTTATACTTAATCACTTACAATTTCAGACTGTTATCTGGGGTTTAGATTCTTTTCAGTACTTATAGCCAGCCATGGAATACAAGAATTTCCATGATAATTTTTGGGCTTGACCTCCCCTCTTCTCAGTCCATATAGTAGACTTATATATCTATATATATTACTTTGTATTTCTCAGGTTTTTTTTTTTTGTGCAAAGTTTTGTCCAACTCTAGATGATCACTAGGCCCTTACTCAAACTTCCCAGTTTGCAGGCGTGATAAGATTTTCAGCATTTTAAAGTTCCAGCATCGAGGTATAGATGTATGCCTCCTCGCATACATCTATTTCTGCGCAGTTAACCTCCATTGCTCCAACTACTTTCCCAGTAGTTTCTATGGACGGTAAGCAGATGCTCGGTTCATGGTATTTTACACATACTTACAATCATCCCTCACACAAACTTTTATCACACAATAGATTTTTTCAATAGGCTTTCCCCCCCTTATTTTTCTGTTACAACCATTCAACATGTGTGACACTATGGTACAAATTCAACTGTTCCATGGGAAAACTAGGAAACAGATCCTCTTGCTTTACTCAATGGAGGTAGAGAATACTGAACTGGATAGTTTAGAATCCCTAGTGTTAGATCCTCGTCCTTAGTTAGGATTCAACTTCTGCTTCCATAGTTGTACAACTACATTTAATAGAATAATGAAAAGTCTAAATTTTACAATTCTCTCCATTGTAACACAGCTGACATACTGAACCCCATACCGCTATCACAGGGTTGTGGTTTCCTACTTTCTGTTATTGATTACAGTGAATTCTGTGCCATCAGTATTTTTGTGATAGGTTTAGTTGTTTGGTACTTGCTGTTCATGAGTCTGTTTTGTTAACAATTTCTGTTTATACACACCGAAATTAAATATTTCTCTACGAGACGGCAAGCTATCCTATACATGGTTATTAGATTTGCTGTTCAATTGATCTATCATCTCTAACCTCATTGCTACCATATACTCATCCATACAACCCAACCATTTGTCTCTGCTATCAATAGCTTTGGTTTGCAATTACAGGAATTACTTAATAATTAATCAATCTAACATTTGCATAATGCACCATAACATGACAATTCATAAACTGCATAATGAACCATAATATCATAACTCATAAACTGCATAATGGACCATAATATCACAATTCATAAACTGCATAATGGACCATAATATCACAATTCATAAAACAAGGATATGCTTAATGCAGACTTACAGAAATCTCCCAATTTATGCATGCACACCTCTACTATGACCAGTCCACCCAACCTTAGAGTTCGTTTGTCTCCAGAACTCACCCCCGAGCTGAGATCCTCCAAGAACAGACTAACCTCAATCTGTTCTGGAGCAGCTTATTTAAGCTGTGCTTTCCCCTGGCTTGTTTCCAGTTACGCGTCCGGAATTTCGGGTTGCTTTATTCTGTTTAGCCTTAGCTTCCATTTTGGGACTCTTTAAGGCCTTTAATCTTTTCCTCGGCCCTCGACTTTTCTCACCTCTTCCCAACTACTCCTCTTCATTGAAATTTAGATTTTTCCTCAAAAAAAAAAGAAATCTAAATTAGAAATAATTTCTTTCAAGGATTTTTGAAAGATTTTGGGGAAAGTCTTTTTTTTCCTTTTCCATCACCTCATGGATTAGGCACTTGGATCTGTTTTCCTCATCTAGTCATAGTGCATACATAATATTTTATTTATTTTTCATAAATAAATAGTTAACCACATCCACACAATAATTATCCATTGGGGTCCACTCCCCTTTGGATGTATGTTCAAATGTCTCATTTGAAAAGCATAGAACTTGGGGGTGTTACACACATGGCCCATCAGAGGTTTTATGTAACCATTCGATCCATAGAATTTCTCTTGCTCTGGATTGTTTACACCTGGACAGCTTGGATCTTTTGGGAGTTTAGTTTATGTTTTCCATTAAATTACTCCCATTTGAGACTGTCTTTCACTTCTGTTGTCTTGGTTGTAAATTCTCTCTTCGGCTCTGCAACAGTGTTCCTCTCGATCAGCATGAAACTCTATCAATTTCGTAGAGAATGAGAAAGTTAATTTTATCGCTCCTTTTCAGAATATATCAGTGTTTTTCAACTTGTTGTTCAATTGACATTTTCACTGGGATCTTAAATTTTGTCCACTTACTGGATGAGGATTCAGTTGTGATTCGATGTCACGAACAAGCTTGTAACCCTCCTCTTGCTTACTAGGTAAAACATGGTTTTAATTTATTTTTATGCTACGTGTTTAAAAATCTGGGTTTTGTTTTTATTCCTCTTATTCCTCATTTTATCGATTCTATTCTGTTTGTTTCGATTTTCTGAGAGGCTTATACCTCTAACCATGGTCTTCCATAGAGAACGTGGCTTCCTCATATTGGATAAGTTGTCTTCTACCTTATCTTTAATTCATGTGTTGTAGGCACTCTACCTAGTTTCTATCCATTATATTTATCACGTATTCTTTTGATCGAACCCGTGTTATATAGATGGAACCCTTGAAATCACATAGCATTCTTCTTGTTGGAATTTGGGAGAATTATCGTTTTACAAAACCCACACTTCAACGCGTAAGGTCATCTCCCAATCTTTCATTATGCTCACTGTACATATCTTTCCTTCAATAATACAGTTTACTCCTTCCTTTGGTTTACGAATTAATTTTAGAAAGGGTTTTTTGTTAATTATAAATCATTTCCTATTTTCTTTGCAATTCCGATATATTTATAATACATTTTTCATGTGACTATAGGTGAACTAGATCATAAGACTCTTTATGTCAGCCATTCCAGTCTCCAAATACCTTACTTGCAGCATTTCATGTTCCTATAGGTATTCAGCACCTATTTAACTTGTTCTCTCTATCGTTTTCATACTTCTATTGTTTGACCTACCTTCGCTCAGTTGAGGGCCATGTTTAAATATCAGTATTACCATTTTAAATTTTATTTCAAGAACACAGGCTCGTCATGCCATAATAATAAATTGCGGCTTTTTATACTATACTTAACATCTTATATTCTTTTTCCATATCACCGTATAGATATATGGTACATTTTTCATTTAATTTTGTATAGCCTGTATAATTATAATAATATTGTATTCTAGAACTTCAAGTTTAAACCAATTTCTTTAATAATTTTTTCTATTGGTTTTATTTTTCCTTGTCCATTGAAATATTAATCCTTTTAAATTTTGGAAATCAATACACAAATTACAACTCCTTATAGGATCATTTCCTCTCGGCATCGTTTAGGATTTTTAAAGTAATAAGTCTCTGATTTTAAACTTCTTTCTTTTTACTTGTAATATATGCTTCACGTCATTTTCTGTTATAAATAAAAATCTTTTTATTTATTTTAGGGTTGGGTTTTTCCACCTCTGTCTTTCAGGTAATTCCTTATACCTTTAGGAGTTCAAAATCTATTATTATTTCATTTTTTGTTTATATTCATGAGCTAGAACTAATTCATAGCTTTGGTTCTGTGCAGGTACTATTTCCTTTTTAGTGGTTTTTCCTACTACTGATAATCTCTCATAATCGAGCATAACTGTGGCTTTTTCCTCTCTAAGTTGGTCAAGTAACCTACTTGGGGATATATGATATGTCATCCTACAAAATTACAGAGAACTTGTACAATGTTTTATATATGGAACAAAGTTTCCTACTTGTATAATTTAGTCACACCTAGGTTGACTAGAGACTGTGTAACAATATGGATTTATATTCATAGATTTTTCATAACTCTGTACTATATTTGACAGACTCCTTTCTTCTTTAAGAAAGTGATATTTGTATATATGATGTAATACTTTCTCAAACGCTGTATTTCAGTTTTAGTAATACTTTCCTCTTTGCAAGTTACAACTGAAATGTCTCAATACTGGTATTACATTATTTTGTTCTACTACAGTCTGTAATTTAGTGGAATTTTCAAATTATCATGTTAACTGTCATTCATATTTCATTATATATTAGCTTATTTATAGAATTTCCTGATTGTGAAATAATGCTACAACAGTAATGCTATTTAATAATAAATTCTGAGAGTAACCTAAACTTAGATTTAAACCTTCATCCAAGTTTAGAAATTCTGAGATTTGGTTCTCTTCAGATCATTGTCTATACAACTATACAGAGACAAGCTATATATAGTATAGACTGCTCTGTTAAATGTACAAACCTAACAATTTAATGATACTTAGTCTTTTTAACTTTTCTTTATTATACATCATCTACTCATGCACAGACTTAATCAAGTTCATAGATACAAGTTTACTTCCTCATAATAATCATAATAATAATAACATTTTAAGTTAAAAAGAATTAATAGGGGAATACCACTTAAGGTAGACTAGGTTTTACCCAACCTTTAAGCTCTTTCTCCAGAGCTCCCCCCGAGTAGATATCAAATCATCCAGCAATAGAAAACCTCTTGTTTATCCTTAGTCATCTTATTTAAGCATGTTTTCCCATCAACTTGTTTCCTTAACTGCATCCAGTTAATCAGGATGTTGTTTTCCTTTTTGCCTAGACTTTTTGTTTTTTTCTTCCATAAAAGTAGTTTAAAACTAGTTTTTTCTCTTTCTAGTTTTATTCCACCGCTTCCCAGTAACTTTCCTCTTTATTAGGGTAGATTTTTATATTTTTATATCCAATCTATATTTTAATATTTAATTTATTTTCTCCAAGGATTTTTGGAAAACTAGGAAAGTCTTATGAACATTATCCATCCTCATGGATTTGGTTTCCTGATCTCTAATCATAATCTAGTCTTTGCACAATTAATTCAATTTTAATTATTAAATTAAAATAATAACATAAAACCACAATAATTGTTTTCCTTTCGGGTCCACTTTACCCTTTTGGACAGTTCAAATGTCTAATAAAAGAAAATAAACTGGGGACATTACATCGACCATATAGATCTAGTTTTGGTTTTTCAATACTTTGAATGACTAAGGCTTACTACTCACTCATTTCATTTGTGCATTTTGTCTTTCTGTTGTTTGGTTGGATCAGATAGAAAACAGAAGAGCACTCCTCGTGTTCTTATACTAAAATTATTTTTATCCTTGATGGGTAATGTTACTGGAGATCCGAGTTTAAGTTTTTCTTCACTTATTGTGGTTAATCTTCACCATTCAAGAAATAATATCCTTATGTTAAGGTAACCTTACACATATTATTATGGCATTGCTAATATTGCAATTTACATATTTTCTCCGGGGTTCTCATTGCATTCGATATTATCTCGAATTTCCCTTCTGTTTGAATGTGTTTGTTACAGCCTCAGAAGAGATAATAATATTCCTCTTCATTCTCTTATTCCAGTGATGAAATTGCACTCATACTCATAGAGGGTTTCACCTTGTCTAGGGATTTAATTATGGGTTCTACGAGTTAAAAATTTTAACTATGCATTTTCCTTTTTTCATATGATTGGATTAATAGTTTCCCAACAATTTCGTTTAGTTTATTTTTAATTCTGAAATTTGTATGGAGAGAAAAGTGATTTTCCCCAATTTACTCACTTTGATTCATACATATTCATTTCTCTGTGGTACTTAATTGAACTTCTCGTGGTGTTTTCGAATTGATAACTTTCCCCTGTTTTTATTGATTATGCATTTCCCTAGAACGTTAGTTAATTTTTTGCTGAGGGAATAATATGAAATTTCTATTAATGGTTTCTAGAATACCAATCTTATCCAATTCTTTCGATTAATCATAATTAATTTTTTACAATGATTGTGTATTGATTTTGTCCACGGAGTGTATGGTTTCTCTGAATTATATATTTTTCTCTTCCCAATAATGTTAGGAAGATAAATTATGGAATTTATGGCTACTCTACATTAATGTATATTCTCACTACTTTGAATGTATAATACTTTTCTACCATAACTTTTTTCATTATTCTATTTGTTCAATATGGTGTACATATATATTTTTGAATTAAACTTGGGTTAACACAGAGGGTTTGGTGATACGAGCGTGCCTCTATTTCATACACATCATACACCACCAACCTTTACATTAGCCTATGTATTGGTAACATTTCTTTTATTTCATCTTATTGAACTTCTTTAGAAAATTTTAGAATTCGTTTACCTCACTTTCTATTTTAGAGAGGTACAACTTGTGCTTTCTTTGTGATATGTCCCTTTACTATGTTAATTAGAACTCTAGTTCTCGTTAATATCCATATTTTCATTGTCTTTAACAATGACTCTTTTCTTTCCTCCATTTTTATTTTTTTTTAAGATAGCTCTGTATATCTACACAAAATATTAAATTTTTTTTTCATATATATACTTCAATATTGTAAAATAGATTTTTTTTTTTTTTTGACAGAAACGGTTATGTTGTATTTATATTCATCTTGGCCTGAAAGCCGAAAATTTGATTACAATGAGGATGTCTAAATCCTGCTGCATCTCCCTGCTAAGAATGAGAATGCAGCTGAAACTTGAAGACTTCTTCCTTGATAAGATATCTAAAAATTCGCTTTAAGAGATTTTTCCCAGCTTGAAGATACAAACGAATTTATTTAAGAGCAAGCAGTAAAACATGTCAACAATCAGCTTAAGGGATGGGTTCCCAGAATTTTTCTTCGTATTTCATCTTGACCCCGACTGAAAGGAGAACAACTTTGTTGGCTTCAGTGTCCACCTCTTTGTTATGAGTTCTCAGCACATGAAAGTAGTTCAAGTTCTGAAAAGCGTTTTCCAAAGCCTTAATTCTAGATATTAGCCTTGCCAGTTTGAGATCCAAGGCTTGAGAATTGGAAACCATTGCGTTTATAATAATCTGGGAATCACCTATAACGTTAGCTTCACTTATACTTAAATCTTTGAGGAACTTGAGGCCTTCATAAAGGGCCAAAGCCTTAGCTTGGATGTTGGATGAGATTCCAAGCCCCCAAGCAAAGGAGTGAATTTTTTCCCCAATTGGACTAACAACAACACCTCCAGCACCAGCTTTGCCCGGATTTCCCTTTGCTGCTCCATAAAAAAAGAGAGAGTGCCTTGAGTGCGAATTGAGCCAATATTTAAAGTCAGTTTCAGATTTCCTTATTTGCCAGTCTTTAAGAGGAGGAGTGATTCTAACTGCTGGCTGAAAATGAAAGTCAAGGAATGATCCCCAAGCAATGTCCTGTTGGTTGAGATTGGAGTCGTCTTTTATATCTATCAAGCACTCCTTTAAATGGAATTTAATCTTGATTTCTAAGACTTTGTGATTCTGTTTAATATTTCTGAAGATTCTTCTGTTGCGTTCTAGCCAGATCTGCCAACAAATAACCTTTGGCAGGACAGCCCATGCAGTTTTGATTATCTAACTTTTGGGAGGAGGGCCAGGATATATGTTTGCCCAATTAGCAAAAATATCAGCAATGGAACGAGGGAGCAAAAAGTTGGAATCCAAATTGTGAAAAAAGAAGCACCAGATCTGCTTAGAAAAATTACAATCAAGGATTAAGTGGACTGTTGTCTTTGCATTATCGTTGCACAATGAACAGATGGAGGGACCGTAAAACCCTTTTCTCTGCAGAATGTCATACGTAAGGATCTTGCCATGGCAGAGAAGCCAAGAAAAAAAATCGACTTTGGGCCAAGAAGGAAAACGCCAGACACCCTGCCAAGGTGCAGGGTTAGGTGGGACGTATGGCCTTTCTTTCAGCTTGGCATAGCCCATGGAGACGGTGTAGCCACTGGCATTCAGTCCCCAGCCTTTTGAATCTCTTTTTCTCATGCGCGTGGGGGCCAAGACATGGAGGAGGTCGAGCAACATGGACCATTCGTTGGCCAGGTGAACCGGCACCTCAATAAGTTTCCAGCCTGCCCAAACAGAATCGCACCAAAGTGAAATATCCCACAACGAACACAGCCCCTCTCTGTCCATCCAACAACCCAGCGCTCTGATGGAGGCTCTGTCTTCAATTGGGTCCTTATTCATGATTTTATCAGTCCAAATATTGATCTTCTTACCATTTCCAGGGATCCAGTAGGAGTGTTCATTGATTAGAGGAGCAGCTTTAGCATATAGTTTGAGAAAAGACGAATTAGGAAAATGGATCACATTGCCTAAACAGCTAGAACGTGGACCTCTGAAGTACTTTTTCCAGAGAGCCAGTTGGGCCCAGCCTGGCTTGGAGGCAACGATGCTCCATATAATCTTAGCTACCATAGCCACGTTTTGCTGGCAGAGGTTTTTGAAATTCAAACCGCCCTCCCAAATTGGCCTAGAGATGGTTTCCCAACTGATAAGAGGAATCTTGTGATCATTCTGTTTTCCACCCTTCCAAAAAAACCTCCGCATGAACTCTTCCATTTTTTTTAGTATGTTTGCTGGAGCAAGAAGCACAACAAATTGAAAAAGAGGAAGGCTGGTAAGCACAGATTGAATAAGGACAGATTTTCCAACAGCATTGAGCCAGGAAAAACCCCACGCCTGGATCCTAGACTTGAATTTCTCGAGCTGAGGGAGCCAATCTTTGCTTGCAGGTCTCTTAAAACCGTTATAAAATAATCTATTTTCTGAATTCAAAATCACTCTGTTTAAAATCTTGGAAGTATAATTTTATCATTTTACACTCTACTCATTGAGAGTTATGGAATGACTTCATTTGATTATAATTAAATTTTATAATCTTATTCTTATGGTTTTAATTCTGGAAAAAAACCTCTTTTCCAGCTTTAGCATATCTTCATCAACTAATTCAAATTTAGTTCTATGAGGATACAACTATTTCCTTAGGTCACTATGGATTGTTCATCTTCTTGGCCTTCGAAGTCAATTGTTAGCACATATGAAGTTTTACTCCATTTATTCCAAGTCAGTCAACACGAAAATGGAAGGCTATACCACAGTTTTTTCCATTTACTACTTTCACTTTCATACTTTCTATTTGGATAATATGGGATAGCACAGATACTTTGTAATAAACTATTGGATAAATTTTTATCTGGGACTGGTTTATAAAGTGGTTTTAATCCTCGTCTCCATTACATGATGATCATATATGTAGGGAATGTTATATGAAATTTAATATGTTTTGGTTCAGTACATATTTATTCCTATATGAATCAATATGCATAGACTAGAAATTTTTTTCCAAATGAAAATGTGTTATACTTCTAGTTAACTTTAAATATGAAGTAATTCATCATTCAGATTTGTATTTATTTTCATGTTATGTATCTAAACTAATTTATGTTCAAAAATTTATCTGTTATTTCTATAACCAAGTTGTACTTGTTTCCTAGAAATTATACTGTAATTATTTAATGAAATTTCAGATAATTAGATGTACTGAAACAACAGATTTACACCCTTGCCCAGGATTTAGAGATTATGTTTGTTTTTACCTACATTAAATTTTTTCTATGTAATTATAAAAAAATATTAACTATAATCCTATGGATAATCTCTCTTAAATACATATGAAACTTATTTGTTTATGGATTACTCACAACATATTACTGTGAGTTATAAAATTAATATACAAAAATTTCGAACAAAATTTACAAAATATATTCCTTTATAACTACATCAGAATTATATAAATTCTAACAGTAAATTAGACCCCAAAACTTCACAGAATGTTCATACTAATCTCGTAAATATTATTTTCCACCCAACCTTGATCTTAATCCAGAACTCCCCCTAATTAGAGACCAATTCCTCTTATGTGTAGACAACCTCTTGCCTAACTAGGATTTGCTTATTTAAGCTTTCTTTCCCTCATCATGTTTCCATAACTACATCTAGTTTATTTGGGATGATGTTTCCCTTAGCCTAAGCTTTACTTTTGTTTTTTCCACAAAATTTTCTTTATAAATAATTTTTCCTCTTTCTAGTTTTATTTTCACCTCTTCTTAGTAATTTTCCACTTTATCTCCCATCTAATATTTTTATTTTATTTTATTTTTCTCTAAGTATTTTTGGAGAATTTTAGGAAATTCATAGGATTCTCTTCCATCCTAATGGATTTGAAATACTGGTCTCCAATTTTCTCTAGTCTTTGCACAATAATAAAATTTCAAATTTATTTATTTCAAAAAATAATATGTCCACATATAGTTTTCCGTTATGTCCACTTTCCCTTTAGGATTATTAATTTTCTATTAAAATCATAAAAATATGGATATTACAAAACACATCAATATTCTTGATGCCCTAGCCACCCCATTTTTTGGGTAGAGCATTACTATCCCATCGAATTGAAGCAAGATAATGACCATCATAATTTCCTTTCCTTAGAACCTATAACAGATTCATTGAATATTTGATAAGATGCCCTTAGGGATCCATGCCAATGATATCCAGTATACAGGGGTGGCTTATAGTATAGATTTAATCAATATTAGTCTGCATGCTCTGGATGACCATTTGCAGTGCCAAATAAATATGTGTTTCTCTAAATTTACAATGAGCCAAGACCAATACGCAAAGCGATAATCTAATGGTTTTAGTCTAAACCCAATATATTTTAGCCCATATTTTAATTCAAGTAGCAAATAAGGAAATCTATTCAAAGAAAAAGCCAATTCCTGCAAGGAAAAACCAGTGGTGGTCATAGCGGATTTATGGTTATTGCATGCCATACCTATAGCAAGTTTGAATGATGGTAAGATCATCCAGAAAGATAAGGAGTGCCCAATAGATAAATTAAGGAAAGTGATTACATCGTCAACAAAATGGAGGTGAGTAAGTGAGCAAGCTTTTGTGATCTTGATGCCCAATAAGAGAACCTACCTTTTCTCCTCAATGATGGGACATTTGAGATCTTCCATAATGAGGAGGAATAGTAGGGGTGATAACAGGCACCCCTGATGGAGACCCCATTCAGAATGGAAGAAGCGTGAGGGAGATCCATTGATGAGTATGGTGAAGGAGACATTAGAGATAAAAAACATAATACAGTTAATGAACATGATAGGAAAGCCGAAATGAGTCAGGAGCATGCGGATGTAGAGCTAATTAGAGTGATCAAATGCCTTAGCAAGGTCAATTTTTAGAATGATTTCTTTGAGATTTTTGATCTTGCTAGAGTGCAGAGCTTCTTTAGCAATACCAATAGCCTCATGGATTTGATGATGGTTAAGAAAAGAAAAATTATCATGAGGGATGTTATTAGATAAGATTGGCTTCAGCATGTTGGTGATGATCGTGGAAATGATATTATAAATGCAATCGTAGAGGGATATAGGCCTGTAATCAGGGAAATTGCAAGGGGAGTCTGATTTAGGAATAAGGACTATGAAGGTGGAGTTGAAAGCATTGTACATATGACTAGATAATTTGGAGTCTTCAACCACTTGAATAATATCCCGACCAAGGATATCAAAGAACTCCAAATAGAATTCTATGGGCCATCCATCAGGCTAGGGACACTTTCCCTTCTTCGACCATTTTAGGTAGACCATAGCTTCTCCATGAAGACATGCCTAGTACGTATCTCGTCCTCCTCTTGGTCCACAAACCGTGGAAAAAAACTAGCAACCTTGATGATCTCGGCCAATGAAGTAGTAGGAAGACCCTTGAAAAGCTTGTGGAAATGTCCAATGCCCATATTAGACACCTGGTGAAAGATATAAGCTTCGTTACCATGTTCATCTTCCAGTTGCCAAAGCGTATTAATATCTCGCCTACCATTTGAAAATTGGTGAAATAATTTAGTATTATCATCACCATTTTTTAACCAAGTGGCTCTACTTCTAAGGTGCCATGTTTCCTCATGTTCTTTCATAACCCTGGATCTTTCTTCCTCTAGATGAATAAGGTCTGCTTTGGTACCCTCTGATGAAAATCCACCATCGACTGAAGCCCCCAAGGATTCAAGTTCCATTTCAATATCCCGAATGGCGAGATCATCTCTTGAATTTTTTCTCCTTAACCCATTTCATCTTTATTTTCTTGACATCAAACATCCTATGAGAGAATATGCCGAGGGGGATAATTCAGGGGAAGGAGGGTGAGAATTACAGTATTGAGTAACCATATTGATATCTTCTGCGTGCGTTAACCAGGTGGAATTGAATTTGAAGGGAATCTTAGGTTTACGGGCCTCCTCAGCAAGCTCTACATATAGAGGATGATGATCTGATATGACCACAGATCCAACCCACTTACAAAATATAGGGGTACTATCCACAAGAGATTCATGAAGTAGGAAACAGTCCAATATTTTTCATAATGAGACTTCTCCCACCCTACGATTACACCAAGTAGGGATAGTACGCAGCGAAGGTATATCCACAAGGTGATGATCCTCCAATAGGTTCATCAATGTTCCAGCTAAATGATCATTTTGGGCTGAGTGGCCCAAAGATTCGGCATGACCAAGAGAGAAATTAAGGTCTCCTCCCAATATCAGATTACCGGCACACATGAAAAATAGATTGAAGAGATTCTAATAGAAGAGTAACTGGGTAGTACAAGGGTCATATACATTCATAAGGAAATAATCTTGGCCGAGTTTAGAGGAGAAGATGTATGTTGCAAGGAATCCCTTCCCGCTCTAGAGATTAAGGAGGTTAATCGAGCAAGGATTGATCCCATGTGAAAGACCCTCATATAATCCTTGAGCATCCAATGCATGAAAAACCCACCTTGGACGAAATTATTGTAGAGAATGAATAATAGAGTCAGTGGGACCAAGGGTTTCCTCGAGGAAAATAATGGCAAGAAGAAGACAATCAAATAATATCTTAAGGGCTAGCTTTTTAGTGGAGTTGGCGAGTCTACGACAGTTGAAGGACATAATATTCATGAGGAAACATCAAGGGTTGACATTTGTTCTCTAAGGACCTGACCAATTGTTAGTTTTCTACCATCAGCAACATCCTAACCTGCTTGGATGATGGATTTAGAGATAAAAGAGTGTCGACCCCTCAATAATTTGGAGATACGGGGAGGGGACATGATACCAAGCCCACCAGATGAACCCGAGGATAATTTGGACATGGACCAGAGAAAGTAGGACTCACTACTCTTGAAGCCAGCAGAAGTCTTAGATGTTGGACCATGAGGGGAATGATCAAGGTTGGTAGGAGGGATGTCCGAATAGATGGGGAGGGGCAAGGAGGGGAAGAATGAGATATGTCGATAGCAAGAAGGGGGGAAGATAAATGAGACATGATTGGATCCTTACCAGATACACAAGAATGAAAAGATAAACAAATAGGATGAGATAGAGGAATATCGGAAGATAGTTCAGCTGCTATAGCACATGCACCAGTGATCCGAGGGGACGGAGGCCATGGGGGAGGAGGATCAACCCCTATACCAACAGCTGATGACTTGTTCCTGTGTACACAAGATGAAGGACCATAAGAATAGGGATGATTCATTGGAACAACATTCTCTAAAGTAGCAACAGGGGAAGCTGGCTCCTTATGAGATGGATGGAAAGGTCAGTCTTTGTATAGATGTCCCACAACATGGCATATTCTGCAGCAAAAGGTACCCTTTTGTATTCAAGGATTTGCAAATGAACAAAATACCTCCATTTGATGGTAATTGATTCCTCCAGACCCTCTTTTTTGTCAAAGTGAATAAGAATGTGTGTTAAGGACATATTTCTAGTTTCCATATATGATTTATTGTGGTCCAAGTAAGTGCCGAGGGAATTCCCAATCTGCTTGAAGATGTCGTCGAAATATAAATGAAGAGGTAGTTCTAGAAGGTGAACCGAGATTAGGCCAGCCCCTAAATTATTACATTCAGGATAAAAAAGTGGACTCCATCTCTTCAATAGAACATGAGCTTGTTCAATATGCCAATACCTCGAGAGAACCCACTGAACGTTATTGGGGCATTGAAAGCTAAGGGAAAACCATCCCTGGGGGAGAATGACAACCAAGGGTAATTCCTCCAAAACCTAACCCCAAATCTCAATAACCCATAGTCGAATTCATGCCAGATTTCATTTTCAACCATGAACATGACCCACCAAAACCCAATCCGGAGTCCCCATGACCTCCCCCATGTGAAGTGCCTCTCCAAGAACCAATTCTATCTTCCTCGAAACAGATTTGACACACTTTTATTTCTTGGAGCCTCAATTAGAATTTTTTAATACCGGGGGATACAAGCCTTCCTCTAACCCTAGATTTAATTCAAACCTATAGCATTCTCTTGGAGAAGGTTCAGAGGATGGACCCACGAAGTATCCCGAGGAGGGCGAGCATGAAACCGACCGAGGAGAGATTTTCTCATAAGAGGGCTTAGGAGAAGAAGGAAGGTGATGGGGGGGAATATAGGCAACATCTGGAGGTAGAGGAGAGGGGGTGACATGAAGGTAGGAGGATAGAAACTAAATAGCCTCTGGGGAGAAAGGATGTTGTCGAGAAAGCTGAGGGGCATTAGGAAAAACGGGAAAGGAATTAAACAAAGAAGATGGGGGATATTTTGAAGGGAGAGGGTTAAGCTACGAGTGGAAGTCATGAAACAGAAGGGTAGATGCTGATGATAACATATGGCTACTCACCAATGAGGAGGGTATCAATAGAGAAAATGGGGCAGATGGTGGAGAAAGATGGGGTGGAGAGGTTGCTCAGATCGACACCTCCTCATAGGGATGGGAGGTGCAATCCATAGGCTCATCATCCATTGTTTCCAATAGAGAAAGATGGCGAGATGAACACCAAACTGTCGATAACGGTCGACAATGAACTTCAAGCGATAGAAGAACAATTCGATGGAATCAAAACCCTAACCCTAACCATATCTAGAAGATAGGAATCTCGACGAAACTGCAGAGCCATTTCATAGTCTCTTTGTTATACCATTTTCATCACGTGAATCTATACTACTTATATTTAATATTATTTATTTAATTTAATTTCAAAATATTAAAATTAGTCAAATATATAGATGAATGATTTTATTTTAATTTTTATTTGCATGAATTTTTTATTTTTATATTTATTAAAATAAATATATTAATTGAACTAATTACTTATAAATATAAATATTAATAAATTTAATATACATTTATTTAAATTGTATATTTATTAAGTATTTAGGGGTTGCAATTCTAAGAATTAGCTCAATTGATCAACTTCCTAAAGCACCTCACTATTAAGAGGTCACTAAGGTCAATTCTCCTTTATGTTTTTTCTGTTGGGCTCCTTTAATGCTACACACATATTTTTTAGTGTAAAACTTTGGGAGGGATAACAACCATTATGCCTAGCCACCAGAAATAACTCAAATTATTAACATAACATAGATTATATTTTTATATAGAGAGATTATATTTATTAATTAAATTTAAATATAAAATAAGAAATGAATTATCATTATTTTAATTTTTATAGTAAAATTGTTTTATTTCTATTTTAGTATTATCATTTCAAAATTTATTATTATTATTATTTTAAAATTTTAATATAATACACATAACATAGATTATATTTATAAATAATATTAAGTAAATCTTGTAATGATGATGATGATGGTTAACGTCCACTATCTTTGGTCTATTGGACCTAAAGAAAAGAGTTATTTAGTTTGATTTAAGATTTTATTCCTATGCTGGAAAAGCTTGGAGAGAAGCCTCCGGAACTCACTACAATTTTGACATCTTGAAAAACTAGAAAGATAAAAAATAAATGATTTTTAATTTAATTAATATAAAAAAAAAAAATTATCATATAATAAATTGAATTGAGTAGTTTTTTTATATTTTTCTTATTAATTTTTCTTATTTAATAGTATATTACCATATATACCTTATAAGATTTATAAAATGAATAAGTATACTATTAAAATATTACGTGTTCACTAAATAAATCAATATAAAATATTGGCTTCATAACTTAATATACATATACATATATAATTTTATTTTATATCCAAAACTCCAATAGTTTTTTCCTACTAAATTGTAAAATTCCTAACAACAAATATATTTATTATTTTTTAAAAATGTTAAACTCCTTACAATACAATTACGTTTATTATTTTTTACAATATTAATATAAATAAAAACATATCAATTAAGATAATATATAAAATGCACATGAGAAAATTAAAACAAGTTCTTTTTATCGATATCGGAATTAAAAATAAAAATAAAAATCTTGAATGCAAATTTATAACAAAATTAAATATAAACTATGTATTTGTACCAAGTAATATCTAAATCACAATTGACGACTTGAAAACGAGGGGTTGCTTATTTGATTGTTTTACCTCTGAACCACAAACAGCTGATAAGCCCTGCTTTCTATGATTGATTAATAATAAAACTAATCCACATGATTGAAATTAAACAAAACGCTGGTGCCGCGATGTCATACCCATAGCACGTGATCTGGTACATTTACCAGTACCCAGAGTTTTGTAACTACTGATTCACATTAGGCCATATAATTCCGTTTCAAGCGCTCTCAATGCTGGGTGTGGCACGCAGAAGACCATCGTTACCCCGCTCTTGGTTTCCGGGGGAGACAGAAATGCAATTGGGCATAACAAAATTTTGAGCCAATTACCCGGCCAACAAATGAGGGGTTCACCCCATCCAAAGTCCACCTGGTTAAATCCCAGCCACCTCCAGTCAGTGAGAAATGTATCTTCAACACACGGAGGCGCTAAAGAGATCTCTTGGCGTGAGCGTTCCATTTCAAGGAACGCTATGGCTGATCTCAGGTACTCCTCATTTACAGCTAACTTTGCATTCTTTATCAACTTTACAGCATGCGAAAGGGATCCATTAACAACCTCTTCCGCTGTACAGCTTCGTGTACATGCCACGTACTGACCATTGCCGTAGGGCCGAGGGCCCTCCTCACGCCCAAATAGATTAAAGTGCACGTTGATTAGACCTAACCTATGTCATGTTTGGTATGATGTCAGTAGTCATATTTCGAACACTGTAAAGTACTGGATGATACCTATGATACATTGTTGGGCCAGATATGAGGAAGATTGGGTTGGAGGGTGCATAATGATGCTCTGAAACAAAAGTCCAAATACATTAAAGTGCACGTTGATTAGACCTAACCTATGTCATGTTAGGTATGATGTCAGTAGTCATATTTCTAACACTGTAGAGTACTCGAAGATACCTCTGATACATTGTTGGGCCAGATATGAGTTTAACGCCGTACAATTTTTAAGAAAGGTTAGGTCTCTCAATTTTGTTAGGTCAGATATGAGTTGTCATTTTTTTAAGGCCATACATTTTTAAAGAAAGGATAGATATGTTTATTAACTTGTCAATATTGAAAGTTATTTTCTCATGTATTTTTGTGTATTTTTTTTTATTTTTATTAATTTAGAGTGAAAGTTATTTTTTCATGTATTTTTATTTATTTTCATCTATATATTTTTTACGTTATTTTTCATGTATTTTTATTTATTTATTTACCAAATGATATATACTAATGTGTCAGGTATTTTTAGATTAATTTTATTTTTATAATTTAATGTATTATTTTTTAAATTATTTTTTATATTTATTTATATCTTATTCTTTTGAATGAGGTTGTATCTAGGGAAGAGCTATCTTTATATAGATTAAAGCACTTTATATTTATATTTATATTTTCAATTTTTTTCAGGTTAATTTTAATGGTAAAAATTTATTGAAATTGTAAATTTAATCTATGTAATATAGACAATCTATCTTATAAGAAATAAGTTTCTTATAGATTAAAAGTTATTTAGGTTTTCAAAAAGAAAAATTAAGTAATAAAATGATACTAAAATATACATTTTTTTCCTTAAATCAAGAAAGGTAACATATCTCTATTAACTTGTCTATATTAAAAGTTAATTTTTTATGTATTTTTTTATTTATTATTTTTTTTCAGGTATTTTTAGATAATTAGAGATTTTTTCAGATAATTAGATCATTTTCATTTTTATAATATAGTGTAATTTTTTTAAAACATATATATAGTAATGGCCTCTAATAATAACAATAATAATAATAAATAATATAATATAATATTAAAATAAACTTTAGATAAATAATATAATATAATATTAAAATAAATAATTTTTATACCTCTAATTTACACTTTTTATGTTGTGTAAATAAACCTAAGTTTGAGGAAAACTTATGGGATAATTATGTATAAACACATTTATTTTTAAATTAATAAATAATTGTGAAATAAATATTAATGTGGTAAAGGCGGAGTAATGGAGACCACGAAATTCTATGCGGATGGACTAGAATTCTAAACTTTCCCAAAATTATGTATAAACACATTTATTTTTAAATTAATAAATAATTGTGAATTAAATATTAATGTGGTAAAGACACAGTAATGGAGACCACAGAATTCTTATCCATGGAGATCGACTAGTATTCCAAACTTTCCCAAAACTCTACAGAAAATATTTGGAGAAAATTAAATAAATAATTTTATTAGACAACGGAAAAAGATCTAATAAAATCCTCAGTAAAGAGGAAAGTTACTTAGAAAATGTAAGAATAGACGTGTGATGACGAAATTTTTTTTAAAGAAATATTTTCAGGAAAAAACAAAGGAAAGGCCTAGGCTATGGGAAACATCATTCCATAATAACGGGACGTTGTTATGGAAAAAATATGAGGGAAATAAGGCTTAAAAGAGCCATCACTAGTGTTGCAAAAGGGTTATGTACACTGGGGAATATTGGCCTCTACTGAGGGGAGAGCTGAGGAGAAGCTCGTGGTTGGAAGGAAAATCAGTCTTCACACATTGGTATGTGCTTACTGTGGGTTTCTAATAATTTTTTAATGTTATATAATTCTTGTAAGTATTAGAATTAGTCTTAAATCATAAAAAAATTATGACTCTAAGGCATGATTTGATGTTATGAAACCAGCTCCAAAAATAGAAGAAAAGAGAGATCAACGCCTTAGGAATCAACCACTTTCAGGGGACAACCTCCAATACATTACATAAATGAACAATTCTTGGATGATACAAATGACCAAAACCTCCTTCTATAAATGAGAGTCCATGGGATCATAATATAATCCTAGCCGACCTAACAATAATAATGTAAGGGTAAAATAATAACAATATAGGGGTTACACGGGTACAACAAGAACAATAAGGGGATTACACTAACAATAATAAGGGACTATACTAGTAATATAGGGACCTAACATGCCCCTCTCCTTCAAAAAAGTGTTGTCCTCAATGATTGAGGAGCTTCGGATGCTTCCGTATAATATTCTCATCCTCCCATGTAAAATCTTCAATGGGTAAGTTCTTCCACTTGGTGAGATACTCTGAAATTGATCGATTTCATAGTTGGCGAGTTCTTGCTTCCATGATTGCTTTAGGTTCCAATATGATTTTTCCTTCCTCATCAAGTTCTGGAAATATTGTTTTAACTGGAAGTTTGTCCCCTATAACCTTCTTTAAGCATGAAACATGGAAAACCGGATGCACTCGCGAAGAAGGAGGGAGCTCCAATTTGTATGTATACCAATATTTTACAACACCTTATAAGGACCATAGTACTTTGGCGATAATTTATTATCCTTCTTAGCTTTCTTGAGAGACGTTTGTTTGTATGGTTGTATCCATAAAAATACCTAGTCTCCTACGTCAAAAATTCTCTCACTACGATGTTGATTTGCTTGTTGTTTAACTTGATATTATGCCAAATTTAGGTTATCCTTTAAGAGTTGGAGAAATTGTTGTTGATGCTTGATGTGATCTTCCACTACTTGAAACTTAGAATTTTATCTTAAAGAAGATGTGATGGACAGTGGATGATATCCATAAATTTCCATAAAAAGGGTCATTTTTTCTACAGTATGGAAAGAAGTTTTATACCACCATTCAGCTAGAGGTAACCACTTGACCCATTGGGTTTACTTATTAGATACAAAACAATGAAGATATCCTTCCAAGAATTTCTTCACTATATTTGTTTAAACATCGGATTGAGGATGATAAGATGAGCTATGAGCTAGTTGAGTACCCAAATAAGAAAATAATTTCATCCAAAAAAATTTAGTAAAAATGCTCTGTCACTTACAATAATATGTGGGTTGCCTTGTAGCTTTTGAATTGTTTACATAAATGCCGTAAAAACTCTAATTTCTTTAAATGGATGAGAGTAAAAGTGTGGATACTTGGTAAGTCTATCAACTACCATCGTGATGACACTCTTTCCTTCGGACTTAGGTAAACCTGTGATAAAATCCATTGAAATATCCCCCCAAAGCTGACTTGGAATGGATAAAGGTTGTAGAAGACGAGGGGTCTTAATTGTCTCAACTTTATTTTGCTAGAAAACCAAACACTCCGCCACAAAATTTTGAATATCAAATTTATGGTCATCCCAAAAAATTATTTCTTCACCCTATGGTAAGTTTTTAAAATTATTACTATCCTCCTAAAGGAGAACTGTGCAATTCCAAAATAATCTTTTATTTTATTTGGGAATTCTTGCAAATATATAAGTGATCTTTGTACCATTAAGAATCAGTTTTCCAACTAAATGTATTAGATGTACTAGTAACTTGTTGCAACTTTTGATTGAGTGTCCACACTTCTTCATCCTTCTTCCATTCATCCCTTTCTTCGCTTATCCAATCTAGTTGGATAATAGAACTGGCACAAAGAAATGCTTACACCTCTTCATCCTTTCTTGAGAGTGCATCTGCAACAACATTTAGCTTCCCTTTTTTGAAGATGATTTCAAAGTCATAACCTGACATCTTTGTGACCCATTTTTGTTGCTCTTCTAAAGATAGTATTTTTTCCAAAATGTTTTTAAGACTATCATGATCAGTTTTTACCTTGAAGTGTCTTCCCCTTAGGTACGGTCGCATTTCTTTAGTGCATGTAGTATTGCCAACATTTCCTTCTCATAAATAGATTTTTGTAAATACTTTCCTTTGATTCGATGACTTTCAAAAGAAATGGGTATTCCTTCTTACATTAAAACAACACCAATTCCATTTCCCGAGGCATCACATTCTCCAATAAAGATTTTTGTGAAGTTTGGCATACCTAAGACCGGTCCTAGGCACATTGCCTCTTTAAGATGTTCAAAGGGCTTAGTTGCTTCTGGATTCCATGAAAATGCATCTTTCTTAAATAATGTTATTAAAGGTGTTGCTATTCTCCCATAATTCTTAACAAACTTGCAATAATACCCTGTTAACCCAAGAAATCCTCGCAACTGCCTTATGGTTGTGGGGACTTTCCATTCCTCAATGGATTTAACTTTTTTAAGGTCTACCTTAACACCCGCGTGAGATACTATATGACCCAGATATTCCACCTCATGTACCCCAAATAAACATTTGGATTTTTTTTCATATAATTGTTTATCCTCCAATCATTTAAGCACCTTGTTAACATGTTGAACATGATCCTTCCAAGACCAGTTGTATATTAGTATGTCATCAAAAAATACTTGCACAAATTTTCTAAGGAAGGGTTTGAAAATGGAATTCATCAACCCTTGAAATGTAGAAGGTGCATTGGTAAGGCCAAAAGGCATGACAGAATATTCATAATGACCCTCATGAGTTCAAAATTTTGTTTTCAGAATATCTTATGTCTTCATTCTAATTTGATGATACCCTGATCAAAGATCCAACTTGGTAAAATAAATTCCTCCATCTAGTTCATCCAATAATTCATCAATCACAAGAATGGGAAATTTATCTTTAATAGTGAGCTTATTGAGTTCACTATCATCTGGACACATGTGCCATCATCCATCCTTCTTGTCCACCAATATGACTATAGTAGAGAAAGAACTTTGACTAGGTTGAAATATATGAGCCTCTAACATATCTGCAATCATACATTCAATTTCGCTCCTTTGGACATAAGGATATCTGTAAGGCCTAATGTTTGGAGGAACACTTCCTGGAATCAAATGAATAGCATGATCATGATCATGAATAGGTGGGAATACTTTGGGAGTTTCAAACACCTTGGAATGATTATCCAAGACTTTTTGGAGATCTGGAGAAATAAATGATTTTTATGTTGGAACTTCTAGTGAGCATAATTATGAAATTACGCCTCATTTTTCTTTCTCCAGAAGATTTTTCATGACATTAGAGCTTAATATATTTCCAGGCTTCCTTGTGATACCCTGTAATTCGATTTTTTTTCCTTCAGAAAAAAATTTCAGGAAAAGTTCTTGAAAATTAAAATCCACCATCCCAAAAGATTGTAACCATTGTACTCTTAGTACAACATGAGTACCTCCCATTTCAATGGAAAAAATTAGACTATTTGATACATATTGCCCCATGTTTAGCTTTATATTATGGCATTTTTCACACCAATTTATAGTTCCTCCAGTTGCAACCATGACTTGACATTTTGGTGCTTGGTATAGGAAACAATTCAATTCCTTGGCTACCTTACAATGGATAAAATTATGGGTAATACCCAAATCAATCAACACTATTACCTTTTTCTTCTTTATATGCCTTTCTATCCTGAGAGTTTGAGACATGCTAATTCCTGCCAATGCATTACATGATATGGTCGGACTCATTTCTTTCTCTTCTAGGGTTGGTTCCAGGTGTATATCCTCTTCTTTTGAAGTTTCTTGTTCATTTTCTTCCTCCTCTTCACAATCTATGTAAAATAATTTCTTCTCAACACACTTATGGCCTTTTGTGTATTTTCTATCACAACTATAGTGAAGCCCTCTTTCTCTTTTTTCTTCCAATTGTTGTGACGTCAACCTTGTAGGTTGTGGAATTCTAGGAGTAGCAACACTTCCATATTTACAGATGTGAGTGGTAGGCTTCCTTGTTGCCATAATTTTGCATTCAATTTTTCTTGCCAACATGAATGCCTTCTCCAATGAATCAGGTTCCCAAACGTGAACTTCATGTTGGATGTTATCCTTTAAATTCCCTATGAAGACATCGATCCTATGTTCCTCTAGAATATCAGTTACCCTTATATTCAATTTTTGGAAGTCCTCAATATTCTCCCCCACTAAACCCTTTTGTTTGAGATTTATCAATTGCATAAAGAAGGTGTTGCTCTTTGTATTCTCATAATGTGCTCTCATTTCCTCCGTAAAAATTCACAAAGTGATCATTTTTTGATGGGAGAAAAGCCATCGATATGATACAAATGTATTTTGTTCTAAATGTAAAGTTGCAATGTGTAACTTTTGTGTGTTTTCCATATTATTGAGATCAAAATATTGCTCCATATGTAGTATCCATGTTACAAGATGCTTGCCATCAAACTTCCTCATATCCATATTTGGAATATGGTGGTTCTTCCATCGAACATTAGAGTTTATGAAATCATGATTAACATTTATTTTGTTTTCATCATGAGTTTCCTCTACTATATTTTATCCATTAGGAAACATTTCTTGTATCAACTTTTTCAAACCTCCCATGTCTTCTTTTAGATCATTATTCATGTTTTCCATGTTTTCTTTCATTTTTCTTCAATATCATGCATCTTAGCTTCCATACCAACTTCCATGCCATCCATCTTAGCTTCCATTCCTTTCTTCAAACCATCCATATTAGCTTCCATGCCCTTCTTCCAACCATCCATCTTAACTTTCACGCCTTTCTTTAAAACTTCCATTTCATTTTTTTTTGCTCTTTGCGAGAGCGAAATTTGGTGCACTTGCTCTTGTAATTTTGATATGTGATGTTGCACTTCTTCCTCTTCATGAGTCATAGAATAGCCTTATAAAGGCTTAATGGGTGTTGAATTATTTTTAGGTGGAATTTTAGAACCTAATACTGATATCTATGCTTCAATATGCCCTTAGAATCACTTCAAACTATTTTTTCACACAAGACTTATGCAATTTGAAAAAATAATACACACTTTTTTCTTGCTTTTGTGGAGCTCGATATTGAAACTGAATTATCTCTGTGATTTTGGATCTTCAACATTTGAAATTCAGCCTTGTAGTAGCCCTTTGAATATTCTTTCTAATGCCACATGACTGACCTAATTTGGATTCTTTAAGATAAATTTATTCCCAATCTCCCACAATGACCTAATTATGGACTGGTTCAGTAGAGTGAACTTGTACGGCGTGCCACATGTCATTGTTTTCTTATTTGGCTGCGAAATTGATAAACATGAAACTAAAATTTGTGTACTTGCAACAAATGTTTACAGAATTCCAGTCTGATGCTTAGAGAGAGAGTTATGATGATTTTCCCATGATCACCTCTTTGATATGAAATTTGGGAGCCTGAAAATTCCCTAACTTTCATAGATCATATCTCCAAAAATATTTTGAACCAAGATCTGAAATTTTTACACAAAGTTCCTCAATATTTTGGCTTTGCTTTGTACAAATTTTAGCTTCTGACCCTTCATAGAAAAACATTTATGGCACAAAATTCCACGATGACCTATTTTAGGTGAAATTCGGAAGCTTGAAAATCCCTAACTTCCACAGATCATATCTCTGAAGATATTACAAACCAATATGTGAAATTGTTGCACGACGGTCCTTACGATTTGGCTTCTTTCTATAAAAATTTCAGCTTCTGAACCTTCGTATAAAAAATGTTGTGGCGAAAATTCCACGATGACCTATTTGGAGCAATGCAACCCTAGAATCCAAACCTTTGATACCAAATGTTATGAAACTAGCTCCAAATATAGAAGAAAAGAGAGATCAACACCTCAGAAATCAGCCACTTTGAGGGGGAAACCTTCAATACATTACATAAATGAAAAATTCGTAGATGATACAAATGACCAAAACCTCCTATATATAGGAGTCCATGGGATCACAATATAATCCTAGCCAACCTAACAATAATAATGTAAAGGCACAATAACAACAATATTACGGTTACAGGGGTACAACAATAACAATAAGGGGGTTATACTAACAACAATAAGGGACTATAGTAGTAATATAGGGACCTAACATTTCATATGTAAGTATATGTACATGTCCTATTAGACGAGAGGTAAAGCTCTATTATGAAATGTTACATGTAAATGTTATTAAAATATTTAGTAAGTTTTTATGTGCATTGTACAATGTCCTTTTTGTCATCTGTATTGTGTAGTGTCCTCTCTATAATTAATTGTTGTGAAGTCTCTGCTTATGTTACACATACTCAATAAATCATAGTATATAAATACCAAAATTTGATATAAACCCATAGAAGGGTCCTATTATGATAATTATTAATAAGTATAAATGCATGGGAGATTTCCATAGAGTACTACTGTCAGTAAATTACATTATATAGAAAATACATGCTAAAATAATATAAATCATAGCTTGCAAGAGATATATACCAAACATGTATATATATATATATATATATATATATATATATATATATATATATATATATATATATATATATATTTCATAAACGCATAAAGAGGAAAAGAGAATTTATATTCTGTTGTACAATGTATATAAAAGTAAAACAATTTCATATTTTGTTTTGTGAATGGATGTGGAAAGAAAGAACTAATATATGGAAGATCTATTAAGAAAGTACTAATTGAACCAATTTACATAAAGAGGAAAAAAATAGATAAATATTGAAATAATATTTCATCGTGAAAGTCTAGAAGGGACAATACATGATAGAGAAATAAATTGGAAAGTTAACTATTAAATAAATAGTGTCCAATTCTCTGAATCTACTGAAAATATCACTATTATCCTCATAGATAAGTGAACAAGATTACATCAAATAAATTATGGCTAATGACCAATTATGGTCTTGGCTCATAAATCCTAAATGTACTCGACTAGATCATGTAACTATAGAATGAGGATGAAGTAACAGGTAATTGACCTCTGGCATAAAAGGAAAAAATATCAATATGAGCTTGAGGGATGATGGCTAAATCCTTTAACTCAATTTAAATACTAGAGAGAAAACCTACAAAAGGAGGGTCTAGAGTTAGAAAACAAATTTACAAATTAATAAAAAGGAATTATATTGTCAAGATGTGAGTACATGTAATGAGTGTTATGACACCAGAGTATACTCTTTATGACTTTATTCTTCCCCCCTACCTACAGTTAAGGAATGTTGTAAGTAAGGAGAACTTAACACATAAATAGAAGAATATACATAAGAAATAAATGTAACTAAATTATGTGGACTAACCTGGATTGGGACGCATGTATGCATGCTAAAATATTGGTCCAAATCTGGTGAAGAGGAACAACCTGGGTAGAGGTTACCCAAATTAGATCATAAAAATTGAATGGAAAACAAATATTGAACATGGAAGTAAAACACTAATATTTTATGATGAGGAATAATAGGGGCGATAATGGGCACCACTGATGGAGACCCCATTCGAAATGGAAGAAGGGTGAGGTAGATCCATTGATGAGTATGCTAAAGGAGAAATTGGAGATACAACACGTAATACAATTAATCAACATGATAGGAAAGCCCAAATGAGTCAAGAGCATATGGATGTAGAGCCAATTAGAGTGATCAAATGCCTTAGCGAGATCAATTTTTAGAATGATGCCTTTGAGCTTTTTGATCTTGATACAGTGTAGAGCTTCCTGAGCAATACCAATAGCCTCATGGATTTGATGATGGTTAAGAAAATAAAATTTATCATGAGAAATGTTATTGGATAAAATGGGCTTGAGCATGTTGGCGATGATATGGGAAATGATATTATAAATGCAATTGTAGAAGGATATAGGCCTATAATAAGGGAAATTGTGAGGAGAGTCTGATTTTGGAATGAGGGCTATGAAGGTGGAGTTGAAAGCATCGTACATACGACTAGATAATATGAAGTCATCAACCACTTGAATAAGATCCTAATGAAGGATATCAAAGAAGGCTAGATAGAATTCGATGGGTTGTCCATCAGGCAAAGGACTCTTGTCCTTCTTAAACCATTTCAAGTATACCATAACTTCTCCATCAAGAAAGGCCAGGTATGTATCTCATCATTGTCTTGGTCCACAAACCATGGAAACAAACCACCAACCTTGATGATCTCGGCCAATGAAGTAGTAGGCGGAGCCTTGAAAATCTTGTAGAAATGTCCAACGACCATATTAGCCACCTGTTGAAAGGTATAAGCTTGGTTACCCTGTTCATCTTCCAATTGCCAAAGGGTATTAATATCTCACCTACCATTTGCAAATTGGTGAAGGAATTTAGTATTATCATCACCATTATTTAACCAAGTGGCTCTACTTTTGAGGTGCCATGTTTCCTCACGTTCTTTCAGGATCTTGGATCTTTCATCCTCCCGATGAATAAGGTTTGCTTTGGTACCATCTGATGAAAATCCACCATCAACTAGAGCCCCCAAGGATTCAAGTTCCATTTCAATATCTGGAATGGAAAGATCATCTCTCGCCTTTTCTCCTTAGTCCATTTCATCGTTAATTACTTGAAATCAAACATCGTATGAGAAAAATATGCCGAGGGGGATAATTCAGGGGAAGAGGGGTGATAATTCCCATATTGAGCAACCATATTGATATCTTATGCGTGCGTTAACCAAGCAGCATTGAATTTGAAGAGGATCTTGGGCTTATGGGCCTCCTCAGCAAGCTCTAGATAGAGAGGATAATGATCTAATATGCCCACAGATCCATCCCACTTACAAAATATAGGGGTACTTTCCACAAGAGATTCATGAAGTAGGAAATGGTCCAATATTTTTCATAATGAGACTTCTCCCACCCTACTATTACGCCAAGTAGGGAGAATATCCAGTGAAGGTATATCCAGAAGGTGATGATCCTCCAACAAGTTCACCAATTTTCGAGGTAAATGATCAGTTTGGGCCAAGTGGCCCCAAGATTTGACATGACCAAGAGAGAAATTAAGGTCTCCTCCCATGATGAGATTATCAGCACACATAAAAGATAGATTGAAGAGATGCTACTAGAAGGGTAACTGGGTAGTACAAGGGCCATATACATTCATAAGGAATAAATCCTAGCCAAATTCAGAGAAGAAGATGTCTGTCGCAAGGAATCCCTCCCCCCTCCAGATATTGAGGAGGTTAATCGAGTGAGGATTGATCGCAAGTCCAAGACCCTCAGATCGTCCCTGAGCATCCAATGCATGGAAAACTCACCCCAGATGAAGGGCTTGCAGAAAATGAATAATAGAGTTGGCAAGACCAAGGGTTTCCTCGAGGAGAATAATGGCAAGAAGAAAAAAATAAAATAATCTCTTAAGGGCTAGATTTTTAGCAGAGTTGGCCAGTCCACGGCAGTTGAACGACATAATCTTCATGAGGAAACCTAAAGGTTTTAAATATGTTATCTAAGGACCTGGTCAAGTGTTAGTTGTCTACCATCAGCAACATCATGACCCGCTTGGATGATGTCTTTAGAGATAAAAGAGTGTCAACCCCTCGATAATTTGGGGATATGGGGAGGGGCAACAATACCAAGCCCACTAGATGAACCTGAGGATAATTTAGAAAAGGATCAGAGAAAGTAGGAGTGACTACTATTTAAGTCAGTTGAAGTCTCAGATGTCATACCATGAGGAGACTGATCAGGGATGATAGAAGGGATGTCTGAATAGGTGTAGAGGGGCAGGGAAGGGGGGCAGGAGATATGGAGATAACAAGAGGGGGGGAAGAAAAATGAGACATGATTGGATCCATACCATATACACAAGAATGAAAATATAAATAAATAGGATGAGACAAAGGAATACCAGAAGATATTTTAGCCGCTATAGCATGTGCACCAATGATCCTAGGGGACAGAGGCCGTGGGGAGGAGGAGAAACCCCTATACCAATAGCTGATGACTTTTTCATATGTACACTAGAGGAGGGACCAGAGGAAGAGGGAGGATCCATTCGAACAACATTATCTAAAGTAGTAACAGGGGAAATCGGCTCCTTATGAGATGGATGGAGAGATCATTCCTTGTATAGATGTCCCACAACATGGCATATTCTGCAGTGAAAAGGTACCTGTTCATAGTCAAGTATTCGTAGACGAAAAATATGCCTCCATTTGATGGTAATTGATTCCTCCAGATGCTCTCTATTGTCAAAGTGAACAAGAACCTGTGCTAAGGACATATTTCTAGTTTCCATATATGATATATCGTGGTCTAAGTAAGTGCCAAGGGAACTCCCAATCTACTTGAAGATGTCGTCAAAATAGAAATGAGGAGGTAGTCCAGGAAGGTGAACCGACATCGGGCTAGCCCCTAAATTCTCACGTTCAGCATCAAAATGTGAACTCCATCTCTTCAATAGAACATGAGATTTTTCAATATGCCAATACCTACAGAGAACCCACTGAACGTGATTGGGGTGCTGAAGGCTGAGGGAAAACCATCCATGGGGGAGAATGACAACCAAGGGTAATTCCTCCAAAAAATAACACCAAATCTCAATAACCCATAGTTGAAGTCATGCTAGATTGCATTTGCAACAACAAACATGACCCACCAAAACTCGATCCGGAGTACCCATGACCTCCCCCATGTGAATTTTGTCTCCCAGAACCAATTCTATCTTCCTCGAAATGGATTTAACACAGTTTGATTTCTTGCAGCCTCGATTGGAATTGTTTGATACCGGGGGATCCAAGTCTTCCTTTAACCCTAGATCTAATGCAAACCTAGAGAAGTCTCCTAGAGGAAGTTCATAGGATGGGCCCATGAATTATCCCGAGGAGGGCGAGCATGAAACCGATTGAGGTGAGATGTTCTCATAAGAGGGCTTAGGAGGAGAAGGAATGTCACGGGGGGGAATAGAGCCGACATTTAGCGGCGAAGGAGAGGGGGTGACAAGAAGGTACGAGGATAGAAACTGAATAGTCTCCGGAGAGAAAGGAGGTTGTCCATAAAGCTGAGGGGCATCAGGAAAAATAGGAAAGGAATCAAACAAAGAAGATGGCAGATATTTGGAAGGGAGAGGGTAAAGATGGGAGTGGGAGTCATGAAATGTGAGGGTAGATGCCGATGATAACCTACAACCACTCGTCGATGAGGTGGGTATCAAAAGAGAAAACATGGCGCATGGCTGAGAAAGATGCGACGGAGAGGTTGTCCATATCAACACCTCCTCATAGCGATGCAAGTTGTAATCCACAGGATCTTCATCCATTGTTGCTAACAGAGAGATATGGCGAGATCATCACCATAGACTATCGATAACGGTCGACAACGAACCCAACAATACCAAATAAAAATGAAAGATAGAATGACAACTGCAAGAGGACTTCAAGCCACTGGAGAACAATTCGGTGGAATCAAACCCTAACCCTAACCAATAGACCTAACCGTAGCTAGAAGGATAGGAATTTAAATGAAACCGCAGAGCCATTTCGTAATCTCTTTGTGATACCTTTTTCATCGCGTGAATCTATACTACTAATATTTTATATTTATTTATTTAATTTAATTTCAAAATATTCAAATTAGTGAAATATATAGACTAACGATTTTATTTTAATTTTTATTTGTATGAATTTTTTATTTCTATATTTATTAAAATAAATATATTAATTGAACTAATTATTTATAAATATAAATATTAATCAAATTAATATACATTTATTTAATTTTTTTATTTATTAAGTATTTAGGGGTTGCAATTCTAACAATTAACTCAATTGATCAACTTCCTAAAGCACCTCATTATTAAGAGGTCACACGACAATTCTCCTAAATGCTTTTCTAGTTAGGCTCTTTTAATGATACACATATGTTTTAGTGTAAAACTTTGAGAGAGATAACAACATAGATTATATCTATATATAGAGAAAGATTATATTTATTAATTAAATTTAAATATAAAAATATGAAATGAATTATCATTATTTTAATTTTTATAGTAAAATTGTTTTATTTTTCTTTTATTATTATCATTTAAAATTTTAATGTAATACACATAACATAAATTATATTTATAAACAATAATAAATAAATCTTTTAACATAATAGAAGTAAAAAATTTAGAAATAATTTATTTTTAATTTAATCAATATAAAAAAAATTACCATATAATAAATTGAATTGAATAACTTTTTTTTTATTATTAATTTTTTTATTTAATACTATATTACCTATATAGGCTATAGTGTTTATAAAATGAATAAGTATACTATTAAGATATTACTTGTTTACTAAATAACTAAATATAAAATATTGACTCCATAACTTAATATACATATACCTATATAATTTAATTTTATATCGAAAACTCCAATACGATTTTTCCTACTAATTTGTTAAACTCCTAACAACACAAATATATTTATTACTTTAAAAAAAAATTAACTCCTTACAACACAATTATATTTATTATTTTTTAAAATATTAATATAAATAAAAAATGTATTAATTAAGATAATATATAAAATGCACATGAGAAAATTAAACTATTTATCGATATCCGAATTAAAAAAAAATGTGAAAATGTCGAATGCAAATTTATAACAAAATTAAATATAAACTATCTATTGGTACCAAGTAATATCAAAATCACAATTGAAGACTTAAAACGAGGGGTTTCTTATTTGACTGTTTTACCTCTGAACCACAAACAACTGATAAGCCCTGCTTTCTATAATTTATTAATAATAAAAATTATTTCGCATGATTGAAACTAAACTGGTGCAGCGATGTCATACCCATAGCACGTCAACTACTACATTTACCAATACCGAGATTTTTTTAACCATTGATTCACATTAGACCATGTAATTCCATTTCAAGCACTCTCAATGCTGGGCGTGGCATGCAGAAGACCATCGTTACTTCGTTCTTGGTTTTCGGGGGACACAGAAATGCAATTGGGAATAAAAAAATTTTAAGCCAATTACCCGGCCAACAAATGAGGGGTTCACCCCATCCAAAGTCAACTTGGTTAAATCCCAACCACCTCCAGTCAGTGAGAAATGTATCTTAAACACACGAAGGCGCTAAAGGGATCTCTTGGCATGAGCGTTCCATTTCAAGGAACGCTATGGCTGATCTCAGGTACTCCTCATTTACGGCTAACTTTTCCTTCATTATCAACTATACAGCATGCGAAAGGGATCCATTAACAACCTCTTCCACTATACTGCTTCATGTACATGCAACGTACTTATCATTGCCTTAGTATCCCTCTTCAAGAGGGGGGGCGAGGGCCCTCCTGATGTGATGAAGACTGTAAAATACACCGATAACTTCACATGGAAATGTAACGAGTTAAAAATTTTGTATACAAGTTACTCATGGGTAATTATCCATTCACTATTAAATATTACTTACTCATCATTACATAGAATGTTTACCATTTCATAGCGTAACTTTAGATTAGGAATAGTAAGCTTCTTAACCATTAACAAATTCCATTACAGTACATTAACATAATACTTTATGATGTAACCTTGCATTCATTTCATTACTCATATAGTCATCACATACTTGCCATTATGAACATCATAACAAGAAAGGAATCATCATCATCAACTTGACACAATAATCAATCACATATTTTAACACCAATATACCCTAGAAACCCCATAGGGTGAAAACAAGCAAACGTTTAATTTTATTATTAAATGCTCATGAGGGTGATCAGCCCTCACTTAATGGCTTATAAGGGATACCATCCCTTAACCATCGTTTATAAATCTTACAAGGAAATATACAAATATCTATCTTAAATCGATTACAATAAATATGATACCATTTACCCTCTGGTCTTCATGTCTTCATATCTCGATGGCATGGATGTACCTACAATGGTCCATCGTACACTAGATCATCTGGTAGTTCACACTCATCTGCATGAACCATTAATCATTTACCTGCCACCAGGTTCAGCATACTATTTCCTTCATACGTATCACCATCATTCCCTTCTAATGATGACTTCAACATACAGTGATGTCAATATTCATAAAGTATTAATCAACTATTTCATATATCTATACTAGACAGGCTTCTCCATCTACTCTTGTATATTCATGACATGAAAGTAAAATACCTTGACATTCTCTCTTTAACAACACATACTACATATGTGCTAGTTATAAGTAATCACATTAACTAATGCTTCCCTTGCATAAGCACACATTCCTATAAGAAAATAGCTACAACTCCCTAGCATTTCTTTAAAATAAACTGATACATCAGTTACTATATTTGTGCATGCGATTTACATATATTTTAATCAAAATAGCTAACCCTTAAGCTATTACCTTTTAGAGCATGGAATGCAAGCTAACATATCAAATGTTGCTCCCATGCAAATTCATATAGATTCCAAAAGAGTCTCCCCAAAGGAGTGCTTACACAACGAAGCACATAGCTTCATTCACGAGTCTTTCCAAAGAAGTACTTAATACCAGAGAACATGAAAACACATATTTCCAGGAAATATAACATAAAACATGTCTTATTCTCCAATTTTTATCCCAACATTACCCATACATGTATATCAATTAACCAAAACAAATGTATATTCTTTCCAATGAAATATAATACCAATATTGCATGCCTATGCATGATCTTATTCCAAAAGAAATTAACGTCATAATCATGATAACATAAAAGTAATCACACAATTTATTTTTCTAAGAAATATAATTCAATAGTTCCTTTATCTATGGATTTATTCAATAACTAAATTTTACGAACACCATGATAAACTATCCATGGATTTATTACATAACTAATATTAAAAACACCATGGTAATCTATTCATGGATTTGTTAAATAATAAATATTTAACAACACCATAATAAACTATATATAAATATTCACAACATAGTTAATGTATGCCTACAGATTCATAAAAACTCTTCCAAGAATATTAATACGAGAAAACGTCTCTTTTCTTCTTCATCGCACATGAAAATATTTCAAGAGTTACCCTCTTTAATCTACATTCATTTTCAAGAAAATAATATTGGATTTATTATCACTTCTTTTCCAAGAACTCTGAATTTTCACTATTGTCAAGAACTTTGAATTTTAACTATTGTTTTCATTCGTGCAAATACATGTTCTTGTTTCTCAAAAGAAAAACTATTAGAATGCATGTACTTTCCAAGAAATATGTCCAATATCTAGTGTTTTCATGATTTCTTTGTCTTCTTGTGCAAGGTTTCCATATATTCTTTTTCAAGAAATATAACATAGTAGATGTTAAGTAAAATCTGGCTTGTGCACCAAGTACATAAAACCTTTCTTGTGCAAGAAGTAAACATGGAAAATATTTTGAAGAAAATGATCACCAGAAAATAAGAAAACATTACTTATCTCATAAAGTTCCATCTCCTCATGTCGTTATTTGATTCTCGACATAGAGAAAGCAGTTCACATGCAAGTTGTATGATATTCACACGAACCACATGACCCAAATCCATGTTTCAGGCAACAATCATTTCTGGTCTTGGTTGAAACACTAACAGATTTTTGACCAACCATGGATTAGACGCAGGGCTAAGTCTCACTCAAACCTACGCACTCGAACCAACCAAGGGCTCCATAAAAATCTTTTTGGTATATCGATGGAGGAATCTCCTTCCAAGAACTAGAGGAGCCGTGTTTGTTTTCCCATCTCCCAACTACACCTTTCCCTAAGTAAATAAATACTACTCAGGTCGTTATCAAGAATTGGTTCTACATTAAATTGAATCTTTATAAAACAGTTAAAATATAGTAATGTAATAATTATTTACCATGTGAATTCACGTAAGAGGTCTATTACATACTCTCCCCCTTGAAGAGAACACTTTCCTCGGTGTGCTTCTCTCACTAAAACTGAAACTTATACTCATGATATAATGATATAAACAACCTAAAGGGGGTCATTCCCCTTCATAATGAAACACTTTCGTTTCCTTAAATACCATTAATTGAGACAATAATGTTTTTATCCATAGTCATAAGCATGTATAGCACAAAGAATATTTCATTTCCATTTCTAACTGCTCATTCCTTATTCAATTCATAAAAGTATAGAAAAATCTCTATACGAACTTACCATTATTTACCAATTACTATTGGAAGAAATGATGGATTTTATGCAAGCTCTCATAGAATGGTTGAACACCAATCAACACTTCCTGGAAAGAGCCTGTAGTGTATGACTAGCCATTCAATCACATTATTCACATAGTTTCAATGAAATGAAAATACTTGCAACTATCAAACATTCTTGCAATATTAAAAGATGTTTTAATCAAAGTACTTCCACAAGTACTCAAAGAGCACCAACTCTCTAATCATTGCATCACGTGCACACTATCTTAGCTCCTGCTAAAGACATCTACACAGTACTTCTAAAATTACTCAGAGAGCACCTAGCTCTCAAATCATACCAATGGTCAATTAATGCACCATAGGCATATCCTAGCCTCTGCTAAGACATTCAAGAAAATTAGTAATAAAATAAATGAACTTATACATTCAGTAATTCATTTTAATATAACACATAACTTATTACTTAACTTGTTCCATTATGAAAGCCACAATGGTAAACAAAATTATCCTCCTAACCCATCGGAGTTGGTTTCCACAACCAAATCGAGTCATTTTCACATCGAGACAATCAATCTTTCCATATTAATTCAAAATAGCACAGCACGCTAAAAAGTATTTATACTTATCTGGAGATTTAGTCTTTAAAGCTGTGGTACTCCCAACCATCAAGGGAGGCTATTACGTCCTCCACTTGCCCCTAGCTCCAGAATCTGGATGGTGCCACGGGTTAACAGTGGAAATAATTCTCTTTCTGCTATGACCTCTGGATGGCCAATCCTATCAAACTCAGAAATTCTGGTTCTATAGGGGTTGCTGTGAGTTATTTTCAACTGATCACAACGAGCTTTAGAAAATACTCCGCTTACCATTTTGCACAGAACCCCTACTCCTCCTCTGGGATTCAGCTTTATCCTCAGAGGAGTAGGTAACTGTCTTTCCAGCTGTCCCCAACCACCTATTCTTGGAAACATTTTTACCATCAGATTAAAAATATTTTCTTTTCGTTAGTTAATTTCAGCAAATTAAATAATTTTATTTATCAACAGTGATGATTTAAGTTTTTCTTGCCAGATAAAAGAAAATTAAACAAATTGTCTTTAACTAGTTAATACTAGTTAACTTTAATGAAGTTGTCACAACTTCCCCCCTTGGAAGTAACATACATGTGTTGTACATTATTATTTCCGAAATCATTAAAACGTGATACTTTAACATTGACTGTTGCAATTCACATTGCAATGTTTGTGATGTTTTATTTTCACAAATTTTATGTTTCCATTAAGCTACCCATGCTTACTATAAGAAACAATGCTAATCGTAAATATGCATTTCTCAAGCACATATTATCTTACGCAATCATTTTAAGTTCCTGCATAAAATGTTGTCATGCATACAATGTCATCGTGCATAAAAGTATATGCAAGTATTCATTAATGTGTATGTGTCAATAACGATTAGGGTATGATTGCAAACATTTCCAATTCCCATAATGTTTTGTTCCAACAGACTGACACACGAAGTAATTATCATAATTCACTTGTTCGCAACTTTCAATTAGCTTTAGTCAAAATCGATTCGTGCATATAACTTTCATTAGTTATTCATTCATAAATAATCAATTCTATTAATAATTTTAATGTATCCATGACACGAGTCATTGTAAAAATAATCATTCCATGCCACTAATAATCTTAATGTATTCATGACGACTCATGCAAAAACTAGTCTGTCAACTAGTCATTTAGTTAAGTCTCACAACTTGACCCATTAAGAGGCTTCATTCAATTTAATTTTAACACTCTATCATATTATAAGGACTTTCCTCATATTTTTCATTCATGCATTAGTTTCACACACCATCACTATACACATTCATCTTTTTAAAGTAGTGCATGGTAACTTTAGAAATTTTATTGCATGCAAAAACAATTACTTCTTTTCAAACTATAATGAAAGGTAACTATTTTTCTTTCATGCTTTTTATACTTTCTTTCCTAAAGAAATAAATAATAATACACATATTAAACTCATAGACATATTCTTATGCAGAAAAATTATATTATAATAGCATGCACATTTTTAAGAATTCTTTTGAATAGAAGCTAATCTCATGCAATGCCATGTATATAAAAATTCATTTTTAAAGGAAATAAACATGCATATGTATAGACTTCTTAAAATAAAATAAAATAAAATACTTATCTTTATTTCATTTGAAGAACTTCTCTCCCTACTGCAGTACTCATCCCCATCAGGAAATTCATATTTCTCCTCTACAACAACATTTTATTTTAGCAACATCGAAAAGATTTTATAGCATGATTAGATAAAACCTTAATCAATAAATAATCAATCTTTGAGTGATCCTTTAACACCTATTCATGTGCATATATGAGAAGTGAATACAATGTCACAACATGCTTTCTTCTAACATCTCTACATTAGTGTGAGTAAGTAATTATCAATTCATTTCAAATAACTCCCACATTATTATGAAAATTTTCACACACGCACACATTCGTACAAGACAAATCGCTATATCTGTTCAGAAATTCCTTTAATGGAAAATGACACAATGTGCATTCGCTTTACTTAAAATTTTACAAAAGACCCACCACTTCAGATTTTTCCTTTGGAGCATGCAAATATAATAAATCTAACGCATTGGCTATTGTTCATATGCATACAATGCATAGAGATTCTAATCTTAATTTACCAACAGAGTACTTAACATAATCGAGTAGGCAAACTCATGATTCCTCTTCGAGGAAATATAACATAATAGTTATGATAGCATAAATTACTCACATACTCAATAGATCTTCTCTCCATGCAAAGAACCTTGTTCCTCTATGATTCTACATGCAAGTTTCTCATGCTTTGCTTCCAATAATTTACCATAGATAACCTCTTTTATGCATAAAAACTAGGCAACACTAACAAGGTTAACTTAACCTTTAATATACCTAAATCAAGAAGTTGACATAATCCATCTAGCAATGTAGTATATTCAAGAGGTTATTCTCTTTAGCCTATATTTATTTTCAAGAAAAGAATTTGGATTCCTTATCATTTAACACACCGGTACGAAATCCCTTTTAAAGAAAACAGGCTTCCTATCTTTTCTTAAATAAGATATATATAAAGGTAAGCAAGTTTACTTATTTATGTTTTACTACTGCTCACACCTTTCAAGATACATACTAGTAATCTTTGCAAGAACTCACATGGGTTCTTCTCAGCAAAACTAGCATAGTAGTTTGGTCTTTTACCATGGTATATCTCTAGGAATAATATATTTCTAAAACATTAACATAATAGAAATCTTTTCAAGAACTTACATTGTAAGTTTGTCTTTATGTACATGGAAAAGATATATCCTTTTTAAAGAAACTCTAACTTCATTTCTATTTACTTTATACACATTCTATTTTCCATAAATCCAATAACTATTGTTTCAAGAAAAGAAAGATAATAATACCTATCTCTTGAAACTCTTTATTCAACCTGGATTAGAGATGCGATGCCTTCCTTCACATATGCGCATTTCATCTCGGATCTCTCAATTTATTTTTGCTTAAAAAATCCCAAATGCATTAGTGTTGCAACCTTTAGCTCTGATACTGTAACACCCCCAATTCATGTGTTTGAATTTCAAAGTTAGACATTTGAACTTTAATCCTAAGGGGAGTGGACCCCAAAGGATAAATATGTTGTGAAAGTAATTAAATATTTAATTGAGGAAATGAATAAAATGATGTTGTGCAGATTGACCAAAATGAGATTTATGAGATCACTTGCTAAATCCATGAGGACGGATGAAGCAAATATTTCCCCACAATCTTTCAAAAATCCTTGAAAGAAATTAATTCTAAATTTAGATTTTTAAGGAAAAATCTGAATTCCCCAATGATGAGGAAAGTAGTTGGGAAGAGGTAAAAAGATGGAAAAGTTGGGAAAAGCATAAAACAGCTTTAAATAATCCCTAAAATTGGAAGCCTAGGCAAACAAGAAGAAAAGCATCATGAGATTCTGGACGCATAATTAGAAACATGCTTTGGGGAACAATAGCTTAAATAAGGTGCTCCTAAACAGATTAGAGGTTGATCTGTTCTAGGAAATGATCTCAGCTCGGGGGTGAGTTTTGGGAGACAGAAGGAATCTATGGTTGGGAGGTTGGAAATTTGCATGAGTGGTATGTCTTTAAATTTTTTGATGTGTTTATCTCATAAGGAATGAATTGGCTACATATAAAAGTTGATTGCATACTAGAGTTATAAATGCTATATTTAACAGAATTGGTCGTAAGGAATTCACCTTTACAATTCTGCATAGTTGTAGAAAATAAATCTGGGGAGTAGAATCCAATAGAATCTCTAAACCAGTGTCGATTTAAATCTGAAGATATCTATTTCTCCACAGACAAAAAGACTAGTGATTTAACTTTAATCTGCTTCTGATTTATATATCGATTCTAACTCATATATACATAGGAGAAAGCAATATGAGATTTTCTATATTGTACTGGAAAATAGAAGTATAGGAACTGTTATCTAGATTGTGTATTAAGTGAAGAAAACAAAATATGTACCGACTAACTTCTCGGATCAGTACTCCATTTATACATGAATAGAATCACAATATCCATTTATGTCTGCATGTAGATAAGTAACACTACATCAAAAGGAAGCCCATAACAAAATTCATGGATTACAACTAATGTGTAAAAAGAAGGATAAGCAGGAAATTTAACATGCAGTTTGAACATACGCAAGCCATAATTACCTGTACATAATCTACTTGATTTTGTGAATAAAGGAGAGGAAATTATAGTGTCATATTATAAATGCAAATGTTTTCCAGACATAGATCTATATCAATATACATATTAGTACATCACCGTAGATGGTTACCAAGCCTGACGAGGTATGATGCTAAACATTTACCTATTGCAAACTAATACTTATCTTAATCCTGAACCCATCAAAAGAGCATAGTTGACAATACTTGGTACTATTTCAATAATAGGGAAAATATTTAGCAATATTATTATCAAATTCAAATCTAGTGTGGTAGGATAAAAACACACAAAATGCCTTTGATTTCTAGCAAACTGATGGTAACAATAAATGAGGCAGAATAATCACTGAAAAGCTACACTCAAATTCAGAGTTATAAACTGTGGTGAAACCAAGCTTACTGTGAAGGAGCACACTTAAACTGATAAATAACATAACCTTTACTTTCAGGAATCTAATCTAACCCCGGTATGGCCTGTAAGCAGTAAGGTCACAACACACAAACGAGTCGGAAAATTCGTAGTTGCAGAACAGTGCCATAGATAAGTATAAATTGAAACTCAAGTTAAAAGAGTAAAATAATATCCTTGTTGCAGATACATAAGAATAACCATAAGCCAAATTGATATTAGGAAACTGACAGAGTTATATAAACAAAGTATTCCACGATACAAGTCCACTGTGGCATGGGCACAGTATCAAAATTTTAATGTTTCCCAAACCGAGCTAAAGAACGAGTCTGGGTTGAACCCAAAATCTGAATAACTAAAATTATACAATGATATCAAGCACAGTATTAAACTGTTGAAAACGTTCTAGAACGAGGTGAAGAGAACTGGTTCCGTCAAACCAACGTTCTACGAGTACCGACCTGGAAAGGACCAAAGAAATTTTATGTTAAGGCTGACAAGAGCTACGACTTCCGTGGTTCACGAGAGAGAGTAATAAGTCATTTGTAATTACCTGCAGGAGTAAAACCTTCAATAGGAGTACAATTTATAACAAACAGGAATGCTATTAAAACAAAATTTTACCAATTGAGAAACGACCATTACCTGAGGCACGAGAACCTCCAGGCTGACGAGGGCCTATCATGTACATAGGGGAATGACATAAATAAGCATACGACAGAGAATAGGTGTTACCACAAGTATGAAGTAGTTTGTGCTTGTATAAACGAGTAGTAGAATTTCCTACCTATACCGGTCGAGAAAAATACCAAACTAGAATGTCGAAACGGATCTATCGCCATGTGGAGGGCCCAGACAAACTTTTGGTGGGTGTAAGGTAGAAGACGAATATCATCTAGAACCATTAACATAATGGTTCAGTCTCGTTTTGGAGAGGCATATAGGACAATGAAATAATCAGAACTTAACCCAGCAAATCAAAGCACTCGAAGCCGCGGAGCCGAAACTCTTAAACAAGAATAAGAAAAACAAAAAAAAATTAAGAGAATTGGCAGACATGAAACTATCTGTATAGCGTGATGGGAAGCCATCACTGTAAATCCAAATCGCAGAAATTATTCAAAGCACATAAGCTATACCCTAAACGAAAAATGGAAAATTCATGGTAGGCTATCAAAATTGAGCATGCACTTCATAAACTCAGTAAGTGGCATACCTGCATGATTGAATGGAGCCTGAGGATAGGTCGCCGAGATGGATAGATGCAGGATCAATCCTCGAGGGAGTCGAAATTCACTGGTAAGATACCAAACGGATACGAAGGAAGAGAAAAGAACTGGCAAACCAAATAACACTGAGATTTTATATCCATATAACCCTAACACATCGGTGAATCCACATCATCCACATGGCAAGATCCGAAGGGTGAAGCCACGTATCAAAGAGTTGAACGCGACATGTACACCAATACATCAACATTAAATGTTATTAGTAAGACTATAAATGTCACCACAGGCTAGTCGTGCCATCGAAATTGCAATTGCACCAAGGGAGGCTGGCGTGGTGAGTTCCAGCGTTACGTGGAACAAACCCACGTGACGGTACACTGAACGATACTCATTCCAAACCACACAAAAAGACCCAAACTCTTATACAGGCTTTCGTGGAAAACGAGCAGTGCGTCTCAACTTACTTAATTAAAATTTCCAATTCACATGACGTGTATATCAATGTAAAGGCGTTCGATTAAATTAAATGAATAGCCATGAGTGGCTGTACGCAGAGTTAATAAGATGGATCAATTAAATCCAATTATGATTTCTACCTTGTAAACGAATGGTATCCCGATGTAACCGAAGTGGTCTCACCTAGGTCTATCGAATTATAAGGGTAGGGTTAACGTGTGAAAAGTAAATATGTTCCCCACTTATTTATGAAACGATAAAATGATATTGAATGATCAAGGCTTGATTTCTATACAAATAATGTAAGATATCAAAGTGGGATTTGGATAGACAAACCCATTGTATTTGTATTGTAAATATAATTAGGGTTAATAGTATTAATATGGTTATATCCAAAGGGGGTTGGATATATTTGAGATTTGTAAACAAATCATAATTGGGCAAACAGTGATGATGCGCATAAACCATCATAATTATAGCATAACATCTTTTCTAGAATTTAAATTTAACAAATGAAGGCTTGAGAGAAAAAAAAATGTTGGAAGGGAAATGGGAGGTGTGACAAATGGTATCAGAGCCCAAGTTATAAAACTAGGCTGGTGACATTGTGCTCACTGTTGCTGTATGTTCACTGTATAAATTGATATTATGAAAAAAATTATATTTTTATTTCCACTGATCTGTGTTGTGTAGTGTACAGTGGTGTTGGAATGGCAGAAGGTGGGGAAATTTATGTTGATCTGCGTGATGAGGATAATGCACCAGATCCAAATGCGCCCATGATGGCTATGTTGCGGGAATTGCAACAAGAGTTAGCTGAGATAAAAAGCCAGAATGACAGATTCTCATTAGCCAGTGAGGAGCAGGAAAATCTCATCAGAGAATTAACTTCGCGGAACAGCCAAGAAGGCGAAGGTTCCGGAAAGAGGAAGACTGATGAGTCTGAGGATGATGATGTTGTTAGGCATCAATACAAGCAGAAAAAGGAATTACAGGGGGAATTCCAAAAAATCAAGCCTCCCTCCTATGATGGGGAGAAGGAGGAAGATGCAGAAGCTTGGTTATTGAACATGATCAAGTATTTCCAGGTCTATGAATATGAAAGCAATCTGAAGGCCAGATTAGCTATTTACCAGCTACAAGGTAAGGCTACCTTGTGGTGGGAAGAGATGAAAATGGTCCATGCCATTGATGAAAAGACAGTTACTTGGGAAGATTTCCAGGTTAAGTTCAGAAATCTCTATTTGAATGAGTGTTACTATGATTACAAAGCAAAGGAATTCCATGAACTTAGACTGGGACAACTCACTATTGATGAGTTTTTTACTAATTTTACAAATCTGCTGAGATATGTACCCTACATAAGGGAGGAAAAGGAAAAGGTACAAAGGTTTCTGAATTGTTTGCCTACTATTTACAAAGAGAAAATTGAATTTGATAACCCAAAAACAATGGACGAAGCTGTTAGAAAAGCTAGATTGTGCTACCAACAGTTCAAAAGCAAAACTGAATATGGAAAAAACTGGGTAAATAATAACGAATTCAAAGGGAAGAAGCAGAAACCAGCCTATTTGAAGAATTTTGGCAGAGATCATCAGCAGAAAAAGTTTAATAAACCCAAAGAAAGTCAAACTGCTCAGTCCCAAGTGGCCTCAAAACAAGTGGATGGAGACAATAAGAAAGAGGGCACACTGAAAATGATAGAACCCCTGAAATGTTGGGGCTGTGGAGAACCTCATCTTTTGAGGGACTGTCCTCATCGAAACATTCAGATGATCATGAGAGATCGAGAAGCTACAAAAGTAAATGACATAGCCAGAAATATACCAACTATCAGTGCAGCCTTGGAAAATCGACAAGCAGAACATCAAGCTACCATGGTCGAAATGGAGGGTAAGATTTATGACCTATCTATTACTATTCTGATTGATGCGGGTGCCTCTTTGAGTTACATTAGCCCAAATATTGTAGAAAAATGTAATCTAAAACCTGAAAAATTTCAACAGTCATGGTTGGTTCAGCTGGCCACTGGAACTAAGAGGAAGGTAACACATAAATTTCCCCGAACAGTAATAAAATTAAATGATTTTCACACAGAAGTAAATTTGAACATTCTGCCCTTAGATTCATATGACCTGCTGATAGGAATGGACTGGCTGGAAAAGAAGAAAGCCTTAATGAACTGCTGGGATAAGACTCTACATTGTGTAGATGAAGAAGGGAAACCTTTTATTCTCAAAGGAAAACCAAAACCTATATCTGTAAGACAAATATCAGCACTGCAAATAAAAAGAACAGCTAGAAAAGGATATCAAGTTTATGCAGTACAGGTGGAAGAAATGGAACAGAAAACTGAAGAAAACATGTTGGATGTATTACCAGTGATAAGGGAATTTAAAGATGTTTTTCCAGATGAGATCCCTCATCTTCCCCCCAAAAGAGAGATTGACTTTTCAATCGATCTGGTGCCGGGAGCAGTGCCTGTTTCCCGAGCCCCTTATCTAATGAGTACCCCTGAGTTGATGGAACTGAAAATGCAATTGCAAGAAATGTTAGATAAAGGGTATATTAGACCGAGTGTGTCTCCTTGGGGAGCACCGGTGCTATTCGTGAAAAAGAAATATGGAACTTTTTGGATGTGCATTGATTATCGTGAATTGAATAAGATGACCATTAAAAATAGATACCCTTTGCCTCGAATTGATGATATTTTTGATCAAGTGAGAGGGGCTTCAGTGTTTTTGAGGATTGATTTAAGGATTGGTTATCACCAGCTTAGAATCAAAGAGAAAGACATCAGCAAAACAGCCTTTCGAACCCAGTATGGTCACTACAAATTTGTAGTCCTACCTTTTGGGTTGACAAATGCCCCTGCCACATTTATGTGGCTGATGAACAATGTATTAAATAAGTACTTGGATAAATTTGTCCTTGTATTCATAGATGATATCTTAGTCTACTCAAAAAGTGAGGAGGAACATAAAGAACACTTGAGGATAGTATTGCAAACTCCGAAGGAAAACTAGCTATATGCCAAGTTTAGCAAATGTGAATTTTATAAAGATAAGATCCAATATTTGGGTCATATTATTTCTGAACAAGGCCTTGTTGTTGACCCTGAAAAGATAAAGGCTATAAAAGAATGGCATGTGCCAACTGATGTTTCAGCAGTGAGATCATTCATGGGGATTGCAGGCTATTATCGCAGATTTGTCAAGAGGTTTTCTACCATAGCACATCCCATAACATCATTACAAAGGAAGGGTGTCAAATTTGAGTGGACTGAAAAATGCCAAAATAGTTTTTACCAATTAAAACTAAAACTTACTACAGCCCCTATACTGAAGATTGCAGATCCTGATAAAGAATTTGTGGTATGTACAGATGCCTGTAGAGAGGGGTTGGGAGGAATTATTTTACAGGAAAATTCAATTATTGCCTATGAATCTAGGAAACTGAAGATACATGAATAGAATTATAGTGCCTATGATTTACAGTTAGCAGCTGTTATCCATGCTTTGAAAATGTGGCGACACTACCTCCTTGGAAAAAAATTTACATTGATGACTGATCATATTAGTCTCAAATATTTCTTTTCCCAAACTGATTTGAATGCTAGACAAGCCAGATGGCTGTCTTTTCTAAGTGAATTTGATATGGATATAAAGCATATCAAAGGGAAAGAGAACAAAATTTTTGATGCTTTAAGTAGAAATGCTTTTCAAATTATTGGCAGCAGTGGAAGTAGTGGCCAGATTGATTTGGAAGAATTAGTAAAACATGCAACAAACCAAGATACAAATTATGAAACACTCCTGGTGAAACTACAGAAAAAAGAGGAAACTAATTTCACTCAAAACCAAAAAGGGCTGATCTGTTATAAGAACAGGTTATATGTTCCAAATGTAGAGATGTTGAAAAAAGAAATTCTAGATGAATATCACAAACAACCATATGCAGGACATCCAGGATACCAGAAAATGTTAACAGCTCTGAAAAAGAAGTTGTTCTAGCCAGGAATGAAGAGAGATGTAGCAGAATATTTAACTAAATGTATGGAATGTCAACTAGTCAAAGTTGAGCATCAGCATCCTGCTGGTATTTTAAACCCTTTGCCGGTTGCAGAATGGAAATGGGACACAGTTTCCATGGATTTTATAACAGGATTACCCAAAACCAAATACCAGCATGATTCAGTAACGGTAGTAGTAGACACTTTAAAAAAAGCTGCCCATTTTATACCAGTGAAATCTACCTTTGGAACAACTCAAGTAGCGAATGTGTTCCTGAAGGAGGTAGTAAGACTCCATGGGGTTCCAAAGGTGATTGTTTTTGACCGAGATGCTAAATTTACAACAACTTTTTGGAAAGGGCTATTTGGAGGGATGGGTACTAAATTGAGTTTTAGCACTGCTTACCACCCTCAGACAGATGCTCAAATGGAAAGAACTAATCAAATTTTGGAGGACATGCTGAGAATGTAGGTGATGGATAGACCATCAAAGTGGGAAGATTACTTGCATTTAGCTGAATTTGCCTATAATAACATCTACCAATCCTCCATCAAAATGATTCCGTTTGAGGCACTATATGGAAGGAAGTGTCATACTCCTTTGAGCTGGAGTCAACCAGAGGATAAATTGATGTTAGGGCCAGATGCTTTACAAGAACTGGAAAGAATTGTTAAACAGATACAAAGAAATATCAAGACAGCACAAGATCGTCAGAAAAATTATGCTGATAAGAAGAGAGTACACCGAGAATTTAAAGTGGGGGAGCATGTGTATTTGCGTATTAAACCCAAAAATAGCACCCTTTATGCTGGAAGTTGTGCCAAACTGGCTCCTAGATACTGTGGTCCTTTTTGAAGTATTAGGAAAGGGTGGGGACCCGGGGCAGACATGCCGCCTTACCACCCCATGTTAGGTTTCATTATGATGTGTTTCATGTTTCGTTGTTAAAAAGATATGTGCATGATGCTTCTCACATAGTTGATTGGAATGTTGTACAGGTGGAACCAGAAGGGGAGTTTCTGCCAGAACCGCTTCAAATATTAGAGCGGGAAGAAATTGAATTGAGGAACCGAACGGTAGCAAGAGTAAAGGTGCATTGGAAGCACTTTACTGCTGAAGAAGCTACCTGGGAAAGAGAAGCTGAAATGATGGAAAAATATCCATTTTTATTTGCAAGATGAACTCTAGTAGTTGAATAACAACACCAAGCACGGTGTTTATTTTCAGAGCGGGAATATGTAACACCCCCAATTCATGTGTTTGAATTTCAAAGCTAGACATTTTAACTTTAATCCTAAGGGGAGTGGACCCCAAAGGATAAATATTTTGTGAATGTAATTAAATATTTAATTGAGGAAATGAGTAAAATGATGATTGTGCAGATTGACCAAAATGAGATTTATGAGATCACTTGCTAAATCCATGAGGATGGATGAAGAAAATATTTCCCCACAATCTTTCAAAAATCCTTGAAAGAAATTAATTCTAAATTTAGATTTTTGAGGGTAAATCTGAATTCCCCAATGATGAGGAAAGTAGTTGGGAAGAGGTAAAAAGCTGGAAAAGCTGGGAAAAGCATAAAACAGCTTTAAAGAATCCCTAAAATGGGAAGCCTAGGCAAATAGGAAGAAAAGCATCCTGAGATTCTGGACGCAGAATTAGAAACATGCTTTGGGGAACAATAGCTTAAATAAGCTGCTCCTAAAATCAGAATAGAGGTTGATCCGTTCTAGAAATGATCAAAAAAAAAAAAATAAAGAGTTCTGGGAGACAGAAGGACTCTACGGTTGGGAGGTTGGTCAATTTCATGAGTGGTATGTCTTTAAAATTTTTGATGTGTTTATCTCATAAGGAATGAATTGGCTACATATAAAAGTTGATTGTATACTAGAGTTATAAATGCTACATTTAACAGAATTGGTCGTAAGGAATTCACCTTTACAATTCTTCATAGTTGTAGAAAATAAATCTGGGGAGTAGAATCCAACAGAATCTCTAAACCAGTGTTGATTTAAATCTGAGGATATATATTTCTCCACAGAAAAAAAGACTGGTGATTTAAATTTAATCTGCTTCTGATTTATATAATGATTCTAACTCATATATACATAGGAGAAATAAATCTGAGATTTCTCAGATTGCATCAAAATACGTCTCCTTATCCCCAAGTATCTGAATAACATTTCACTTTTATGCCCCTATTTTTTTTCTGTTTAATCAATTTCACAGTCATACTTTTATCAGGTCTTTTAATTTCTCTTTGGTAATTATAGACACTATTATCATTATAGTATTCCCATGAGAAATTTTGGCTTAACCTTAAATCCTATCAGTCCACCCAGCCGACTGATATTTACATGTATATATAAACATATACTCATTGGTATTTCTCAGATCTGTTCTTCAGAGTTTTGTACCACTCTCACAGATCAATATGCTCTCTCTTTACCTTTTTTTTTGTTAGCAAGCTTTATAGACTTTCTATCCTCTATAATTATAGAGTTTCAACATCTATGTATAGATGTATACATCTCCATAGACAACTATTTATCGTCAGTTAACCTTCTTTGATTCAACTACTTTTACAGGAGTTTGTATTGAAGGTGAATAGATGCTCTTTTCCCAGTATGTTAAATATGCTTACAATCTTCCTTTACACACACTTTTATCACCTATAACAGTAGGACTCTTTCCTTATATTATTGTTATGATTATTCAACATACTCGCAATTTTGGTGCCTCTTAAACTCTTCCCTGGGAATTATAAGATTTATAAATTTTTCTCAAATCAAATGGAAGTAATGAAACCGGAGTTGAGATTTTATACTCCCTAGCTTCAGTTCCTCGTACTTAGTTAGGATGTAATTTTTGGTTTCATATAATTAAACTTCCATGACATAAAACAATGTAAATTCTTAGTAATAAAAATCCTTGTCACTACAGTATCACTGTTTCACTGCCATCAATACTTTTATGACAGGTTTAGTTGTATTGTACTTGCTGCTCATGTTTACCGTTTTGCTAAAATTTTCTGTTTATACACACAGCAAATAAATTTTCATTTAAAAGACAGCAAGCTACACCTGTACATTTGTTATTAGATTATATATTCAAATGATCCATCATTTCTAACTTCATTACTACAGGGTACGTATCCCTAGAATCCAAACATTTGTCCCTACTATTAATATACTGGATTTTCAGCTAGTAGCTCTAGTTTGCAATTGCATGAGATACTGAACAACCAGTCAATCTAAAGTTTACATAAGAAATCATACCATAACAATTCATAAAACGTTGATATATTTAATACAGACTTAAATAAATCTTCAAATTTATGCATGCATACCGATACTATGACCAGTCCTCCCAACCTCAGAGTTCGTCTATCTCCAGAACTCACCCCCGAGCTGAGATCCTCCAAGAGCAGACTAACCTCAATCTGTTCTGGAGCAGCTTATTTAAGCTATGCTTTCCCCAAAGCCTATTTCCAATTCTGTGTATAGAATTTTAGGATGCTTTATTCCTGTTTGCCGAGGCTTCCCTTATTTAGGGACTTTAAAGCTGCTTTCTGCTTTTCCATCTTTTCCAGCTTTTTACCTCTTCCCAACTACTTTCCTCATCATTGGGGAATTTAGATTTTTCCTCAAAAATCTAAATTAGAAATAATTTCTTTCAAGGATTTTTGAAAGATTTTGGGGAAAGTCTTTACTTTTTCCATAACCTCATGGATTAGGCATGTGATATCAATTTCTCATTTGTTCATAGTGCATACACAATATTTTATTTATTTTTCCTAATTAAATAATTAACCACATCCACACAAATAATTATCCATTGGGGTCCACTCCCCTTTGGATTTATGTTCAAATGTCTAATTTGAAAAACATAGAACTTGGGGGTGTTACATATTCCCCCTCTGAAAACAAACACCGTCCTCGGTGTTGACAACTATCTACTTAGTTTATAAAGATGAATTCTTTTCCATCATCTCAGCTTCTCTTTTCCATGTAGCTTTTTCAGCAGTAAGTGCTCCACTGCACCTTTACTCTAGCTACTGTTCGATTTCGCAATTCAATTTCTTCCCGCTCTCAGATTTGAAGCGGCTCTGGAAGGAATTCCTCTTCTGGTTCCACCTGAATCACATTCCAATCAATAATGTGAGAAGCATCATGTACAAAAATTATTATATTTTTTTTCCAACAAGGAGACATGAAACACATCATGAAATTTAATATGCAAGGGTAAGGCTAGTTTATAAGCCATTAGTTCCCCCCTTTCCAACACCTTCCTCGGTGTTACACTTTAACGTTGATTTTTTCAACTTTGACGAAGATTTCTTCTTCGTCCTTGCTTAGTTTCCAGTAGAGTACTCTCCTGCTTCCACTCTATTTACTGATGCCTTATGCAGTTGATTTTCTTCCTACTTCTTTGCAAGAAGTCTGTCTAGAAAATCTTTTATTCCGTTCTTTCTGTCCACAATTCATATCAATGTAAGTAATATCAGCGACATATAATTAATAATCCAAAATAACATTCTGAATTTCAATAATTTCAAGGAATTCAGTTATTAGTCAAACCGTTCAGGTTCATAATAGTTTAGTGCAATTTTAGTACACTACTTATCCTTTCTTGTTTTTTTTCAGTGAGATTATTTCCTCACGCAAACTTGGTCCAGTTCAGGTTTTCTTGATTTTCTAGGTGATTTATCTGCACTTATCTTCACCCTTTTTCCTCCTTGTTTCCAGAGTGTACAATTTCCTGTTACACACTTGGCTAAACAATTTTTTTTTTTACAACTTTTCATTAGTACTCATAAATGAAAGAAAACAACTGTATCATATGCATGGTTATGCTTACCCTTTCTCAGTTCATAGCTGTACTTCGCGTACCTTCTCATTTTTTTCTTTTGTTAGAAAATCAATTTAATTATTAATAACCAGACTCGTTAATAATGTCTATAATTCAATTCTTACTTCACACATGAAATTTTTTCTCTTTCTTTCTTCTAACCTCTTTTATGAATTGTATTTACTAGTTCAAAACTTATGTGAATAAATTTGGATCTGATGGGTTTCCCCCACACCCAAGTCCAAATACAACTCATTCTCCTTTCTCCCAATTTGTAACTGTATGATTTCACACTATTACCTGATCCTTGAATTTAACACTCAGGGAAATTAAATTTAGTAAAATTTACACCAGTAAAATTTTATAGCGTGAATAAATGTTTGATATATGTAATTTCTATAATTCATCACATTCACAAGTATTAATACTTGATAATGTCAAGAATTTATTTGACACAATTTCCCCTTTTTCAAAGAATTACTAGAATTTATGCATTTACCTTTTAATTCTATGTTCATGCTTTACTAATTCCAATGATGATTCACCCATTTTATCTATATGTGATTTCCACTAATCATTAGAAATCAACCCATGGTTTATATAAACAACACATGGTTTTCAACAAAGACCACTTACATCCTAAAACAATGGTTCACTTGATAATTTGAGGAATTTAGTTGCTCTCCATTAGATTCTTATCCATGCATGAAACTAAATCATTAGGAAATTTTGATTTATCCCTTCATTCATTCATTCATAACTCAATGTAATGGGTCCACATTACATTATTTAATATGAAATGGTCCACAATTACTAAACCATTTAATTATTAAACTAACTATTTCAACTGTATTTATAACTCGTACTTAAGCTTACCACTTTATTATTTTCCATGTTCATGAACTAAAATATGCTTATTACCAAATACTTTAGTCATGACTTGAAAATCATCCTGGTAACTTTACCAAATACCATCATCCAATTTTTCCCTTTTTACACTTAATCTACTACAAAAATGTTCTTACTCCTTTAACCATAATTAGAGTAATACTATTCTAGCCATATGGTCAAATATGGCATTCCACATTACTTATAAACTTTTTAGATGAATTCACTTTAAATTTTCCCTAGTGAATTAGTTCTTCTCCCTAAATCTTGTGGGTATAAAATTTTTCTCATCTCGTCCCTTTGAGATATCGTAAGATTACACTTTCATTTAATTTTCCTTCGTACATTTTATTCTTATAATCTCCTTAGTCACACTTGGATATAATTTAATTACAAGTATTTTAATACACCAATATTAATGCCCTTAATATAATCTTTACTTTTATCACCCTTTTATATGAATAATCTATTCATATCTCGTAAGTGTTGAAACCTTGTTTTCATTTTTACTATTCTACAAATCCATAGGTGACTAAAATATATGTATATTCTCCCCCCTCCAAAGTCATAAACCTATTTCCTTCTTTATATATTTCAATATTTCCTACCGTCAATTTCGGTGTAGGGTAATGCTTACAAAAAATGGACTATGGAACTTCATTTATTTATTTTTAAATGTGAAATCACACTATCACCTTGTAATTAATTGAACCCTTTTATTAAGGATATCAATTCCTTTGGAGAGTATTCGCATTAACCTATGTGTTACCTCAATTTTCATTTGAAGATGACATATGTGTCTATAACTTAATCCTTTCGTTTTATATTTGATTATAATTTTTTTTTTTTTTAATTTATTTATATATATATATCCCATTCCAACTTTTATAAAATCCGTTTAAACTAATTAAACCCCGATGGCACCAAATTCAAGTCTATTCAATTTACTTACTTCAAAGGTATTCAGAACTACCTTTTCAATTTTATATTTAATATATTTTTATTAAATATAATTTATATGTTTAGTCTATCCCCCATCGTATATATATTCCAATAGAGTAAAACATATAAAATTTTCTTTATAGTTCTCTTTGTCATATTAACCATTATATATCATTACATCCTCAACTCTATTTCATATATATATATATATAATCCACCACATATATATACATAAAATCCACCATATATGTAAAATACACCATATAAAAAATCCAAAGGATTAAATTAATCCTTACGTGTATATATAATTTTTTTTTCTTATTTAATGTACAACGAACCTTGCTCATAGTTTGATTTCAGTTTTCGTTGATTGTATAACATATGTATACATAGGATAAATATAATTCTAAATAACATATGTATAAACCAAACATTTATCATAAACCAAACATAAATGTATAAACCAGAACATGTTATAACATATGTATAAACTAAATGCAGGTGGCTGTGGCCGTGGAGACCTCGGCTCGAATCCCAGCAGCCATAAATTTTAATCATATGAAGGTTGATTTAACGCATTCACAGACATTAATGTCTGGAATTTAAATGGGTATCTCACTCTTGGGTTCTACGTCCAAAGTTCGGCACACATATAAACGTGTGATTTGAAACTTAGGTTTAACTTGTACATTGAATTGATACAATTTTTTTTTGAGATATTACCGTGCCGCCCTCTAACTTGTCAAACAGGTTGTCAATATTTTCGGGCAGTGTAAATGTTACGATTCATTTATTTTCAACTACGAATTTTGAAGTTTGTGTACCTCATTACTCGTGCTGGCTGTACTTTTGATTTTTTTTTTTGATTCGCTTCAATGTTTTTCACCTACTCACCGATCCGCCTGAATAGCAGGTTGAACTTTTTATGTTTGGGCATCTATTGCCAAGTGTAAGGCTGAGATGATAGCGAATTAGGTTTTATCGGTGATATTAAACATTTTCTCCATTACAAAGAGTCATCTCTCTTGTTCATTTCCGAGCCCTTTGTGAGATTATCTCTGCAACGAGTATCCAAATGGGGAAGACGATGGTTCTTGGTTGCTACCAAACCATTCAAATGGTGTCCACGAATATCCGGCTGTGATTATGCCCAAGTGTCAGCAGATTGACGCCCAAATTCTACAGCTCTTGTTCTACGAAATGTCAGCAGATTCGAGCACGAGATGTGGTGGTTATCTCTGCAACGAAATTGTTGTTTCAGTCGTGAGGGTGTTTCAATGTTGCCACGCTCCTTCTTCAGGCAGCCTTCAGGTATTTCTCAATGCCTTCCATTCAACGCATAGCGTCCATGCATTTTCTCAGGGTTTTTTTAATATATTGTTACTGTATAATCTTTAGGGATTTATGGATTGGTATGAGGGTCTTCTAATTTCGTTCAGCGCTCGTTTAGGTACAGTAAGGTTTTTTATACATATTATTCGTATGCTCTGTTTTTCCCTTTTTTTATAAACTGATGGTCTCCCCATTTTCGTTTCTATTAATTACAATTTCAGGTTCGAAATGCATTATTCTCCAATTAATAAAATTTTATGCCGCTTCCTTTTATTTCTCTTTAACCGGGATGAGCTGTTGCGTCTGTAGCTACTAGGTAAAACCCTCATATCTATTGAATCTGCGTCCAAGGTCTCAGTCCTTCCACACAATCCTTTCCACTAAGCTGGACTAATTGAGTTCCCAGGTTATCTCTTGTGACTGATATTCATTGTTTCCATATGAAATTTGTCTATTTCTTTGACTCGGAACTCTGATAATTTATACTAATACGTTGTTTCTCCGTTATTGTAACCTACAGGTATCCTATCTTCGACATTTCTTTTTAGATAGGTATCGTATTTGTTCTGCTCAGTTAAATTGTATGAGATTTTTCCTCTATTTAACTTTCATTTACTAATCCCTCTCTTGTCCTTCCAGGTATCATTGGATTTTTTCATTAAGATATTTCATTGAATTTAACTCTTGCATTCTAGTGGCTTTTCCGCCCTTCAAACGATATGACTAAGCCATCTATGTATGTCAATAGGTCGGATACCGACGTTTCGCTAGTCGAAATTTAAATTTTTTTTTCATTTGTGGAGACGGAAATGAAAACCTCCATTGGGACTATTCATAAAATATTTTAAAGTACTGTGATAAAATGTTGTATTTGCATACCCTCGAATGCTCTATTTCATATAACTTAATTATTTTTCTATATCTTGTTTCGAACTCTCTGTTTTAAAAAAAAAAATTCAGTATTCAGAGGGATTTTTAAAAGGACAAAAGTTGTGTTCAGTACGAGTTAATATATACATGTATATATTCTCCGTTATATATATATATAATTATTTGAGAAATTAATCTGTTGTTTTACAACTATTTCTGGTTATCCCATGGCCATCATGATTACTTATCATGTGAGTAAAATTTAGTCCTGGTTCGACTATTTATAGATTTTATAAATCTACTATTTAATGAATTTGTCTAGATATGAATACAGTAAAAGAAAGTATTTTATCTGTCTGTATAATTTTATTCATCTTCCATAATGGTTACTTATAGGATTTTAATGAACACCTATAAGTTCTAAAAAAAATGCCAGAAGATAAAAATCTTTATCGATGAGCAGGAATACTATTCTAAATTTTTTTGTACTTCATATTATGATAGATTTCTATTGATACAATTCCTCATGCAAGTATAAAAAATACTAATACATTCCATTTAATTGATAAATATATGTAAACAACCACTATAATATATCAATGATGATAATTTTTTTGTTATGCAATTTGGACCATTCAAGAAAGTATAGAATGAGTATGTTTATATTAAGATGAATTATATATAATGATGGTCATTATTATATAAATGTAATTTATAAAATTCTTCATTGCTAGTCTACAGAGAAGTTTATGTATTCCTAGAAAAATCTGATTTATTTAAACCAATGACAGGTTTTAAGATTCTGGCAAATGATCTTATCATATTTCCTATCCCCACATCCAACATCTGCGCTGTTCGACCACGCTACTAAACTTATTAGACTTAATCTGATAAATTTATTGCATGATTTACTACACCAAATTAACATAAATGGTTTCCCTTATTTATTTCATAAACTAATCTCTAGATTTAAGCTTTAGAGCTTAAACATTCTAGCAGATGGTTTAATTCTACTAGATTCGTTACAACTATACAGATTACTCTGTTATAATCTGTTAAATGCATGAGGAATGAATATGTGAAAAGAGTAGATATGGAGTAACTAAATAGATATTTTATCAAACTAATTGTTTGTAGACACAATTCCATAATTGTCATCCATCAATTCCTTACTCACTTATTCACCAGTTACAACATGAATTTAATTTCAACCCTTTCAAAACTAAGCGTTTAAATGTGCATACTAATTTTCTAACTTCCTTTTCTCCCCTACACAGTCTGAAAATGAATTTTTCTTCGCTGTCTTCAGCCTTAAATGAAAACTTCCTATAATTAATTTTGTAAATATCTTAGGAGTTTTCTCATTAATATACCATTAATCATTTTGACATCTATAGACTTGGGATCTGGCGTGTTTTGTCTCCCCACCCAGATCCACATACATCGTGTTTAATATGTAGTAACCCAACATTGGTAAAATCAGCAGCATAAACCTTTTTTTTTTTTTTTGCGTGAGCACATAACTTGCCCAGTTTTCTCAACTTGGGCTCCGATACCATTTGTCACGTCTCCCATCCCCAGTTTTTTTATCTGCATAACATTTCACTTTTATGCACCTATTTTTTTTTCTGTTTCATCAATTTCACAGTCATACTTTTATCAGGTCTTTTAATTTCTCTTTGGTAATTATAGACACTATTATTATTATAGTATTCCCATGAGAAATTTTGGCTTAACCTTAACTCCTATCAGTCCACCCAGCCGACTGATATTTACATGTATATATAAACATATACTCATTGGTATTTCTCAGATCTGTTCTTTAGAGTTTTGTACCACTCTCACAGATCAATATGCTGCTTTCTGCTTTTCCAGCTTTTCCAGCTTTTTACCTCTTCCCAACTACTTTCCTCATCATTGGGGAATTTAGATTTTTCCTCAAAAATCTAAATTAGAAATAATTTCTTTCAAGGATTTTTGAAAGATTTTAGGGAAAGTGTTTACCTTTTCCATAACCTCATGGATTAGGCATGTGATCTCAATTTCTCATTTGGTCATAGTGCATACACAATATTTTATTTATTTTTCATAAATAAATAATTAACCACATCCACACAAATAATTATCCATTGGGGTCCACTCCCCTTTGGATTTATGTTCAAATTTCTAATTTGAAAAGCATAGAACTTGGGGGTGTTACATATTCCCACTCTGAAAACAAACACCGTCCTCGGTGTTGACAACTATCTACTTAGTTTATAAATATGAATGCTTTTCCATCATCTCATCTTCTCTTTTCCATGTAGCTTTTTCAGCAGTAAAGTGCTCCCCTGCACCTTTACTCTAGCTACTGTTCGATTTCGCAATTCAATTTCTTCCCGCTCTCAGATTTGAAGCGGCTCTTGGAAGGAATTCCTCTTCTGGTTCCACCTGAATCACATTCCAATCAATAATGTGAGAAGCATCATGTACAAAAAATATTATATATTTTTTTTTTCCAACAAGGAGACATGAAACACGTCATGAAATTTAATATGCAAGGGTAAGGCTAGTTTATAAGCCATTAGTTCCCCCGTTTCCAACACCTTCCTCAGTGTTACACTTTAACGTTGATTTTTCAACTTTGACGAAGATTTCTTCTTCGTCCTTGCTTAGTTTCCAGCAGAGTACTCTCCTGCTTCCACTCTATTTACTGATGCCTTATGTAGTTGATTTTCTTCCTACTTCTTTGCAAGAAGTCTGTCTAGAAAATCTTTTATTCCGTTCTTTCTATCCACAATTCATATCAATGTAAGTAATATCAGCGACATATAATTAATAATCCACAATAACATTCTGAATTTCAATAATTTCAAGGAATTCAGTTATTAGTCAAACCGTTCAGGTTCATAATAGTTTAGTGCACTTTTAGTACACTACTTATCCTTTCTTGTTTTTTTTTCAGTGAGATTATTTCCTCACGCAAACTTGGTCTAGTTCAGGTTTTCTTGATTTTCTAGGTGATTTATCTGCACTTATCTTCACCCTTTTTCCTCCTTGTTTCCAGAGTGTACAATTTCCTGTTACACACTTGGCTAAACAATTTTTTTTTTTACAACTTTTCATTAGTACTCATAAATGAAAGAAAACAACTATATCATATGCATGGTTATGCTTACCCTTTCTCAGTTCATAGCTGTACTTCGAGTACCTTCTCATTGTTTTATTTTGTTAGAAAATCAATTTAATTATTAATAACCAGACTCGTTAATAATGTCTATAATTCAATTCTTACTTCACACATGAAATTTTTTCTCTTTCTTTCTTCAAACCTCTTTTATGAAATGTATTTACTAGTTCAAAACTTATGTGAATAAATTTGGATCTGATGGGTTTCCCCCACACCCAAGTCCAAATACAGCTCATTCTCCTTTCTCCCAATTTGTAACTGTATGATTTCACACTATTACCTGGTCCTTGAATTTAACACTCAGGGAAATTAAATTTAGTAAAATTTACACCCGTAAAATTTTATAGCGTGAATAAATGTTTGATATATGTAATTTCTATAATTCATCACATTCACAAGTATTAATACTTGATAATGTCAAAAATTTATTTGACACAATTTCCCCTTTTTCAAAGAATTACTAGAATTTATGCATTTACCTTTTAATTCTATGTTCATGCTTTACTAATTCCAATGATGATTCACCCATTTTATCTATATGTGATTTCCACTAATCATTAGAAATCAACCCATGGCTTATATAAACAACACATGGTTTTTAACAAAGACCACTTACATCCTAAAACCATGGTTCACTTGATAATTTGAGGAATTTAGTTGCTCTCCATTAGATTCTTATCCATGCATGAAACTAAATCATTAGGAAATTTTGATTTATCCCTTCATTCATTCATTCATAACTCAATGTAATGGGTCCACATTACATTAGTTAATATGAAATGGTCCAAAATTACTAAACCATTTAATTATTAAACTAACTATTTCAACTGTATTTATAACTCGTACTTAAGCTTACCACTTCATTATTTTCCATGTTCATGAACTAAAATATGCTTATTACCAAATACTTTAGTCATGACTTGAAAATCATCCTGGTAACTTTACCAAATACCAACATCCAATTTTTCCCTTTTTACACTTAATCTACCACAAAAATGTTCTTACTCCTTTAACCATAATTAGAGTAATAATATTCTAGCCATATGGTCAAATATGGCATTCCACTTTACTTATAAACTTTTTAGATAAATTCACTTTAAATTTTCCCTAGTGAATTAGTTCTTCTCCCTAAATCTTGTGGGTATAAAATTTTTCTCATCTCGTCCCTTTGAGATATCGTAAGATTACACTTTCATTTAATTTTCCTACGTACATTTTATTCTTATAATCTCCTTAGTCACACTTGGATATAATTGAATTACAAGTCTTTTAATACACCAATATTAAAGCCCTTAATATAATCTTTACTTTTATCACCCTTTTATATGAATAATCTATTCATATCTCGTAAGTGTTAAAACCTTGTTTTCATTTTTACTATTCTACAAATCCATAGGTGACTAAAATATATGTATATTCTCCCCCCTCCAAAGTCATAAACCTATTTCCTTCTTTATATATTTCAATATTTCCTACCGTCAATTTCGGTGTAGGGTAATGCTTACCAAAAATGGACTATGGAACTTCATTTATTTATTTTTAAATGTGAAATCACACTATCACCTTGTAATTAATTGAACCCTTTTATTAAGGATATCAATTCCTTTGGAGAGTATTCGCATTAACCTATGTGTTACCTCAATTTTCATTTGAAGATGACATATGTGTCTATAACTTAATCCTTTCGTTTTATATTTGATTATAAATTTTTTTTTTTTAAATTTATTTATATATATATCCCATTCCAACTTTTATAAAATCCGTTTAAACTAATTAAACCCCGATGGCACCAACTTCAAGTCTATTCAATTTACTTACTTCAAAGGTATTCAGAACTACCTTTTCAATTTTATATTTAATATATTTTTATTAAATATAATTTATATGTTTAGTCTATCCCCCATCGTATATATATTCCAATAGAGTAAAACATATAAAATTTTCTTTATAATTCTCTTTGTCATATTAACCATTATATATCATTACATCCTCAACTCTATTTCATATATATATATAATCCACCACATATATATACATAAAATCCACCATATATGTAAAATACACCATATAAAAAATCCAAAGGATTAAATTAATCCTTACGTGTATATATAATTTTTTTTTTTTCTTATTTAATGTACAAGGAACCTCGCTCACGGTTTGATTTCAGTTTTCGTTGATTGTATAACATATGTATACATAGGATAAATATAATTCTAAATAACATATGTATAAACCAAACATTTATCATAAACCAAACATAAATGTATAAACCAGAACATGTTATAACATATGTATAAACTAAATGCAGGTGGCTGTGGCCGTGGAGACCTCGGCTCGAATCCCAGCAGCCACAAATTTTAATCATATGAAGGTTGATTTAACGCATTCACAGAAATTAATGTCTAGAATTTAAATGGGTATCTCACTCTTGGGTTCTACGTCCAAAGTTCGGCACACATATAAACGTGTGATTTGAAACTTAGGTTTAACTTGTACATTGAATTGATACAATTTTTTTTTGAGATATTACCGTGCCGCCCTCTAACTTTTCAAACAGGTTGTCAATATTTTCGGGCAGTGTAAATGTTACGATTCATTTATTTTCAACTACGAATTTTAAAGTTTGTGTACCTCACTACTCGTGCTGGCTGTACTTTTGATATTTTTTTTTGATTCGCGTCAATGTTTTTCACCTACTCACCGATCCGCCTGAATAGCAGGCTGAAAGTTTTATGTTTGGGCATCTATTGCCAAGTGTAAGGCTGAGATGATAGCGAATTAGGTTTTATCGGTGATATTAAACATTTTTTCCATTACAAAGAGTCATCTCTCTTGTTCATTTCCGAGCCCTTTGTGATATTATCTCTGCAACGAGTATCCAAATGGGGAAGACGATGGTTCTTGGTTGCTACCAAACCATTCGAATGGTGTCCACGAATATCCGGCTGTGATTATGCCCAAGTGTCAGCAGATCCACGCCCAAATTCTACAGCTCTTGTTCTGCGAAATGTCAGCAGATTCGAGCACGAGATGTGGTGGTTATCTCTGCAATGAAATTGTTGTTTCAGCCGTGAGGGTGTTTCAATGTTGCCACGCTTCTTCTTCAGGCAGCCTTCAGGTATTTGTCAATGCCTTCCATTCAATGCATAGCGTTCATGCATTTGCTCAGGGTTTTGTTAATATACTGTTACTGTATAATCTTTAGGGATTTACAGATTGGTATGAGGGTCTTCTAATTTCGTTCAGCGCTCGTTTAGGTACAGTAAGGTTTTTTATACATATTATTCGTATGCTCTGTTTTTCGCTTTTTTTATAAACTGATGGTCTCCCCATTTTCGTTTCTATTAATTACAATTTCAGGTTCGAAATGCATTATTCTCCAATTAATAAAATTTTATGCCGCTTCTTTTTATTTCTCTTTAACCGGGATGAGCTATTGCGTCTGTAGCTACTAGGTAAAACCCTCATATCTATTGAATCTGCGTCCAAGGTCTCAGTCCTTCCACACAATCCTTTCCACTAAGCTGGAATAATTGAGTTCCCAGGTTATCTCTTGTGACTGATATTCATGGTTTCCATATGAAATTTGTCTATTTCTTTGACTCGGAACTCTGATAATTTATACTAATACGTTGTTTCTCTGTTATTGTAACCTACAGGTATCCTATCTTCGACATTTCTTTTTAGACATGTATCGTATTTGTTCTCCTCAGTTAAATTGTATGAGATTTTTCCTCTATTTAACTTTCATTCACTAATCCCTCTCTTGTCCTTCCAGGTATCATTGGATTTTTTCATTGAGATATTTCGTTGAATTTAACTCTTGCATTCTAGTGGCTTTTCCACCCTTCAAACGATATGACTAAGCCATCTATGTATGTCAATAGGTCGGATACCGACGTTTCGCTAGTCGAAATTTAAATTTTTTTTTCATTTGTGGAGACGGAAATGAAAATCTCCATTGGGACTATTCATAAAATATTTTAAAGTACTGTGATAAAATGTTGTATTTGCATACCCTCGAATGCTCTATTTCATATAACTTAATTATTTTTCTATATCTTGTTTCGAACTCTCTGTTTTAAAAAAAAAAATTCAGTATTCACAGGGATTTTTAAAAGGACAAAAGTTGTGTTCAGTACGAGTTAATATATACATGTATATATTCTCCGTTATATATATATAATTGCTTGAAAAATTAATCTGTTGTTTTACAACTATTTTTTGTTATCCCATGGCCATCATGATTACTTATCATGTGAGTAAAATTTCGTCCTGGTTCGACTATTTATAGATTTTATAAATCTACTATTTAATGAATTTGTCTAGATATGAATACAGTAAAAGAAAGTATTTTATCTGTCTGTAGAATTTTATTCATCTTCCATAATGGTTACTTATAGTATTTTAATGAACACCTATAAGTTCCAAAAAAAATTCCAGAAGATAAAAATCTTTATCGATGAGCAGGAATACTATTCTAAATTTTTTTGTACTTCATATTATGATAGATTTCTATTGATACAATTCCTCATGCAAGTATAAAAAATACTAATACATTCCATTTAATCGATAAATATATAGTGTAAACTAAATCCACTATAATATATCAATGACATTTATCTTTTTGCTATGCAATTTTAATCATTCAAGAAAGCATAGAAATTTGTTATGTTTATATTTACATTTGAATTTATCATATAATGATGTCATTACTATACAACAGAATTTATTAAAATCTTCCATTGTGTCTACAGAGAAGCTTTATGTATCTGATAAAAAAATCGATCTCCAGATTTAAACCAATGACAGGTTTTAAGATTCTGGCAAATGATCTTATCATATTTCCTATCCCCACATCCAACATCTGCGCTGTTCGACCACGCTACTAAACTTATTAGACTTAATCTGATAAATTTATTGCATGATTTACTACACCAAATTAACATAAATGGTTTCCCTTATTTATTTCATAAACTAATCTCTAGATTTAAGCTTTAGAGCTTAAACATTCTAGCAGATGGTTTAATTCTACTAGATTCGTTACAACTATACAGATTACTCTGTTATAATCTGTTAAATGCATGAGGAATGAATATGTGAAAAGAGTAGATATGGAGTAACTAAATAGATATTTTATCAAACTAATTGTTTGTAGACACGATTCCATAATTGTCATCCATCAATTCCTTACTCACTTATTCACCAGTTACAACATGAATTTAATTTCAACCCTTTCAAAACTAAGGGTTTAAATGTGCATACTAATTTTCTAACTTCCTTTTCTCCCCTACACAGTCTGAAAATGAATTTTTCTTCGCTGTCTTCAGCCTTAAATGAAAACTGCCTATAATTAATTTTGTAAATATCTTAGGAGTTTTCTAATTAATATACCATTAATCATTTTGACATCTATAGACTTGGGATCTGGCGTGTTTTCTTTCCCCACCCAGATCCACATACATCGTGTTTAATATGTAGTAACCCAACATTGGTAAAATCAGCAGCATAAACTTTTGTTTTTTTTTTTTTGCGTGAGCACATAACTTGCCCAGTTTTCTCAACTTGGGCTCCGATACCATTTGTCATGTCTCCCATCCCCAGTTTTTTTATCTGCATAACATTTCACTTTTATGCACCTATTTTTTTTTCTGTTTAATCAATTTCACAGTCATACTTTTATCAGGTCTTTTAATTTCTCTTTGGTAATTTATAGAATTTATTATTATTATAGTATCTCATGAGAAATTTTGGCTTAACTCTTAACTCCTATCACCACCTAAATTTAATCGATAGTATTTCTACATGTATATATAAACATATACTCATTGGTATTTCTGGGACTGCTCTTTCCGAGTTTTGTACCACTTTGCATCATATGCCTTCTTACTTTTTTTTTTTAGTGTTTATAATTTTCATCTCATAATGAGAGTTAACATTCATGTATATAGATAATACATCTCCATTGACAAGACATCGTTAGTGAACTTTGATTCAACTACTTTTTTAGCAGTTTATATGGAAGGTAAATAGATGCTCTTTTATTAGTATTTTTAAATATGCTTACAATCTTCCCTTACACATATTTTTATCACAGATAACTGTAGGGCTCTTCCCTTATATTCTTGTTATGATTATTCAACATACTTGAAATTCTGATGCCTCTTAAACTCTTCCCTTGGAAATATAGGATTTAGAAATTTTTCTCCAATCAAATAGAAGTAAGGAAACCGAAGTTGATATTTTATCCTCTCTAGATTTAGTTCCTCGTTCTTAGTTAGGAGTTAATTTTTTTTTTTTGGTTTCACATAATTAAACTTCCATGACATAAAAAAATACAATTCTGAGTTCTACAATCCTTGTCACTGCAGTATTACTATTTTTCTGCCATCAATACTTTTATGACAGGTTTAGTTGTTTTGTACTCGCTGTTCCTGTTTACCGTTTTGCTAAAATTTTATGTTTATACACACAGCAATTAAATTTTCATTTAAAAGATAGCAAGCTAAACCTGTACATTTGTTATTAGATTATATACTCAAATGATCTATCATTTCTAACTTCATTACTACAGGGTACTTATCCCTAGAATCCAACCATTTGTCCCCTACTATTAATATACTGGATTTTCAACTAGTAGCTCTAGTTCGCAATTGCATGAGGTACTGAACAACGAGTCAATCTAAAGTTTTCATAAGAAATCATAACATAACAATTCATAAAACGTTGATATATTTAACACAGACTTAAATAAATCTCCAAATTTATGCATGCATACCGATACTATGACTATTCCTCCCAACCTTAGAGTTCGTCTATCTCGAGAACTCACCCTCGAGCTGAGATCCTCCAAGAACAGACTAACCTCCATCTGTTCTGGAAAAGCTTATTTAAGTTATGCTCTCCTCAAAGCATGTTTCCAATTCTGCATCCAAAATTCTAGGATGCTTCTATTCCTGTTTGCCTAGGCTTCCCTTATTTAGGGACTTTAAAGCTGCTTTCTACTTTTCCATCTTTTCCAGCTTTTTACCTCTTCCCAACTACTTTCCTCATCATTGGGGAATTTAGATTTTCCTCAAAAATCTAAATTAGAAATAACTTCTTTCAAGGATTTTTGAAAGATTTTTGGGAAAGTCTTTACCTTTTCCATAACCTCATGGATTAGGCATGTGATCTCAATTTCTCATTTGGTCATAGTGCATACACAATATTTTATTTATTTTTCATAAATAATTAATTAACCACATCCACACAAATAATTATCCATTGGGGTCCACTCCCCTTTGGATTTATGTTCAAATGTCTAATTTGAAAAGCATAGAACTTGGGGTTGTTACAACTGGAAAATAGAAGTATAGGAACTGTTATCTAGATTGCGTATTAAATGAAGAAAACAAAATATGTACCGACTAACTTCTCGGATCAGTACTCCATTTATACATGAATAGAATCACAATAGCCAGTTATTTCTGCATGTACATAAGTAACACTACATCAAAAGGAAGCCCATAAAAAAATTCATGGATTACAACTAATGTGTAAAAAGAAGGATAAGCAGGAAATTTAACATGCGGTTTGAACATACGCAAGCCATAATTACCTGTACATAATATACTTGATTTTGTGAATAAAGGAGAGAAAATTATAGTGTCATATTATAAATGCAAATGTTTTCCAGACACAGATCTATATCAATATACATATTAGTACATCACCGGAGATGGTTACCAAGCCTGACGAGGTATCATGCTAAACATTTACCTATTGCAAACTAATACTTATCTTAATCCTGAACCCATGAAAAGAGCATAGTTGACAATACTTGGTACTATTTCAATAATAGGGAAAATATTTAGCAGTATTATTATCAAATTCAAATCTAGTGTGGTAGGAGAAAAGCACACAAAATGCCTTTGATTTCTAGCAAACTGATGGTACCAATAAACGAGGCAGAATAATCACTGAAAAGCTACACTCAAATTCAGAGTTATAAAATGAGGTGCAACCGAGCTTACTGTGAAGGAGCACAGTTAAACTGATAAATAACATAACCTTTACTCGCAGGAATCTAATCTAACCACGGTATGGCCTGTAAGCGGTAAGGTCACAACACAAAAACGAGTCGAAAAATCCGTAGTTGTAGAACAGTGCCATAGATAAGTATAAATCGAAACTCAAGTTAAAAGAGTAAAATAATATCCTTGTTGCAGATACATAAGAATAACCGTAAGCCAAATTGATATTAGGAAACTGACAGAGTTATATAAACAAAGTATTCCACGATAGAAGTCCACTGTGGCATGGGAACAGTATCAAAATTTTAATGTTTCCCAAACTAAGCTAAAGAACGAGTCCGGGTCGAACCCAAAATCTAAATAACTAAAATTATACAACGATATCAAGCACAATATTAAACTGTTGAAAATGTTCTAGAATGAGGTGAAGAGAACTGGTTCCTTCAAACCAGCATTCTGCGAGTACCGACCTGGAAAGGACCAAAGAAATTTTATGTTAAGGCTGACAAGAGCTACGACTTCCGTGGTTCACAAGAGAGAGTAATAAGTCAGTTGTAATTACCTACAGGAGTAAAACCTTCAATAGGAGTACAATTTATAACAAACAGGAATGCTATTAAAACAAAATTTTACCAATTGAGAAACGACCATTACCTGAGGCACGAGAATCTCCAGGCTGACGAGGGCCTGTCATGTACATAGGGGAATGACATAAATAAGCATACGACAGAGAATAGGTGTTACCACAAGTATGAAGTAGTTCGTGTTTGTATAAACGAGTAGTAGAATTTCCTACCTATACCAGTCGAGAAAAAGACCAAAGTAGAATGTCGAAATGGATCTATTGCCATGCGAAGGGCTCAGACAAACTTTTGGTGGGTGTAAGGTAGAAGACGAATATCATCCAGAACGATTAACACAATGGTTCCGTCTAGTTCTGGAGACGCATATAGGAAAATGAAATAATCAAAAATTAACCCAGCAAATCAAAGCACTCGAAGCCGTGGAGCCGAAACTCTTAAACAGGAATAAGAAAAACAAAAAAAAATTAAGCGAATTGGCAGACATGAAACTATCTTTATGGCACAATGGGAAGCCATCATTGTAAATCCAAATCACAGAAATTATTCAAAGCACATAAGCTATACCCTAAACGCAAAATGGAAAATTCATGGTAGGCTATCAAAATCGAGCATGCACTTTATAAACTCAGTAAGTGGCATACCTGCATGATTCAACGGAGCCTGAGGATACGTCGCCGAGATGGATAGATGCACGATCAATCCTTGAGGGCATCGAAATGCACTGGTAAGAGACCAACCGAATACGAAGGAAGAGAAAAGAACTGGAAAACCAAATAACACTGAGATTTTATATCCATACAACCCTAACACATTGGTGAATCCACATCGTCTACATGGCAAGATCCGAAGGGTGAAGCCACGGATCAAAGAGTTGAACGCGACATGTACACCAATACGTCAACATTAAATGTGATTAGTAAGACTATAAATGTCACCACAGGCTAGCCGTGCCATCGAAATTGCAATTGCACCAGGGGAGGCTGGCGTGGTGAGTTCCAGCGTTACGTGGAACAAACCCACGTGATGGTACACTGAACGATACTCATTCCAAACCATGCAACAAGACCCAAACTCTTATACAGGCTTACGTGGAAAACGAGCAGCGCGTCTCAACTTACTTAATTAAAATTTCCAATTCACATGACGTGTATATCAACGTAAATGCGTTCTATTAAATTAAATGAATAGCCATGAGTGGCTGTACGCAGAGTTAATAAGATGGATCAATTAAATCCAATTATGATTTCTACCTTGTAAACGAATGGTATCCCGGTGTAACCGAAGTGGTCTCCCCTAGGTCTATCGAATTATAAGGGTAGGGTTAACGTGTGAAAAGTAATTTTGTTCCCCACTTATTTATCAAACGATAAAATGATATTGAATGATCAAGGGTCAATTTCTATACAAAGAATGTAAGATATCAAAGTGGGATTTGGATAGACAAACCCATTGTATTTGTATTGTAAATATAATTAGGGTTAATAGTATTAATATGGTTATATCCAAAGGGGGTTGGATATAGTTGAGATCGGTAAACAAATCGTAATTGGGAAAACAATGATGATGTGAATAAACCATCATAATTATAGCATAGCATATTTTCCAGAATTGAAATTTAACAAATGAAGGCTTGAGAGAAAAAAAAATGTTGGAAGGGAAATGGGAGGTGTGACAGATACCACTTGTAAAATACACCGATAACTTCACATGGAAACGTAAGGAGTTAAAAAAATTGTATACAAGTTACTCATGGGTAATTATCCATTCACTATTAAATATTACTTACTCATCATTACATAGAATGTTTACCATTTCATAGTGTAGCTTTAGATTAGGAATAGTATACTCCTTAACCATTAACAACCTCCATTATAGTACATTAACATAATACTATATGATGTAACCTTCCATTCATTTCATTACTCATATAGTCATCACATACTTGCCATTATGAACATCATCACAAGAAGGCATCATCATCATCAACTTGACACAATAATCAATCACATCTTTGAACACCAATATACCGTGGAAACCCCGTAGGGTGAAAACCAACAAACGTTTAATTTTATTACTAAACATTCGTGAGGGTGATCAGCCCTCACTCAATGGCTTATAAGGGATACCACCCCTTAACCATCGTTTATAAATCTTACAAGGAAATATACAAATATCTATCTTAAAGCCATTACAACAAATATGATACCGTTTACCCTCTGGTCTTCATGTCTTCATATCTTGATGGCATGGATGTACCTACAATGGTCCATCGTACACTGGATCATCTCGTAGTTCACACTCATCTGCATGAACCATTAATCAGTTACCTACCACCAGGTTAAGCATACTATTTCCTTCATACGTATCACCATCATTCCCTACTAATGATGCCTTAAACATACATTGATATCAATATTCATAAAGTATTACTCAACTATTTCATATATCTATACTAGAGAGGCTTCTCCATCTACTCTTGTATATTCATGAAATGAAAGTGAAATACCTTGAAATTCTCTATTTAACAACACATAATACATATGTGCTAGTTATAATTAATCACGTTAACTGATGTTTCCCTTGCATAAGCATACATTCCTATAAGAAAATAGCTACAAATCACCATGCCTTTCCTGGTACGAATATTTTTTTCCAGTAGCGAAAATTAATTTCTGGCATACTGATAAGTTAAGATTAATTCCATCATAGATTTGATAGTTTAAAAACAGTTTTTTATACTATCTAGTTTGCTATTCTCATTACTTTTTCCTTCTATGTCTTTGCAGCTATAGTTTTATATGCATGTAGGAATTTCCAAGGTATTACGTTTTAATTTGTATGGTTCATATTACTGTGAATTTCCTTTACTTAATTCATATGTTTTCTCCAATTATATAAATTTCTAATTCATTCTTATGTTTTCTCTAGGTACCGCTACGCCGCCATTTCTCCCTTTTAATTCTGGTTACCGGTTTTTGCACTTTGTTAACCACACAGCTCGTTTTTATTTTGATATTGGACTCTAATTTATACAGATTGGTATTATCATTCTTGAATGGTTCTGCTATGCAGTCATCACGCCAGCCTTACAGATGTTCCATACAGTTGTCTCATAGTGTCACAGAGGGTCTTCAGTGTCACTGTTATTAGACTTATATTTATTGTATTTTGTTCTATACACAAAATATTTCTGGGTTTGTAACCCATGGAATGAACTATTTTAATTATTTTTAATAAGAAACTCCTCTACAGAGTTTAATATTTAAACTTACTTTTGTTACCAGTTATATTCAAATCTAATATGCAGTTACAGGAATTTTAAATCATTTTCTTTTATAATTTATATACAATATTTAAATGAGAATTCTTACATACATATATGAGTCTTCTGTATAAACTCATTTTTGTACCCAGTATACGTCTTTGAAATTAAAGTAGCAGATGGTGTCTTTATATTTCCTCTGAACTGTCTCAAATAGAAATGTTTAGTTCTTTGTTGAAAGTAGTTACGGTACTTGAATATCATTATTTATTTGTAGAAGTTATCTTGGTTACAGTATAGCCATCCCGTGCATTTTAAATATACTATTTTCATCTATTATCATCAAATCCTTACAAAATAGAATTTATCAAATTTACATAATTCCACTGATATACCTTAGCTTTCCTATTCTATGCATAGATATTTCGATATGCTTTCAAAAAAAGAATGTCTCTTATTTCTATATCTACCTCTAATTTCTCTTGCACTACTATTATACAATTCCGAAATATATCTGTCTCTCTTATGTTCAATTATGAATTAAATTTTATCTACTTAAGATAGATTTATATAGCAACACAGTGAACCATATTTCTAGAGGTAAATAAACTAATTTCATATCCTTATCTAAAATTTAATTGTGGAAATATGAGTTCTATATATGTATTCTTTTTCTGTGTAGGAGTATTTCTGGATCCTATATATGGTTCATATGAGCACCTTAGAATAGTCATATAAATTTCCAAAGTTTCTGTTTGATTTTCTTCTATTCAGTACACGATGATTTAACGGTACATCATATCATATATTTATCTATACAATATATAATTGTTCCAATTCTACATGTTATTTTCTATTTCAGAATGTATTGTTAGATGCACTGAATAATTTTTCTAACAAGATACTAAACCAACTAAAATAATGAAATGTTAGTTTCCTGTGAGGTACCCAACCTTAGATCTAAACCCATCAGTGGGTTTAGACATTCTGAGAGTTGGTCCTCTACAGAATATGTCTGTACAACAAGACATATTTTACTATTTCTGCTATAGTGATCTCTATTAAATGTACAAACCAACAACTGAAAAATTTAATTCCTAGTTCTTCCAAATTCAAACATAGTTTTAAATTCAGAATTTTCATATTACATGGTTACAACATAAAACTTTAAGTCAAATACCATTTCAACTAAATGTGCATACCACTTAGCTCTAAGTAGTTTCCTCCCAACTGTAGAGTTCTCTCTCCGTAACTCACCCCTGAGCAGAGATCCTTTGCTACAGCGATAGACAACCCTTTGTCATCCCGAAAAAACTTATTTCAGTTTTGCTTTCCCCAACTTGTTTCCCTTAACTGTGTCTAGTTAATTTAGGATGTTGTTTTCATGTTTTGCCTAGGATTTCCCTCTGTTTCTTCCACAAAGGTACTTTTAAAGCTGGCTTTTTTCGCTTTTCCAGCTTTATTCCACCTCTTCCCAATAATTTCCTCTTTATCAGGGTAAGTATATATTTCTCTCCAAATCTAATTTTAGTATCTTACTTTATTCCTTCCAAGGATTTCTGGAAGTTCTAGGAAATTATTACAACCTTATCCATCCTCATGGATTGGGTTTTCAGATCTCAAATCTCAATATATTCATTGCACATAATTTTTCCATTTTATTTTATTAATTTAAAATAATAAAATAAATTCACACAACATTTTTCCATTGGGGTCCACTATACCCTTTTGGACTTGTTCATATGTCAAATAAAAGCAACGAAAACTGGGGATATTACATATTTCCCCTCTAAAAACAAACACCGTCCTCGGTGTTAACAAAACACATAATAAATCATTGTTTAGACAGTGATGGATATTTTTCCATCATCTCAGTCTCTCGTTCCCAAGTAGCCTCTTCGGGTGCAAAATGCCTCCACTGCACTTTCACCTTTCCTACTGTCCTATTTTGAAGCTCAATTTCTTCCTGCGCCAAGATTTGAAGCGGCTCTGGAAGGAATTCCCCTTCTGGTTCCACCTGAATCACATTCCAATCAATAACATGAGTAGAATCATGCACATATTCTTTTAACAATGAAACATGAAATACATCATGAACCTTAATGTGTATGGGTAAAGCTAGCTTATATGCAACTAGTCCTACTCTTTCCAGCACTTCAAAAGGTCCACAATAACGTGGGCGTAGTTTTGCACAGCTTCCAGTGTGCAAAGTACTCTTATTAGGCTTAATACTCAGATACACATGATCACCTACACTGAATTCTCTGTGAATTCTCTTTTTGTCTGCATAACTTTTCTTCCTGTCTTGTGTTGTTTTTATATTTTGCTTAATCTTCTTCGCAACTTTTTCCATTTCTTGTAAAGCTTTTGGTCCAAGTAGTAGCTTAGTCTTCCCATTTTGTTGGCCTATCTATGACATACATCCTTAACATATCCTCTAGACTTTGGTTTGTTATTTTCGTTTGACCATCATTTTGGGGATGGCAGGTAGTACTAAAATTTAATTTGGTACCCATGCCTCCAAACAAAATCCTCCAAAAATCTACAGTGAACTTTGCATCTCTATCTGAAATGAACATTTTAGGAACACCATGAAATTTTACAATCTCCTTCATAAATACATTTTCTATTTTGGCTGTACCAAAGGTAGATTCTACAAATATAAATTGAGCAGCTTCAGTCAAAGTATCAACTACAACCATAATAGAGTCATGTTGGTATTTTTTCCTTGGTAAACCAGTAAAGAAATCCATGGAAACAGTCTCCCACTTCCATTATGGGATGGGTAAGGATTCAACAACCCAGCTGGATGTTGATGTTCAACCTTTACTTGTTGACAATCTATACATCTCATCAAGTAATTTGCCACATTCTTTTTCATACTAGGCCAAAAAAAAAAAATTCTTAAAGATGAGAGTAATTTCTGGTATCCAGGATGTCCAGCATAGGGTATTTTATGGTGCTCATATAGAATTTATTTCTTTACAGAGTCTACGTCAGGAATGTATAATCTATCTCTATAAAAAATTAATCCTCTTTGGTTCTATGTATACCCTTTTATTTCTTTTTTTAGTATTTGGGACAGAATTTTTTCATAGTTTTGGTCTTGTTTCACCACTTGTTGTATTAGTCTTTCTAGGTCAAAGTTGGCACTACTCCCAACATTACTCACACTTTGCTAAGAATTTCTACTTAATGCATCTACAATCTTGTTCTCCTTACCCTTAATATGTTTGATCTCTATGTCAATCTAACTAAGGAAGCACAACCACTTAGCTTGCCTAGCATGCAAATATGTTTGGGTGAAGAAATATTTTAGGTTGATGTGATCTGTCATCAACACAAACTTTTTCCCTAAAAGGTAATGTCTCCACATCTTGAGAGCATGTATTACAACAGCTAATTCTAGATCATAAGCACTATAATTATGTTCATGTTTCTTAAGTTTTCTAGATTCATAGGTTATAACAGAATTTTCTTGTAGTAGCACTCCTCCTAATCCTTCCCCACACGCATATGTGCACACTACAAATTCCTGATCTGGATCAAAAATCTTTAAAATAGTTGTTGTTGTAAGTTTCAGTTTTAGATGATCAAAGTTATTTTGGCATTTTTCAGTCCATTCAAACTTAACTCCTTTCCTTTGTAGGGATGTAATGGGGTAAGCTAAGGCTGAAAATCTCTCAACAAACCTCCTTAGTATCCTGCAATTCCCATGAAGGATCTTACAAAAGATACATTAGTAGGTACGGACCATTCATTTATTTCTTTTATCTTTTTTGGGTCTACTGCTAACCTCTTATCTGAAATTATATGACCTAGATATTGAATTTTATCTTTGAAAAATTCACATTTTCTAAACTTAGCATACAACTTGCTTTCCCTGAATGTTTGAAAAACCATTCTAAGGTGTTCCTTATGCTCAGATTCATTCTTAGAGTAAATAAGAATGTCATCAATGAATACTAATACGAACTTATCCAACTATTTATTTAAGACACTATTCATCAAGCACATAAAAGTAGCAGGGGCATTAGTTAACCCAAATAGTAGGACCACAAATTCATAGTGTCCATAACTAGTTATAAAAGTAGTTTTTCTTATATCTTCATTCTTAATTCTTAACTAATGGTAGCCTGTCCTTAGATAAATTTTTGAAAAAACTGTTTCCCCTCTAAATTGGTCAAAGAGGTCATCTATCCTAGGTAAAGGATATATGTTTTTGATTTTCATCTTGTTTAATTGACGATAGTAAATACACTTTCTAAAGGTTTCTCCTTTCTTTTTCACAAACAACACTGGTGCTCCCCATGGGGAAACACTCGGTCTAATGTAGCCTCTTTCCAACAACTCTTGTAGTTGCATTTTCAACTCCATTAATTCTGGAATAGTCATTCTGTATGGGGCTCTAGTAACTCAAGTTTCTCCCAACACTAAGTCAATTGAGAAATCAATCTCTCTCCTAAGGGGAAAATGAGGAATTTCACCCGGAAACACATATTTGAATTCTCTGATAATAGATAATGTTTCCAAATAATTTTCCTCTGCCTATTATCCCAATTCCTCTACATGAACATAATACACTTGATAACCCTTTCTAGTAATTCTCTTCAATTGAAGTGCTGAAATTTGTCTCACATATATGGGCTTAGGTTTTCCTTTCACTATAATCGGTTTTCCCTCCTTGTCTATACAACGTATTGTTTTTTCTAAAAAATTCAACATGGCCTTTTGTTTCTCTAACCAATCCATTCCTACCAGTACATCATAGGACCCTAAAGGTAGAATATTTAATTTTAGTTCAATTTGGTATCCATTGAGATCTATGGCTCTTTGAGGTAACTTGTGAGTCACTTTCCTTTTTTTCCAGTGGCTAACTGAACTAACCAAGACTATTGAATTTTTTCTAACTTTAAGTTACATTTTTCTACCATTTGAGGACTGATATAGCTTAAAGATGCACCTGGATCTATTAAAACAGAAATAGGTTGGTCAACAATCATACCTTCTACTTCTACCATAGTGGACTAGTGTTCTGCTTGACGATCTTCCAGATCAACACTTATTTTTGGGATGTTGCTCGCCACATCATTAAAAATTGTTGCTTCTCTCAGTACTTTTATATTCTAAATGTTTATTTGTGGAAATTCCCTCAAAAAATGAGGTTCTTCACCACCCCAACACTTCAGAGGTTCTATCAATTTAAAAGTGCTCTCTCCTTTATTGTTTCCATTCATCTGTTTGGAACCTGTTTGTGATTGAGTAGTCTGATTTTCACTTGTTTTCTTGAACTTATTTCTTTGGCGGTTTCTCCCAAAGTTTTTCAGATATGTTGGTTTTGTTTTCTTTCCACTGGAATCAGCCTTCTCTTTGTTTGGCCAATTTTTTTGTTGTTCACTCTTACCTTTTAATTGTTGGTAACACAACCTTACCTTGCGCACCACCTCATCCATGGTCTTAGGGTTATCAAACTCTATCTTTTCCTTGTAAGTAGTGGGTAGAAAGTTCAAGAAACTTTGTACCTTTTCCTTCTATTCTCTTATAAGGTAGATAGCATAACAGATTGGTGAATTTGGTTACAAATTCCTCAATTGTAAGTTGTCCTAACCTGAGTTCATGAAATTCCTTGGCTTTATCATCATAATAGCATTCATTTAGGTATCTATTTTTGAACTTGACTTGGAAATCCTCCCAAGTAACAGTTTTCTCATCAATGACATGGACCATCTTTGTTTCTTCCCACCAAAAGGTAGCCTTACCTTGCAACTGATAGATAGACAACCTGGCTCTCAAGTTACTTTCGTATTCGTAAACCTGAAAGTAATTTATCATATCTAGAAGCCACACATCAGCATCTTCCTCCTCTCCATCATTGGAGGGATGTTGGATTTTCCAGAATTCACCCTGTAATTCATTGTTCCTCCTAGACTACTGTCTAGGGGCATCATCTTCCTCAGAATCTTTTGAGTGATTTACTCTTCCCTTTCTCTTCCTTTCAGAATATTCACCTTCTTGACTGTTCCGGGAAGTCAATTCTCTTATCAATCTATCTTGCTCTTCACTGGCTAAATATATCATTTCAGTGTGGCTTTTTAGCTGCACCATTTCTCTTTTCATTCTATGCAACATAGCCATCACTGAAGCATTTGGATCTGGCATGTTTTCTCCACCACCCAGATCCACATACATCTTGTCCCCTTCAGTCAAAGTTCGCAGCTGTATACCTCAGCACTATTCACTGTACATGAAATTAAACATTAGAAAAGATTAAATTTAATAAAATTTTACAACAAAAATTTCTGATGCGAGCACATAATTTTCCCAGTGTTTTAACTTGGGCTCTTATACCATTTTTAATGTCTGTCACTTCAATTTCTTCTTTTTTTTAATATTAATATACCTTTTTCTAGTTTTATTTAAATGTACGTCCTAACTCGACGTTATATTATCTCCATTATCAACTGTGTCATTTATATGTTCTAGTACTGAATTACTAACTAACATATGTAATATGCTTGTAAAACTTATAAACACCATGGTCTCTTAACTAAATTATTCTCCCACGGTGTACTGTATGAATCCACCTAAATTTTAATCCTATTCTTATTCCACTTAGGCCTAACTTAATTTATTGATGTAACACTAATAATGAGGCCTCCTCAATTATTGAATAAATATTTCTAATACCATATTTTGGCATTACACTTCAGTACCATATCATTACTCACTCATTATGATACTTCAACATCTTTTTTTTTTTTTTTTTTTTGGTAGAATTTTAATCTCCACCATAATTTTGAGGTTACGTTAATATTCAACCTCATAGTGACTAAAACAACCTCTCTACTGATTGAGTCAACTTACCATAAATATAGTGTAACCTAGTTACGTTTTTTTAAAACCCTAGCAATAATAAGTTATGCAAGTAAATTACATTACCATTCCACTTTTATTTGGTTTGTCGGAGTGATATTTACCATTAATGATATTGTCAGTGGTTGAGATGTCATGTACAATTTCATTTTTTGATATTTACACTCTTTATTCCACTTCGTACTAGTCGTATTCATTGAACCTACTAAGCAGTTGTTCAACCACAAGTTAAACTGGAACTAATTTATTCACACAGTACTGACCCATGTGAAGTTGTACCTCAACTCCTAAACCAAGGATTTGAATTGTTTCTCAAGATTTACTATGAAACTTGATGTGTACCAAGCCCATTACTTAGTCTCCACGACATCGATCTGAGGGTAAACCCTTCTCTTCCACTACATGGATGGTGTTGATTCAATTTGTGAATTAGGGTTTTCTTATAGCATAAGTAATCTGACTTTTGGTTTTTAGCGATATTTTCATTCCAGTTTTTTTTCATTTAGATCTGTTCACTGAATCTCTTTCCTTCACTTCTCCTGAGGAAGGCCGATACGAATTGTATGCAGCAATACCATCGAATGTGTTCCTTCCTCCTCAGGTATAGCATTCCTTACCTCTAAACTCTTTTTCCTTTTGGCAACTTCGCATTTCGTTTATCAATTTCCTCTTTTACTTTCTCTCTATTATGCTTTAGAGTTTGTCGAAAATTCGTCATCATATAAATGCGTTAACTACGGAATTCAAAGTAGTATGTTAACTTATTGATGCATTTTTTTAATTTTTTTCTCTATTTCTGATATATTTACCGACGGCATAATTCAACTGTAATTTCCAGTATTTTTACCATCTTAACGAATTTGAAGATGTGTCTCCATTATTAGTGAGTGTTGTATTACAATATTTATTTTAGACTTGCGTGAAGTCTTTTATTTTCTGGACTTGAGAAGAATTACTGGCTCTACCTCAGTAGAGACAGTAAGGTTTCTCCAGGCATCATCTATGGGAACAAAATTTGTATTTATTTTCGGAAACCCATTTTTCTATGGTTGTGTTAATTTTCTTCGGTTACTATGATTCAATTACTTCTCCTTTGACACTTTCACTGTGCTTGTGGAAAACGCAGATCCCTCAATCGTGGCATCCCCAACATTTCAGAGTGTTAACCTTTTTGTTTAAAAAGGATAAGCCTTGGGATAGTCATCTGTTTAGGTCTTGCTGCTCCTAGAGTTCTCTTTTGACAAAATGGCTTCGAGGTTCGAAATTACTTCACCATGCCTTTCCTGGTACAAAGATTTCGTTCCACGAGTGAAAATCAATTTATGGCATACTGATAAGTTAAGATTTATTCTATCATAGATTTCATAGTTTAATTTTTTTTTTTTTTTTATACTATCTAATTTACTATTCTCATTACTTATTTCTTCTATGTATTCGCAGCTATAGTTTTATATGCATACTAGACTTTCCAAGGTATTATGTTTTAACTTACATGGTTCGTATTACCGTGAATTTCATTTACTTAATTAATAAGTTTTCTCCAATTATATAAATTTCTAATTTGTTCTTATGTTTTCTGTAGGTACCACTATGCTACCATTTCTCCCTTTTAATTCTGGTTACTGCTTTTTTCACTTCGTTAACCACGTAGCTCGATTTAATTTTGATACTGGACTTTGATTTATACAGGTTGGTATTATCATTCTTGAATTTTTTCCTATGTCGGTCATCACGCCAGCCTTACAGATGTTCCATACATTTGTCTCATAGTGACACAGAGGGTCTTCAGTGTCACTGTTATTAGACTTAGATTTATTGTATTTTGTTCTATACACAAAATATTTATGGGTTTGTAACCCATGGACTGAACTAGTTTAATTATTTTTAATAAGAAACTCCTCTACAAAGTTTAATATTTAAACTTACTTTTGTTACTAGTTATCTTCAAATCTAATATGCAGTTATAGGAATTGTGATTCGTTTTCTTGTATAATTTATATATAGTATTAAAATGAGAATTCTTACATACATATACGAGTCTTCTGTATAAACTCATGTTTGTACCCAGTATACGTCTTTGAAATTAAAGTAGCAAATGGTGTCTTTATATTTCCTCTGAACTATCTTAATCAGAAATATAGAAGTTATGTCTTTATGGTACTTGAATACCATTATTTCTTTGTAGAAATTATCTTGGTTACAGTATAACCATCCCATGCATTTCAAATATACTATTTGCATCTTCTATCATCAAATCCTTACAGAATAGAATTCATCAAATTTACATACATCCACTGATATACCTTAGCTTTACTATTCTATGCATAGATATTTTGATATGCTTTCAAAACAAGAATGTCTCTTCTTTCTATATCTACTTCGAATTTCTGTTGCACTACTATTATACAATTTCGAAATATGTATGTCTCTCTTATATTCAATTATGAATTAGATTTTATCTACTTAAGACAGATTTATATAACAGTACAGTGAACCATATTTCTAGAGGTGAAGAAACTATTTATTTCATATATGTATCTAAAATTTGATTTCAGATTTATCATTTATATATATGTATTTTTTTTCTGTTTAGGAGTATTTATGCATCCTATATATGGTTCATATCAACACCTCAGAATAGTCATATAAATTTCTATAGTTTCTGTTTGATTTTCTTCTGTTCAGTACAGGATTATTTAAGGGTATAGCATAGAATATATTTATATATACAATATATACTTGTTCCAATTATGCTTATTTTCTATTTCAGAATGTATTGTTAGATGCACTGAACAATTTCTCTAACAGGATACTAAACCAGTTAAAATATTTAAATATCAGTTTCCTGTGAGGTACCTAACCTCATATCTAAACCCATTACTGGGTTTAGATATTCTGAGAGTTGGTCCTCTACAAAATATGTCTGTATAACAAGACATATTTTACTATTTTTGCTATAGTGATCTCTGTTAAATGTACAGACAAGCAACTGAAAAATGTAATTCCTAGTTCTTGCAATTTCAAACACAATTTTAAATTCAAAATTTTCATATTACACGGTTACAACATAAAATTTTAAATCAAATACCATTTCAACTAAACATGCATACCACTTAGCTATGACTAGTTTCATCCCAAACATAGAGTTCTCTCTCCGTAACTCACCCCCAAGCAGAGATCCTTTGCTCCAACGATAGACAACACTTTTTCTATCCTAAAAAAACTTATTTAAGCTTTTCTTTCCTCCATCCTGTCTCCCTTACCTGTGTCTAGTTAATTCAGGATGTTGTTTTCCTGTTTTGCCTAGGCTTTCCCTCTGTTTCTTCCACAAATGTACTTTTAAAGCTGGCTTTCCTGCTTTTCTATCTTTATTCCACCTCTTCCCAATAATTTCCTCTTTATTGGCGTAATTAGATATTTCTCTCCAAATCTAATGTTAGTATCTTAATTTATTCCTTCCAAGGATTTCTGGAAGTTCTGGGAAAGTCTTACAACCTTATCCATCCTCATGGATTGGGTTTTCAGATCTCAAATCTCAATCTAGTCATTTCACATAAATTTTCCATTTTATTTTATTAATTTTAAATAATAAAATAAATCCACACAACTCTTTTCCATTGCGGTCCACTCTACCCTTTTGGACTTGTTCAAATGTCAAATAAAAGCATAGAAAACTAGGGATATTACATAATTTACATAAATAGGAAAACATTAAATAAATATTGAAATTATATTTCACTGCAAAAGTCTAGAAGAGACAATACAGGACAGAGAAATAAATTGGAAAGTTAACTATTAAATAATTAGTGTCCAATTATATGAATCTAATGAAAATATCACTATTATCCTCCTAGCTAAGTGAATGAGATTAAATCAAATAAATTATGGCCAATGACCAAGCATGGCCTTGGCCCATAAATCCTAAATGTACTCGACTAGATCATGTGACTGTCTAAATAGGATGAAATAACTGTGGCATAAGAAGAAAAACTATCAATCTAAGCTTGAGGGGTGATGGCTAAAAACTTTAACTCAATTCAAATACTAGAGAGAAAACCTGTAAAAGGAAAGTCTAGAGTTAGAAAAAAAATTGAAAAATTAATAAAAAAGGGCTTATATTGTCAAGACATGAGTACATGTAGTGAGTGTTACTATACGTGAGTATACTCTTTATGACATTAATCTTCTATTGTGTCTACAGTTAGGGAAGGTATGTAAGGATAAATTAACACATAAATAGAAGAGTATAAATAAGAAATAAATGTAATAAAATTACATAGACTAACCTGGATTGGGACACATGTATTCATGCTGGAATATTGGTCCAAATCCAGGGAAGAGGAACAACCTGGGTAGAGGTTACCCAAATTTGATCATAAAAATTTAATGGAAAATAAATATTTAACATGGAAGTAAAACAATAATGTTTTATGATGAGATGAAATAAGAATGGAATGATAAATAAATAAAATTTTTGGGCCAAACCTTCGTACACATTCCTTTTATGCAACTCAAATAACAAGAAGAAAATGTAGAAATACCAATGCATTAATTTGAATCATATGGGTAAGAAGAACTTATAATTCATATAACAAAACCATTTCTAAATATTAGGAAGATTTGAAACTCATGAAGAGTTAAGAGTTAAATTGATGTACATAGCAAGAAACTGAATTAATTATGTAATTCAGAACTAATCAAGTAAGATACTTATAAATCACTAAGATAGAGCATAAGCATAAGCTAATAACACATACATAATAAAATTAAATGGGACAAAGGATATGCCTATTACTATCCAAATAAAATATCCTTACTGAATTAAGAGCAAAGAAATATGGAACTACGCTATGGAGAGGTAATTAAAAAATTGTGGAAATTACAGTCACAACCTGAGTAAGCAATAATTCTCAAATGTATCGAGTACGGTCATCGTAGTATTTACCATAATGTAATGGGATAAAAAACCATGAGAATGATGAATTAAATATAACTCAAGTTCAAATCCATTATGGGTATGACATTCATCCATACGCTGACCCTATCCACCATAAGGAGGAGGGGTCACAGGGTCACACCGGAATAGGTGTGACAATGAAAATTAAGTACCAAATCTACAACGTAATGCAATAAGGAGGGATTCTGGCCAAAAAAAAATTGTGAATATATATAACAGTGAAGCAATGAAATCAAAACTTATAATTTAAAATGAAATTCAACCTAATAAATAAATATCTAGAAAAAGACAAAATTAATGTACTTAAGAAATTGGATTGAAATACAGACTACTGCGATAGTAGAGTATGAAGTCACACAAAGGAATTGTGTGGATAAATTCACTACAGTCAAGCTGACTCAAAGAGTCACGTGGAATAGTTTTCTAAAGCCCACGTAGGGGTTCTGTTCAAACCATAACCAAATATAAATTTGATAATAAAATAAATACTAGAGAGTATCATAGACAAAATAAATTGAGATACAAAAACTGTGTAATAACATGGGTTAAAGCAAAATAGAACAATGGTTATATTATTCAAAAAATATACAAAGAAAAAACCCCAAGTTGGGGAAGAAAATGAACAAACCTAGACGAAGAATACATGGCGGTAATACACAAAGTATATACAAAATGAACATTTTAAATAACTTGAAGCAAAGTGAATCTCCATAGAGAGACAGAGCAAAAATAGTGAAAACCTAGGAAGAAGTTTCAATGGCTTACATCGTTGCACAATGAAGATTAGATGAGACAGAGCTTTCCATACGTTGTCACAAGGGGTAGAATACAATCTCTGAAATTTTTTAAAAAGAGCTATGAAAAAAGGGTTTCAAGAATATAACGATTCATATGCCAAACAACTAGAAATTTTCGGGGAAAAGTGACGAAAGTGAAATACCACCAAAAACATAGTCCTAAACTACCATTCGAGTTAAACCCCTAAACTTGTAAAGATAGCTTACGTCTTTGACTCATGGATAATGGTGATGAACATGGTGAGGGAGCTCTATCACCGCGAGGAAAAAGAGGAGACTATGGCCTAGATTCTCGAATAGATGGCACGTAATTCCTATGCAATATGTAAACAAAAAACTTAGAGATATGTTCAACATACCAACAGTTAAACAAACATACATCGTGAGAAATGAAAGAAACTTAAATACAAATATGTTACATGAAGGAGAGAGATGAATTCCATAATCTTAGGCGTAATGTCTCCACAGTACACAACCCCTCTGAAAAATGAAATACGCAAATAGTGAGAAATCAATCCAATAATGGGAAGAAATTGTAGAACCAAGTTACAAATACGTGAAATTATTACCAGTGCAAATTTGGACAAATATCCCCTTGTTGTACCAAGTAAAGCCACTCCTCACATAACCAGTGAAGAAAAAATATGCATATTCCTCTCCAAATGTTGCCTTAAAGTGTAAAACGCCGAGACATAATATTTCTATGCTAATGATAGAGAATGGGAGGGCTAAAACCTATAGAAACAAAGTGCATGATGACTATGGAGGTCAAAGGACAAACAAACTAGACAGCCTCCAACCTCTCCCGCAAATGATGAAATGAGGAAAGTAAAATTGGGGTTACTATATTAGGGTTTCACTGTCAAATTAGGACCATCGATCTCTGTTGGTTTTATCTATAGCATATACTTGGAACCTCCAAAGGTACATAAATACCATGTAATAACACGTGATGGTGTCGACTTAGAAGCGTACGCCTTGCCCAGGTCATAAGGTGGGGTAAGAGAATAATTGTTGAAGGACTATGGTGGCAGCACTATTAATACAATGAATTGACTTTGATATTGTGGTATAACAATAGGTGCAGTACAAAATAAGTAAGGTGGCATAGCACATAGTTCGTCATAATTACTTATAAGCTATGCATATCAACGGTAGGGTGCATAAATTGGAATTATGTGCCAAGTATATTAATCTAAGAACAAATAAACCATTTCATGAATGGATTATTTACATCTAGACATTGGTTAAAAAGGTTAGATTACATATGGGAGTTGTAACCGAGGAATAAAAGAATAAATTGCTGATTAAAACACAATTGTATAATAAAGGTTAGGGGTGTATAGATTCATGGAGGAAATAATCTCCTCCCTAAACCAATATAAGAGATGTCATGAGGACCAAGTGTTAAAGCAACGAGAAGGTTTAAGCAATGAAAAAAGTATATATCTATATATATATATATATATATATATATATATATATATATATATATATATATATATATATATATATATATATATATATATATATATATATATATATATATATATATATATATATATATATATATTTGAGTTCTTACAAGTGGTGTTAGAGCCGAAGTTAAAAATTTGGGATTATGGGTTCCAGCATGTAAAAAATCTATTCTCTGGAAGTTTAAATTATGATTGTCAAATCAATTTAATATTGTGTTTTGTGAGTGCTAATTGTTTTTTGTGCATTTGATTAAAATACGGAAAAGTTACAGTTGGTGTCATGTCTGATAGAGAAGAGTAGTATGTGGACTGGGGGATGAGGATGCCCCACTAGATCCAAATGCTCAAATTCTAGAGATTATCAATAATTTGCAGCAGGAAATGGTTCAGCTAAGAACTAGCAATGAATGTTTACTGCAAGCCAGCAATGAACAAGAGAGGTTGATAAGAGAATTAACCTCCATATCTAGTCATCAAGATCGAGAATCAGAAAGGAAAAGGAAAGAAATAGAACCCAACTTAGAGAGGTCTGAGAGTGGGGATGAGTCTGGTAAAAGATATTCCAAATCCAAAAATAAAAAGGATTTGCAGGGTGAATTATGCAAGATGAAACCTCCAACCTTCGATGGGGAGAAGGAAGAGGATGTGGAAGCCTGGCTCCTCAATATGGTCAAATAATTTGAATTATATGAATATGGAAGTAATTTGAAATCAGTATAGACAATTTACTAATTGCAAGGTAAAGCCACACTTTTGTGCCAAGAGAGAAAAATCATACTCTTGCTAGATGAAAATATTGTTTCATGGGGATAATTTTAGGAGAAATTTAAATCCTGATACCTCGGTGAGAGGTATTATGATGACAAGGAAAAGGAATTTCATGAGCTGAGGCTGGGACAGTTCACCATTCATGTACCATAGATAAGGGAAGAAAAATATAAGGTACATCGATTTCTGAATTTTTTACCCATTATTTATAAGGAAATGATTAAGTTCAAAAATCCAAAGAATATGGATGAGGTTGTGCGGAAGGCACTACTGCGCTACAAGAAATTTAAAGACAAGAATAATTAGCTGAAAAACTTGTAGAATAAGGAAAAAGGGAAGGATGAAGGAAGTTAAAAAAATCTAAAACGACTTACCTGAAGAATTTCGAGAGAAACCACCCATGAAAAAGATTCAATAAAGGTGGTGAAAATCAGATAGCCCATTACCACACAGGTTCCAAGCCCATGGTAGGGAACAACAAGCGAGAAAATTTGGTAAAGACCAAGGAAACATTGAAATGTTGAGGATACAGTGAGCCTCACATGTTGCAGGAATTTCCACATAATAGTCATGTAATTAAAAACATTCAAGCAGTGCGGGAATCAACCATAGTGAATGATGTTTCCCAGGACATTCCCTGGATCATTGGGTCATTAGCAGACAGACAAGTTGAGCATTAATCAATTATGAATTAAATTGAAGGTATCATTTTTGACCAACCTATGTCTGTTTTAATTGATCCAGGAGCTATTTCAAGTTATATTAGTCCACATATAGTGGAAAAATGTAAACTGAAAACATAAAAAATACAGCACCCTTGGCTAGTACAGTTGGCTACAGGAACCAAACAAAAGGTCACCCATAAACAACCTAAATATCTTGTCAATTTAAATGGGTAAATTACATATATGAATTTGAATATCCTTCCCTTAGGATCTTATGACATCCTAGTTGGTATGGATTGGCTGGAACATAAAAAAATAGTAGTACATTATTTAGAAAAAATAGTAAATTGTATTGATTCTCTAGGAAACATAATGGTGGTAAAGGGGAAACTGAAAGATGTGTCTGTTAGAAAAATTTATGCATTAAAACTAAAGAAGAAAGCAAGGAAAGGCTCTCTAGTGTATGTTGTCCAAATTGCATATTTGGGATAGGAAGCAGAAATTAACTTGTAGAAAGGTTACCAGTGATTAAGGAATTACATGATGTATTTCCTAAGGAAATCCCTCAACTTACCCCTTAGAGAGACATTTCATTTTCTATTGAGCTGGTACTAGGGGCCACCCCAGTTTCCCGAGCCGCTTACCGAATGAGCACCCTTGAACTATTAGAACTAAAACTTTAGTTGCAGGAATTACTAAATAAAGGGTACATTAGACCATATGTGTCTCCATAGGGAGCACCCGTTTTGTTTATCAAGAAGAAAGGTGGAACACTCCATATGTGCATAGATTATAGGCAGTTAAACAAGTTAACCAACAAGAATTGGTACGCTCTACCACAGATAGAAGATATGTTTGATCAAGTAATGGGAGAAACCCTATTCTCAAAAATTGACGTGCGAACTCGTTATCATCAACTCCACATAAAAAATGAATATATTCATAAAGTAGCTCTCCAAACTTAGTATGGACATTAATATTTCGTAGTTTTACCCTTTGGACTCACAAACACCCCTGCTACTTTCACGTGCCTAATGAATAGTGTGTTGCACAAACACCTGGATAAGTTCATACTAGTGTTCATAGATAATATTATGGTTTACTCTAAGAATAAATAGGAACACTAGGAACATATTGGAATAGTGCTTCAAACACTCAGAGAAAACCAACTATATTCAAAACTCAGCAAGTGTGAGTTTTACAAACCCATGATTCAATCCCTAGGGCATGTTATTTCCAACGAAGGATTTGCAGTAGATATGGAAAAGGTACAAGAAATGTTAAATTGTCCTGTACCCATCAATATACCAGCAATACGATCATTTATAGGTATTGTTGGAGATTACCAGAGATTTGTAGATGAAAAAAAGTGTGAATTTTGAATGGATAGCCAAGTGCCAAGAGAGTTTTGAATAGATGAAACAAAAACTAACTACTTAACCGATCCGAATTTTTTTTTATCCAACTAAGGAATTTGTTCTGTGCACTTTGTTGGAATCATGATTGCAGTTAGACCAAAACCCATAGGCATTAGTCTCTGCTACAATCTCCAGATTTAGGATCCATGAGAGGCGGTTAGTCCATGTCGCGAAACACATGGGGAGCGTTGAACCCAATGTCCAACAATCTCCCCCCTAACACAAGTCGGGTGAGTTTCCAACTCGACACCTATCGCTTTGATTCCACTTCTTCGAAGAAATAACGATTTCTATTAGACCAAACCTGTAGGCATTAGTCTCTGCTACAATCGCAAGAGTTAGGATCCACAAGAGGAAGTTAGTCTATGTCATGAAACACACAGGGAGCGTTGAACCCAATGTCCAACAATATCCCCCGCCCCCCCCCAAACATGAGCAGGGTGAGTTTGGAACTCGAGACCTGTCACTTTGATACCACTTGTTGGAATCATGATTACCATTAGACTAAAAACCGCAAGCATTAGTCTCTGCTACAATCATGAGAGTTAGGATCCACAAGAGGTGATTATTCCATGTCACAAAACACGCGGGGAGCATTGAACCCAATGTCCAACACACTTATTCTTGTATAGAAGGTTTGGGAAGAGTATTCATGCAAGATAATGCATTAATATCCTGTGAGTCACGAAATTTTAAGAAACATGAGAAAAATTATGCAGTGTATGACTTGGAATTGGTTGTTAGCATACTTGCATTAAAAATGTGGCGACATTACCTATTGGGTAAGAATTTTATGTTGATGACTAATCATATTAGGCTGAAATATTTCTTTAGTCAACCAGATTTAAATGCAAGGCAAGCAAGACGATTATCTTTCCTTAGTGAAATTGATATCGAAATCAAACACATAAAATGAAAGGAAAACCGAAATTATGATGCCTTAAGTAGACATTCTCATCAATTTTTTTCATATACATGTAGTAGTGTAAAATTTTGATGTGTAGGAAAAAATTCAAGAAGTGTTGTCGCGAGAACCTCAATATTTCAAATTGCAGGAAAAATTACATCAAGCTAAAATTCTAGGATAGACCATGAATCCACAATGATTAGTAATATATAAGTAAAGGTTGTATGTTCCAAATGTATCTACACTGAAACATGTAATATTTGATGAATACCATAAGATACCTTATTCATATCATCCAGTTTATCAAAATATCATGATAGCCTTGCGGAAAAACATTTTTGGTTAGGAATGAAGAAGAAAAGAGTTGATTACTTGGAAAGATGTTTGGAGTACCAACAAGTTAAGGTAGAGCATCAAAATCTTGCTGACTTATTGAACCCTCTTCCGATTCCAGAATGGAAGTGAGAAGTGGTATCCATGGATTTTATCACTGCACTGCCACGTACAAAATACCAACGTGACTCCATTATGGTGGTGGTGGACACATTAACCAAGCCAACTAATTTTCTTCTAGTACAGTCGACTTTTGGCATAGCAGAAGTGGCCAATGTTTTCATGAAATAAATCTTTAAAATTCATGAAATGCCAAAGATGATTATCTCTGATAGGGATGAAAATTTTACCTCTTCCTTTTGGAAAACATGTATTGGAGGAATGTGAACAAAGCTGAATTTTATCACAACTTATCATCCTCAAACGGATGGGAAGACAAAAAGGAAAAACAAAATATTTGTGGACATGCTTCGCATGTATGTGATGGACATATCCACCAAGTGAGCATATTTTCTGCATTTGGCAGAATTTTCTTACAATAAGAGTTACCATGCCTCTATTAAAATGAGTCCATTTTAAGCTTTGTAAGGTAGAAAATTCCACACTCCACTTAGCTAGAGTCAACTACAGGACAAACTGGTACTTGGACCTGACACAGTACATGAGATAGAGCAGATACTAAAACAAATCCAGTAGAAAATCAAAGCATCTCAAGACCGCTAGAACAGTTATGTAGATAAGAAAAAAATTCACAGGGAATTCAAGATTGGAGATCATGTGTACTTGAGGATCAAACCTCACAAAAGTACCTTGCACACCGGTAGTTTTTCTAAGCTAGCACCTCAATACTACGGGCCCTTTGAGGCTTTGGAAAGAGTGGGTCGAGTAGCTTACAAATTGGCTCTATCTAGTCATATTAAAGTTTATAATGTTTTTCATGTATCATTTTTTAATAAATATGTGCATGGCCATTCTCATGTGGTTGAATGGACTTGGATATAGGTGGAAAAAAAAGGGGATTCTCTTTCAGAACCATTTCGTATATTGGAACGCGAAGATACCGTGCTCCAAAAGAGATCAGTAGCTCAGGTGAAATTGCAGTGGAAGCACTTTTCACCTGGAGAGGCTACCTAAGAGCAGGGAGAAAATATGAAGGAAGTGTATCCATCGTTGTTCAAAGAATAAACAATGTAATATGCACCACCGATGATGGTGTTTTTGTTTTAAGGGGGGATTGTGTAATACCCCTGATTTACAATTTTTATGTTATGTAAATAAACCCAAGGTCCAAGTGGATCTATGAGATAATCATGAAAAATTTTAGAGACTAATATTCGCAAGTGGCCTAAACAATTACCACATAACAAAAATTACCATATAATAAATTGAATTGAGTAACTTCTTTTTTACTTTTTATTATTAATTTTTTTATTTAATAATATATTACCATATATACCTTATAGTGTTTATAAAATGAATAAGTATACTATCAAGATTACTTGTCCACTAAATTCATAACTTAATATACATATATAATTTAATTTTATATCGAGAACTCCAATATTGTTACTCTTACTAAATTATAAAACTCCTAGGAACAAATATATTTATTAACTTTCAAAAAATTTAAACTCCTTACAATACAATTATATTTTTTAAAATATTAATATAAGTAAAAAATATATTAATTAACATAATAATAAAATATTAATATAAATAAAAAAAATATTAATTAAGATAATATATAAAATGCGTAAGAGAAAATTAAAACTCTTTATTTTTATCGATATCGGAATTCAAAAAAAGATGTGAAAATCTCGAACGCAAATTTATAACAAAATTAAATATAAACTATCTATTTGTACCAAGTAATATCAAAATCACAATTGAAGACTTAAAACGAGGGGTTTCTTATTTGATTGTCTTACCTCTGAACCACAAACAACCAATAAGCCCTGCTTTCTATGATTGATCAGTAATAAAACTACTCCGCAAGATTGAAATTAAACAAAACGCTGGTGCAGCGATGTCATACCCATAGCACGTGAACTGGTACATTTACCAGTACCAAGAGTTTTGTAACTACTGATTCTCATTAGACGAGGGAATTCCGTTTCAAGCACTCTCAATGCTAGGCGTGGCACGCAGAGGACCATCGTTACTCCGCTCTTGGTTTTCGGGGGACACGGAAATGCAATTGGGCATAACAAAATTTTGAGCCAATCACCCAACCAAGAAATGAGGGGTTCACCCCATCCAAAGTCCACTTGGTTAAATCCAGCCACCTCCAGTCAGTGAGAAATGTATCTTCAACACATGGAGGGGCCAAAGAGATCTCTTGGCGTGAGCGTTCCATTTCAAGGAACGCTATGGATGATATCAGGTATGTTGGAATATTTAACATTCCAGAACAACAATGGAGAATAAAATTCTCTCTTTTCAACACAGAGAAAATATTAAAAAATCTTCACTGGAGACAGAGTTTTCACTATAAAAACTATTTCATTAAACTTCAAAACTTGGTTACAAAATCACCTCTGCCTGAGGGAATACAAAAAAAACTTTGACTGCTTCAAAACACAGTTCAAAACAACTTACACTCTCTAAAATTTCACTCTGGAAAAATACTCTGTCTCTCCAAAAATGAAAGCACTGCTGTGCACTTCAAATTCTGTTACACTGCTGCTGTGTAAAAAAAAAACTTCCAACTGAACTATGCACTGCTGTGCTATATTTGCCTTTTTCACTGCTATGTGAAAAAATAAAAACTTACAATACTTATATTCTCACGGGCCCTTTTTTTTAACTCTATATGCCTCAACACTTTTTTTTAATATATAAAAAAACTATTTTAAAATAAAACTATTTTAAAAACTTTAAAATAAAAAAAACTAAAATGAAAAATCAATGTCACTATGGCCCACGGCTTCACTTTGAAATAGTGCACATGATATATATGTAAAACATATATATGCATGTTGACTGAACGCACCATTTTTTAAACCAAAACATTAAAATAACTTTTGACCGAAATGAACCGGACTCCAAGCAAAATTTAACCAAACTGTATAAAAATCCGGCGTGCCAAAAGTAATTGCAGACGTCAGCAAGGTTGTGATGCGGGATTTTTATTAAATCCGCTTCATAAGTTTCCCCGGGTCCGATTTTTAGCAACCTGTACAGAAAAAAGTGTGATGCGGGATTTTCTTTCAATCTGCTTCATTAAAATTTCAAATCCGGAGGTTGACTGCTCAACGGTTTTGGCAAGCGGCTTCAGTACACTGTTCTGCAACCAAAATTGGAAGGTGGCTGCCTGTACGTTGTTCTGCAAACAAAATTGGAAGGCAGCTCACGTACACTGCAGCGCTGAAAGTAATTTCAACACTCCCCCTTACTTTCAACTGCTGGGTTATCAGTCATACCCAGACATTTCCTCAAAAACTCAAAACTCTTCTGCCCCAATGGCTTGATCAGAATGTCTGCAAACTGCTCCTGAGTTCTGCAGTGTTCCAAAACAATTTCACCATTGTTTACCAATTCTCTGATGTAATGAAACTTTGTGTCAATGTGTTTCGTTCTCTTATGAAACACAGAATTCTTTGATAATGCAATAGCTGAGCTATTGTCACAATAATACAACTCTATTTTGGGTCTAACATTTAAGAGGACACAATTAAAAACAGACCGAAAGACCTTTGGGAATACCTACAATGTAGCCTGGAATCAATGATAATTGAGCTACGGTATAAAAAATTGAAAGCCTAATAAGAGACCACGTCTTTAGGATAACAAGAACTAAAGATTGTTGCGAAACTGAATGAGGGACTATGGGCTGAATAGGCCATTTATGAGCATGTATCAGGTAGGCAGCCAACCAATTGTTGATCTGACATAAAATTCCCTTATTGAGATACATACCAAAGTTTTGGACCTTGGTGCTAAAATATCTCTGCACTGACAAAGATGGTCACCAGAAGAATATGTAGCAACAGGCGCTGGCATTTGCTTTGGCATTCAGGAAAGGAATATAAGTGACCCATGCAACAAAACAATCATGATTGAAACATATTGCAACGCAGTCAAGCGGATTTGACAAGGACTTCTGCCAAACCAGATCACGGGTAGGGATATTATGGGGATATATCAGAAGGAATGTAGATAGGTCATTTAATCATAAGGGTTCTGAAATTTTTTAAGCAGGTCTGGAATGTCATAGCCCAGCATGTCGTCCACTGCTTGAATCATCTTTGGTTTGAGCTTTTCAAATCTATCAATCTGATATCCACTTAAAACTTCTTTGTAATGCTGAATATCCGGAAAATCACCCACTGGCAAGTGGTAGTCCTTTTGCACCTGTAAAAAGGAGAAAATATCAAAACACTAAAGTTCAGTTACAACCACAAAATCATTTGGAAAGTGGGTATGACCACAACTCAATAATAAGGTAGAATGTGGTTAGTGCATAACACTCTATTTAACAAGAATTTTCAACAGGACAGACATTAAAAAATAATAATAATAATCAGACCTTCGCAAACTCTTCCTCCAGATTATCAATGAGACGTTGTTGCGCCTTAGCTTTGCCCATCATAGCAGGCATCTCTTTCTTCAAGTGACTGATAATATATGCATGAATCTTGGCTGCTCGAGCGCGCTTGACAAATTCATTTATCTGCATAACCAGTAAAGGCATTTGTGTCATTAATCAATTACAGAGATCAGCAATCCGAAACAAACAGACAACATACATAACAAATAAGGGCTGATGAACTTACACGACGATCACATGCTTTCCTAGGAATGTCTTTCAAATCAATTAAAAGATCCTCCTGCTCTTTCTCGAAAAGCTCCTTCCCCATTGAACCAAAAGCAGCCTCATTTATAGGTTTGTCATTGAATGAACTGCAGCAGTAGAACGAAGAGTTACGGCAAGTGCAAGGCATCTTTGCAAGCCAAATGATCGACAAGTTTAAAAAGGGTCAAGAATGCAGAAACAGGGATGACATCAAAACTACATACAACTGATAGAATTTATTCTTAGCAAGCCAAGTATCCCTCACCCAATAACACGATCACAACAAAACAGATCAATATGGACAAACACAATATTTCGACTAGGAAAATTATATGTAGCACCGAGAGACAGTAATGAGACAGACACACTTCCTAAGGAACACATATCCCTCAAACTGCCTTGTAAACATTACTAATGTATTTTATGTACGTAAATAAATTCTGCTAAGCATAAACTGTCAATTTTTCTCACCTATAGCGAAATTAAGTAAAATATAACTGGCGAATAAATTGTGAAGCATATCAGTCTGATGATAAGCAGCAGTAGGTTTGTATACACGATTTTGTGGTTCGTTATCAAAAGATACCAAGAATAAACTATAGACCATAAGTCTGGCAAAATTAAGCATGAACTATTTCGAGAGTCAGTCCTCTGACCATAGAGAGTAGTTTATATAAAAAACTGTCTAAAGTACAGAGACAACAGATCTCTGAAGTAGGCACATCTTTAACAAAAAGATAGCACAACGGCTGAACACATGACGCACGTTAAACCATTAGCAAGAACACGGTGATCATCACAACAAAAATGGCATCTAACATCGCAAACTTACAACTAGCTCCCTCAAAAACAGTAATGAAATATTACATTTATCAGCCAAAAAAGAATCACATCGTACTTAAACAAGTGCATTTCTGAACCCAGAAAAGGAATTAAGAAAACTTACCCAATGTACACCCTTGTAACTTCAGGAGTACTCAATACTTTCCCTAGTGACCACATCAAAGCTCCATATACCCTCATTAGCTGCGCGAGGTGACAATTAGAATAAATTAGGAGACAAAATGAACCCAAGAATATATAACTTCATCTTAAGGAAAGCAGAACTGAGCGAAGATAAGCCTACATGTTGTGTATCAACTTGATCGGCTTTGTTGAGGACCACTCTTATCTTGTCATCATGGCCACGAAGAGATCCAATAACACGCTTAAACTCATCACTGATATCCAGTTTGTAAGGATCAAAAAACAGAAGAATAAGATCACACTTTGCTGCAAACCACGAAGTCACACCGGTGAAGTCATAGCTGCGTTGAGTTCTCTGCTTTTCTCCAGCAAGAACTCCTGGTGTATCCACAAAGGTAAAATGTTCCAAAAGCTGTAGCGTATAAACAATAGAAATCAATAGGTGATTAATAATAAAGCAATGAAATATCATAAACAACATGTTTCTATACATACAGGATGTGGCATTTGTGAACATTCAAATTTTGAGAGAAATGCAGAGCCAAATCTGGTCAGTGCACCAAAGGGCTTATCTGCTTGCACTGCAATTGTATTACCAGGTATACTTCTTCCATCGGGACCTGACTGAAAGATCAAAACATTTGATAAAATTACATACTGCTTTTCATAGAATCTAAACACAAACGAAACTTGTGTAGAAGAGCAAAAGATAGGTAGGTAAAGAGATATTTTCTAAAATCTAAAGTTTAAACAGAAACAAAACCCCATACAATGTGACTACAGATACTTGCAGTTCTATGCAGGTAAGAGCAGAACGATTAACCAAAGTTAAAAACCTCTGATCATTTAAGTGCAAATAAAATGTTGACCAGTTGCATCACAAAACTTTATGGGTTGTTCTGTCTTACACAGCATTGCACCCGGGGAAATCATGTAAGACCACGTCTTTCAAAACATAAGTAGTCTATTTATAACTGTTACATAAGTGGCAGCAAAGAATTTGTTGCTCTTTCAGCAAAGAAAAATGAACAATCTACGCAAAGAAAATGAGCCGATGGCGCATGGAAAGCAGATTAACTGAATATAGAGGGTAATTTTACCCATAATACTGACTATTCATTTACCATTTATTTTTTAATTTTAGTTCCATATATTTATCTGAAAAGTACGTACTTGGTGATCAGCGAGTTTGGATAGTTTTAGTTACTGAGGAGCCTTATTTCAAAGTAGATCACTATTCTTTTGGAGAAACCATGATTGCAAAACCGGATGAATAATCTGCGTGAGATCTCTGAAATTGATTCCACAAAGACACAAAAACCAAATCGAGTTATCGCAAATGAAAATATTTAGGTGTACTGATGCCCCAGTATGATGGTTTAGGAGTTACTCGAGGGTCGCGCAAGCCCAATTTGCATTATGTCAAGATGAATGCAATATAAATGTGGCAAGGTCCCTAGACGTATGAAAACACAATCGTGAAGATCACAACTCCCTATTGCAAGTAGACCGCAATCCCAAACACGCCACACATCTAGCTTTACACCAATGTATCCCCTGGTTCCTAGTGAAAAGGCATCAAGTTTGGAAATTACGCAAAGTCCCCAAAACGCGAGGGACAATTCAGGGACATTGCCAAGGCATCACTTATACAAAACTTGAAAGGAACATCCCCTATGAAAGGGAACACCGAGATATCACTTTACCCATACAAGGAATGCCTAGGCATCCACTACCCGATGGGGATCTTAAGAGTGATGGATTTGTGAGCGCTTGTATATCCAAAGGGATTGAAATTACAATTCACAAAAAGATTTGCTGATCCCAAATTTGACGAGCCCAAATCTTATAAATCCCCAAAGCCCTCGGTTCAGTTTATTTCCCAAAAAAAAACCTCAATTCTTGAATCACAAAAAACTATAGATGCAAACGGACGAAAAACAGGGGTAAGTATGGACAAGATTCCACAAAGGTGTATTTTAAATACTTGAGTGAAAAAAGACATTTGGAAAAATCATGCATTTTAAAGCCCCGAAACGATATTTAAAAAGAGAATGGGGACAAAATAAAAGGAATATTCTAAAACCACTTTCAATGAATCTTTAGCTTAGGACGATCGGAAAGCATGCGATGCTACTTGAAATGAAACCAGGAAAATCGCTAAGCGTGTTACTCCTAAATTGTTCAGACTTGAGCAATCCTACCTATTTCAACCATTAGACAAGGATTTGTTCGAGGACTTATAAGATATGTCCAAGGGAAAATGCCAAAGCTTGAATGGGCTACGATTCCAATTTTATAAAAAACAACGGTCTGTAATTAGTGATGATCTTCCAAGGATGTGCCAAGAAGCAATGAGAGTGAAACACATGGAAGAACATGTTAATGCAAGTCCAATTAAGCTATTTGCTAAAGGGACAGAAGGGGATGTGCTTGAAGGTTGGACAACGATCACCTTCCTTGATGTCAACTACAAAGTGCTCATTTTTATAAATAAATAAATAAAAATAAAATAAAAATAATTAATTAATTAATTAAAATTAATTAAATTAAATTATATATATATATATCATAAAACAATCCACTTTTAACATTTTAGAGATTACAAAAGTAAATGACAACACTAGGAGAGGAAGCATCATGGAAGGTGTAAATTTAGGTACATTCATAAAAAATAGTTAGCATCAACATAAATATGAATACAGTGGAAAAGTATCACTAAATCAATGTTTGGTTTTAAAAAAAAAATTAAATAGTCAACCTCAATCCTAGTGATTTAATCATCTCAATTACAATAAAACCACCACATCATCTAGTGAGGTGGGCCTAAAATCTACACATAGAAACTTATGATTGAAGTAATAAGTGGAAAGGGAGTGCAAAATTATTTTATACACTTACTTAAACAACTAGTTGTAGTGGTTGATGAAGTTATGTCAAAAGTCACACATACATTTGTACTCTTTGAGGCATTAGAAAGCTAGCTAGATTAGGAAGCTTCACTTCAGGAATAAGAAAGAAAAGCTTAGGTTTTAGCTTAGCAAGGAGTATTCAGGAAGATAGGCATTATAACCACAAACAAACACTCTGCTGAAATACAAAGACAATCTAACAAAGATTTGAGGAAGCAACAAAACACAAATACAACCTACGAGCTTAAGATAGGCATTATAACCTACGAGCTTAAGATAGGCATTATAACCACAAACAAACACTCTGCTGAAAGACAAAGACAATCTAACAAAGGTCTGAGGAAGCAACATAACACAAATACAACCTATGAGCTTAAGAAAGAACAGAGTTGTGAGTTGGTGCTCATAAGAAGAACACAGAGATATTAGATCTGCAGAGGTTGAAGAAAAGAACAAAGCTATCAGCCATCAGGAAAACACATAGATCTCTACTCTACTCTTTGAGGCATTAGAAAGTTAGCTAGATTAGGAAGCTTCAGTTCAGGAATAAGAAACAAAAGCTTAGGTTTTAGCTTAGCAAGGAGTATTTAGGAAGATAGGCACTGTAACCACAAACAAACACTGCTGAAAGACAAAGACAATCTAACAAAGGTCTGAGAAAGAAACATAACACAAATACAACCTACAAGCTTAAGAAAGAACAAATTTGTGAGTTGGTGCTCATAAGAAGAACACAGAGATATTAGATCTGAAGAGGTTGAAGGAAAGATTAGAGCTATCATCCATCAAGAAAACACATATAGCTCTACTCTTTGAGGCATTAGAAAGCTAGCTAGATTAGGAAGCTTTAGTTCAGGAATAAGAGAGAAAGCAAACAAACTTGCCTACTTGAAATGATTCTACTCAACCAATCAAACAACCATCTAACCTAGCATCAAGGTTCATATGTCGCGTTGTATAGGCCACAGAAATCCTGTTCCACTAAATCTGATTCTGAGGTCTGTCTGTGTGAGAAAGAGAATGAGTAAAGAGGTGGTCGATGAGGTGTCCGGAAGCTCTCTTCCACAGATATAATCTTCAAGTAGCTAAACAATATATGGTTTGGTTAGCATGCATGATATGAATGCTACTTGAAGTCCTGAAGCAGTTCTAAAGGCTCCATGCAAACTAGACTAAGCAGAAATCGAAGTTGGAAGTTCTGTTGAATTCTAGTAGCTTCACTATTCTTGACTGGTGGCTTAATTGTAGCATTGAATTTCTTAAAACTTTTCCTATGAAACCTCTGAGATTCTGAGATGTCACACATTAGACAGAGAAACTTGTTATGATCACACTATTGTAGCTTATGTGCATTCACGATTAAATGAATAAGCATTTATGTGAGTGTGTCAGTAACTACTGCAACAATCTATGATTGAGTTGGTTTCAGGGATTTTGATGCATTGTTTGAACACAACGAAGATTCTATATGTGTGGCCTGTCATGGATTGAGAAAACAAGTGTAACTGTTACTAGTGATTCCTCTGCTGGAATTTGAATATCAGTGATTCATCTACATGATTTTGAATATCATGGAAATGAATGTGAAACGATATATATATATATATATATAAGAAGTCGAGAATTTGTTTCAAAACAGATTTTTGAGCTTTTGGTTTTGGGTAATTATCAGGATGATGATGTAATGGTTGATATAATTGTGTTAGTCAATGAAATTACTGATTTTTTTAAATGAAATTGTAAATTTCCATTATTCAATTTATAGTTATATACAGCTAAAATCAATACTTCAACAAAAACCTCTCATGCATTAAAATTGTATAGTTTTTACATTAAAATTTTAATAGTTTTTACATTAAAATTTTAATAGTTTTTCAATTTATAGTTTTTATATTAAAATTCTAATAGTTTTTCAATTTACTGTTACGTACAAATAAAACTAATTTTGCATTCCCTGTAGCTGAATCACAGTTTGGTTCATTATAAGGCAAGACAATCTAACCACAAACAAACACTCTACAAGAAAATCTAACAAACTAATTAGAAACGAGTTTTTTCATCTACCTAGAGACGACGAGGCAAGCCGCAACGAGGAAGGAGATCGCCGAAGACGTAGGTTATATGTAACCTACAAACAAAAAAACAGAGACAAAAATTAAAACCCACAAAAAATAGACAAAAAAATAAACACAAAACGAAGCTTCTCACCTCCTCGCTCCTGCAACAACAAACACCAGCGCAACAGAAACAGCGACACAAAGTTCAGACAACGGTAACAATCCTGGAACTTCTTGCAGTCTGTGGGCCGATATATTTATAAGAAATAATTCGGCCTAATTATTTTCAAAAATTCAGTCGGACTATTAGTTCGACCGAACTTTTAATGTTGGTTTTCCCATCTCCAACCAAAAATCTGTTTACCCACGCCGTCAATACGCTGTCAATGTAAATGGTAGAATTAATTTGGCCGAACTAATTTACAAACTTCGAACGAACTTTCTAACAGTTTGGCCAAACTTTTATAAAAGTTCGGCCGAATTGTTGGAAAAATGAATTTTCCTTCTGCGTTTCTCACAAAAGTGTAACCCACCTTCGTGTTTTTACCCATAAGGAAAGATGGCAAATGGAAGACGACGTTCAAGATGAAGGATGTATTCTTTCAATTGTTGGTTATGTTATTTGGATTAACCAATGTGCCTAGTACATTTGTGGGGTTGACAAAGCGAGACCTTAAAGCCTTTTTTGGCAAAGCTTGTCATTATCTATCTTCACAACATTTTAATTTTTAGCAAGTCCAAAGAGCATTTAAAGCATGTGAAACAAGTATTGGAAACTCTAAATGCAAAGAACATACAAATTAACTAGAAGAACTATACTTTCTTGCAAGAAGAGTTGGTTTACTTAGGTTTGTGGTTTTCAATAAGGGTTTGGAGATGAATCCTCAAAGGATGAAAGCCATTATGGATTGGCCAATGCTTAGATGTACAATTAATGTAAGGAATTTCCATGGTTTGGTGAGGTTTTGACAAAAAATTATCAAAAGGATTTGTGCACCACTTACTAATCATATGAAGAAGGAAATTTTCAATGAACGACAACCACTACAAAGTGTTTTGAAACATTGAAGAAGGTAATCAAACATTAGCGTTAGCACTTTCACATTTCAATAACTCGTTTCAAGCAAGTTGTGATAAGTGGTTCAACAATTGGAGCAATCTTATGTCTGAATCGTAACTCGATATCATTCTTTAGCAAGAATGTGAATGATGCTAAGAAAAAATATTATGTTTATCATCAAGAATTCTAAGTCATTGTTCAAGAATCAAAGAAATGGACATTATCTACTACCAAATTAATTTGTGTTGTTTATTGATCATAAGGCATTACAATACATAAATAATTAAGGTAAGTTAAATCAAAAGCATTTGAAATGGGTAGAGGTTTTGCAAAGCCACTCATTTGTTTTGAAACATAGGTCTAGAAATTTGAATAAGATTTTAAATGCATTAAGCCAAAGAGTGATGTTGTTGAATACCATTTCAATTATGGTTGTTAATTTGAAAAACATGAAAAAGTTGTATGCAAAAGACTCATATTTTGTAGTGACATGGAGAGTGTGCAAAGAACCATGGGGTTTGAATCAAACATCATATTTGGATTTCACATCCAAAAGGGATTCCTTTTTAAAACTCACAAATTTTCTATCGAACAAAGTTTGTTAAAATTGAACCTCCTTTAAGAGCTACGTACTAAAGGTTTATGTGGGAATTTTGAAGTACATAAGACCAAGGCATTAGTGGATGGAAAACATTTTTGACCTAAAATCAACAAAGATGTCAAGAAGTTTACTGGGAACTATAGAATTTTTCAATGGACAAGTAAGATATTAAAACACTAGACTATATGCTCCTTTATCAAGATTTGAGAAACCATGGGAAAAACATAAGCACCGATATTACTTAGGGACTACCCAAGACAAAAGGAAGTCACGATTTAATATTGGTAGTGGTGGAAAAATATAGGATGGTGCATTTCATATCATATAAGAAGACCAATGATACTACACATGTGAATGTGTTATCTTTCCAAAAAATTGTGAGGTTGCATAGGTTGCCTAGCAATATAACTTCAAATAAATACTCAATTTATTGGACATTTTCAATGAACTCTTTCAAAGATGGGCTCCAAGTTGCAATTCAATTCAACATATCATTCACAAACTTATTATAAATAAAGGTAGTTAATATAAGTCTAAGAAATTTGTTGAAAAGTTTGATTGGAGACAAGCCAAGTCGATGAGACTTGGCTATAGCTCAAGTTGAATTTGTTTACACCAATTCAATAAATAGATCCATTGGAAAAAGTCCAATTCATGTAGTGTATGGTAAGTCTCCAAATGGTGTTATAGACTTGGTTAAATTGTCACAAGTCAAGGATAAGGGTGTTGATGGAAACAAATTTGTAAAAAGCATGCATGAGTTTCATAAGCAATTCAAGAAGTCACAACAATATAATGATAGGTGCAAGGAAAATTTGTATAGGAAGTCCAAGGTTTTTAAAGAAGGTGATACAGTGATAACACATGAAAAAGGATAGATTTCCAAAAGGAACATATAGTACAAGAAAATTGATATAGATTCCAATAAATAAATAAATAATTACGATATGCCTAGAAGTTAGCTTTGTCAAAGGCCTTTGACATTTCTCCAATATTTAATGTTTGACTTATACGAGTTTCATGAAGAAGGAGAAGAAGAAAGTAGACATCATGGAAGAATGGGGAGAGCAACTACCAATCAAATCAATTAAAGAAAATTTGAAGAGTTATTGGCAAAGCAAGTTAGCATGAAGACTTAAAGTCACAATTATTTCGAATATTTACTTAATTGGAAGAACAATAACTCATTGAATACATTTTAGATGGAAAAGGAAGAATTAGATGGCTCTAAATAAACTACATTACCCAAAAGGGTCCATCATTTGGTCCATATGAGTTGGATGCCAATGGTTTTCTTACCAAGGGTGGTGTCTAATTCAAGACCATCTTTAAGCTCAAGTAATCAACGTCAAATAGCTACATTGTTTTTTGCTTTGATAATTGCATTTCATTATTTCCATTTTAAATCCACCCCATAATATCATAACATTATTCAAATTTACATCATTATTCAACAACATATGCAAATATGTAGAAAGAACAATATCATCATCAATGCAGCAAAACATAAAAGAACAACAAAAGAAAAGCATTCACACATAAAGACATCAAGATTGCTCGAAGACCAGGACAAAACCCACTATGGGGAAAACCTTTTCAAATTCTTCTTATTATATTGTCATTGAATGATTCAATAAAGAGAGTATAATGCTTCTATATTTCATCATAAACCTAATCAACAAAATCAACTAAACAATATCCATGAGATGAATCCAACAATGCCAATAATCCAAAACCCTCATTCAAGAACCTGTAATCAACTTTCATTATCTGTAGTCAACCACTGAACTTTGCGATCAATGAGCGAAAACTTCAATTAACTAAAAATTCAACCTTTAGGTGCCAATCGCATGGAAGATGTGTCATGCATGTGGCTGAAAGGCTTCGATCGAAATTTCTCCATGGCATGCCTGCAGCTGAAATGGAAATTTCTCCATGTCATGCCTGCAACTAAGACCCAAAACCCTAAAAACAAAGATGTGAGCCTTGGACCTGTAATTTAGACCTGTGCCAACCAATCTCCGTGAACTTGCCTCAGACTTGGGCGAGCTAAACCAAAGAAGAGAATAGAATAATGTTCTATGATGATGTCCAAAGAATAGAAGAAGGCCTCTATTTGTAATCTACATAGTAAATTTGGTGTACTATTTAATCAAGAGTTCAATTTTGTCTTTTTCCTTCTATTTCACATTGTTTACATTATTAATTTTGCACATTCAATTATATATAATCATGGTCATGCAAGAGTGCTACTTCCAAAAGCAAATCTCTCTAATAATGCTCATCTAGTTTTGTTGTTGTATTTAAGAATTACAATGCCTAGTCATGCATCAATAAAATTACCAAGTAAAATATAAGTAATAAGACTTTAAAAAATAAAATTATCATAAAAGAAAAAAATTGAATATTGATTGAATTCCAATGTGAGAGAGCTATCAAAAGGAACTATTTGAAAGGTTTAATCTATAAACTTGATTGTGATGGGATTGTGATGTTCCCAGATTGTTAAATCCCAATCACATCACTTAAAAATAGAATATTCAAGTTACTTTTTAAATTATTATCTATTATTCTAAAGCACAAATAACACATAAGAGAAAAAGTAATATATTTTATATATTTTCAAATGTTTTAATCTTGTAAAATAAAAATAAGATACATTTTAAAATTGCAATTGATTGTGATGTTCCCAGATTGTTAAATCTCAATCACCACTTAAAAATAGAATATTCAAGTTACTTTTTAAATTATTATATGCTATTCTAAAGCACAAATAACACATAAGAGAAAAAGTAATATATTTTATATATTTTCAAATGTTTTAATCTTGTAAAATAAAAATAAGATACATTTTAAAATTGCAATACATGACTTAAGAATAAAAATTATAATTAGAAAATTAAAATTATTATTTCAAATAATTTACTGAATAATATTTAATATTTATTATAAATGGGATGAAATTTTACAACTAAATTCATATAAAATTCTTTAAATTAATTCTTTAATAAATAAAACAATAAATATTAAAACTTAAAATTATTTATAAATGTATTCTTTAAACTAAATAAATTAAATTAAGTCTTAAAATTACTTATAAATGCCCTCCTTAAATTAAATTAATATTAAAAAAAATTTTATATATATATATATATATACTCTTTTCTTTATATTATATTATATATAAATATAAAGCTTAAAATTATTTATAAATGCATTCTTTAAACTAAATCTTAAAGTTATTTATAAATGCACTCCTTAAATTAAATTAAAATAATATTAAAAATTAAAAAATTAAAATAAAATTAATTCTCTTCTCTTTATATTATATTACATATAAATATAAAGAGGTTAACTCACTATTTTTACCATCACTTAAAATGATATAAAGGCTATATTGCATAAAAGGTAAAATGATATAACTGCTATATCGCATAACAGGTTTTTTTAAGGTGCCATTCAAGATAACATATATATATCTTCTTTAAGGAGTTGTTTACAATAGAATAGTTGCAGGTAGATTAGATAGTTAAAATGTTTGAATTGTATTTTTTTTAATGGTGGAAATGGATTCAATATAAGACACTTAAAATACGGAAGTTTAACAATGATAATCAAAATTTTCAAAAAAAAAATTATAGCAGTTTTCGAAATTTCTAATATATTCTATGAATTCGTTTTTTAGACTACAGCAGTTTCCAAATGAAATGAGTAATGGGTGTGATACATATGCATAAATATGATTTGGCAAAATGAATAGGCGCATGTTGAGACCTATGTGGATGCGAACCAGAGCGTATTGGGATTTTTATATGTCTAATGCAACTTTGCAATTTATTCTTATCATGCCAAAGAGCCGAACTTTTTATGAAAGATATGCAACCATGGTTTCCGAATTTCTTTTAATGAAAGATGCTCCTCGAGAAAAAAAAATCAATGCAATCATGGATTCCTTTGGATATATCAGATATACTAATAATGCAACTTACGTTGTTAAATGAGGTTCAGTGGGATGCCATGTATAAAATATTGAAAACGAGTTAAAACCCTCTTCAATAACCAGACGCTGAATTATTTACGAGTCCCATTGGCTCCGAGGGACTGAAGCAACTAATAAATCAAAACTCATAGAGACAACCATCCTTCAAACATATTGCACCAAATATATATGTTGGATATTGATCAAATCATATCATGATGTTGGAATATTTAACATTCCAGAACAACAATGGAGAATAAAATTCCCCCTCTTCAACACAGAGAAAATATAAAAAAAAATTTCTTCACTGTAGACAGCAGAGAAACTAATTAAAAATTTCACTCACAGACAGAGTTCAACTCAGAAAAATTATATTTCATATAATAATAAAAACTGCTGTTACAGAATTCCTCAAAAGAGGGATTTACAATTGTGACTGCTGCTGTCACAGTGCACAAATTAAAACTCTGTTTCACTAAAAACATTCACTGCTGGAATACCCTGTTTTTAAAAACAAAACTCTCTGTCTTTTACAAGCAATACACTCTGCTGTGTAAAAACATTACAATATAAAAACTCTGCTCTGTGTTTTTCAAAATACGCTGCTGTGCATATATTTCCTGCTACAAATTATGGCTCTGTTTCTGTGTATATACAAAAACAAATATCTCATAAAAATATCTCAGCCTGTTTAATGCCATTCAATTTACATTCAACCATAAAAATTCACCGCTTGAATTCATTTATGGTTTCATTAAATTTCTGCAGGCACCGCTTTGAAGTAGCATTGATGTCCAATTGACTTTCTGGCACTTTGATTTTTCATCCCGCACTGCTGTGCACAAACCTGTGTAATAAAACCAGTTTGCTGTCTTTTCTTTTATATTTACACTGCTGTGTAATACAAAGTTCACTTCACGGCTTTTTTTTAATATATGATGTGCATATATTAAAATAAAACACACAGCATTTAATAACTTTTTAAAACAGACTTATGTTTATTTAAAAACCAAATGCCGTATTAAAAATTTAACCGGCGATCATTTATAAAACATATATCATATGGGCTGTATAATATATGTGGGCCCTGTTAGTTGTTGACGTAAGCAAGTCCGGTGGGCTTTACAACTCCAGCTCCAAACTTTCAATGACCCCCGCGGACTTCCATTACGAACAAATGATGTGGGGCCAGTTGCACATAATGACAGCCATTCCGATGGGGTGATCTGCTCTGCCGGCTCTCACTTACCGACCCCCTCGGACTTCTATTCTGCCGTTGAAATTATATTTCAACACTCCCCCTTAATTTCAACTGCTGGGTTTTCCTGCATACCCATGCATCTTCTGAAATGTTCAAAGCTTTTCTGCTGTAGTGGCTTTGTGAGGATATCTGCAAATTGATCCTCCGTTCTGCAATGCTGCAAAACAATCTCGCCATTGCTTACCAATTCCCGTATGAAATGAAACTTGGTGTCAATGTGCTTAGTTCTTTTATGAAAAACATAATTTTTAGACAATGCAATAGCTGAGCTATTGTCACAAAATATCACTGTCCCTTTTACCTGTTCTTGACATAAGCTTCTCAACATTTTTCTCATCCAAACTGCTTGACACGCTGCTGCTGTAGTTGCCACATATTCTGCTTCTGCTGTAGACAACGCTACAACGGGTTGTTTCTTAGAAGCCCATGAAATGGCTCCTGAACCCATATGAAAAACATAACCGGAAGTGCTCTTCCGATCATCTACACTTCCAGCCCAATCACTGTCCGTGTATCCAACTAAATCTGAACGTTCTGAAGTAGTATAAAAAATACCAAATTTCTTTGTACCTTTAACATACCTCAAAATCCTTTTTGCTGCTTGCCAATGTGCATCTTTTGGCTTTTCCATGAACCTGGAAATCAAACTAACAGCATGCATTATGTCCGGCCTAGTTGCAGTCAAGTACATAAGGCTGCCAACTATGCTCTTGTATAAACTAGGATCAAAATCCTTGCTGTTGTCCTCTCTGCTGAGCTTTAATCCCATCACTGTGGGAGTGATTGCTGCTTTGCATTCTTGCATGTTAAATCTTTCAAGTACCTCATTAACATACTTTGCCTGTGAGATGAAAATCCCACTTTCATCTTGCTCTACTTCTATTCCCAAGAAGTATCTCAACAAACCCATATCAGTCATTTCAAATTCTTCTTTCATGACTGTTTTAAAATGTTCAATAAGGCAATCATCATTACCTGTAAAAATAACGTCATCAACATACAAGACTACAATCAAAATTTTACCGTCTTGTTCTTTGATGTAGAGGGTGGGTTCTCCCTCACACTTCTCAAAACCATTTTCCAGTAGATATGAATCTATCCTACTGTACCACGCTCTTGGCGCTTGCTTCAGCCCATAAAGAGCTTTCTTCAACTTGCATACTTTATGCTCTTGGCCTTTCTTTTCATAGCCGAGAGGTTGATCAATGTAAACCTCTTCCATTAACACTCCATTCAGAAATGTTGACTTCACGTCCATTTGGTAAACTTTCCATTTGTTTTGTGCTGCTATGGACAACACTGCTCTCACGGTTTCCATTCTTGCAACCGGTGCGAAAGTTTCCTCATAGTCTATGCCATGCTTCTGCTTATAGCCTTTGACAACAAGCCTTGCCTTGTGTCTCTCTATCTTGCCTTCAGCATTACTCTTGGTCTTGTAGACCCATTTAACACCTATGACATCTTTACCTTTTGGGAGTTCAACCAAATCCCAAGTCTTGTTTCTCTCTATGGCATTTATTTCCTCATCCATAGCTTCTATCCATTTCCTATCCTTGATATATTCTTCGAAATGAACAGGATCATCAACATGACAATATAAAGCAAACAAAGAATTGATACCTTCATTAGCTATATCTTGTTCATAAATTTCTTTCAAACTTCTGAATTTCTTACCTCTTTCAGTAGGTGTACAAGTACTTGAAGAAGCACTTGAATTTCCTCCTTGTGGTGTGCTTGGAGAAGCACATTCATTTCTCCTCAAGGGTGTGCACTGTGGTGTTGGTGTTGCTGTTTGGGGATGTATTTCAGCCAACTCATCATCATTCTCATCATGAGATAAACAGTGCTTAACATTCACTGTTTTCTCTATGCTTCCATCCCAAGCTTCCTCTTCAATGAACTGAACGTCCCTGCTCACAAGAAACTTCTTGCTGGATGGGTTATATAACCTGTATGCCTTGGATTCCTCACTATATCCAATGAAAATACACTTCTCCCCCTTGTTGTCCAACTTCTTCCTTAGCTGATCCGGAATGTGTGCATAAGCCACACATCCGAAAACCTTCATGTGTGTGACACTTTGCTTTGCGCCACTCCATGCCTCTTCTGGCACTTTGTTCATGACTGCTTTTGTAGGACACCTGTTTAAAATATACGCTGCACAATGTACAGCTTCAGCCCAATAATCATTAGGCAAATGCTTTGCCTTAAGCATACTCCTCGCCATGTCCATTATGGTTCGGTTTTTCCTTTCGGCCACTCCATTTTGCTGCGGTGTATATCTAGTTGTAAACTGCTTATGTATTCCATTTTCTCTACAAAACCATAGAAAATCTTTAGATATATACTCACCTCCTCTATCAGTCCTTAAGACCTTGATATGCAGCCCACTCTGATTCTCAACAAGTGCTTTGAAATTGCGAAATTTTTCAAACACTTCACTTTTCTTTTTCAAAAAGTAAACCCAAGTTTTTCTTGTAAAATCATCTATGAATGTTAGTACATAGTGGCTGCTTGCAAGTGATGGAGTTTGCATCGGTCCACACACATCTGAGTGGACAATCTCTAAGGGTGCTTTTGCCCTTATGCTTTTCCCGGAAGGAAAACTTTCTCTGTGTTGTTTCCCAAGAATACAACCTTCACAAAGGCTGTCCGGTTTCTCTATCAATGGTAAGCCACTTACCATTCCTTTTCTGTTCAACAGATTAAGACCTCCAAAGTTGAGATGTCCAAATCTCAAGTGCCATAACCAATTATCATCCTTTGGTTCGCTTTGGAAAGTTTCCTGTGCAACTGCTGCTTTCTCTTCACCATTCTTCAAATCTGCTCTCATTCTAAGAGGGAACATCCTGTTCCTTGTCATCTTCACTTCAGCAATACACTGTTTGCTGGGTGGTTTATCCATGATGGTACAAACATCATTATCAAAGAAAACATTATACCCCTTATGGACAAGTTGTCCAATACTTAAGAGATTACATTTCATTCCTGGAACATAATAAACATCTGCTATGGATTTCTTTGCACCTAATCTTGTTAAAACATTTACATCTCCTTTTCCCATAACAGAAACTTTGCTATCGGTTCCTAGTGTGACTTGTGACTGCACACTTTCATCTAACATAGAAAACATTGCTAAGTTTCCTGTCATATGGTTGCTACAACCGGAGTCTAGAAACCATAAGTCTTCACTCTTTTCTTCAGCCATATTACAAGCTAAAAACAAATTGCTTTGACTGTTGTTTTCTTTTGTGAAATTTGCACTAGTTTCACTTCTCATATCATTCTGCTTCTTCTTTCTACATTCATTAGCATAATGACCATATTTCTTACAATTATAACATTGGACATTGGACTTATCATACCTTTGTCCTTGTGCATTCTGTTGACCATTCTGTTGGCTGCTGCCTTGGCCTTGATGCTGATTTGGATTGCTGCCCCTTCCTTGAGCATTTGCTGGACTGTTCCTTCCACCTCTGTTTTGGCTTCTGCCTCTTCCTCTTCCTTTGCCTTGCCCTCTTCCTCTTCTGAAAGACATCTGGGACTTAAAAGCATGTTCAAGAGATGAGTTCTCACTCCTACCCAATCTCTGTTCATGTGTAATCAGTGATGCATGTAATTCATCCACTGAAAACTTTGTGAGATCTCTTGTCTCTTCTATGGTGGTGACAATCACATCAAATCTTGAGGGTAAACTTCTCAAGAGTTTCTCCACAATCCTCTTGTCCTCAAGAGTCTCTCCATGAGATCTGATTTGAGTGACCATTTCAATCACATGAGTGAAGAATGAGTCAATGTTATCTGACTCCTTCATGCAGAGAGTCTCAAAGTCTCTCCTCAGCAACTGAAGTTTTGCTGTCTTCACTCTCTCCATACCCTGATATGCTGTCTTGAGAGTTTCCCATGCTTCGCTGGATTTCTTGGCTGCTGCTATCCTTGGAAACACACTCTCATGCACTGCTTGATACAAGAAGAAAAGTGCCTTGGCATCTCTCTTCTTATTGTTCTTCAACTGTTCTCTTCCTGCTTGATTTAACATCAAAAACTCTGCTTCATCTGCTGGTTCTTCAAAGCCATCCTCAACTAATTCCCATAATTCTTGTGAGGTAAATAAAGCTTTCATGGTTATTGACCAGTAATCATAATTCTTTCCATTGAATTGTGGGAGATGGATACTTCCCAAACTCATACCTGTGCTGGCTGCTCCAGCCATTCTGCACTTCTAACTATGATAAAAACACTTGACTGTGTTTTAAATAACTCACTGTACTGCAACAGTAACACAACAAATTTTATAGAGAAATACCTTTGGATTCCTTTGGCTGAGTCTTCACGCTGCTGGAGAAGCTACTGCAACTAAGAACCCCTTTCCTTCAGCTTATTTGACCTTCAAATAGCCTGGATTGGCTCCGATACCATGTTGGAATTTTCAGAATTCCAAAACAATAAAAAACTGCCTCTTTAACACAGAGAAACTAATTAAAAATTTCACTCACAGACAGAGTTCAACTCAGAAAAATTATATTTCATATAATAATAAAAACTGCTGTTACAGAATTCCTCAAAAGAGGGATTTACAATTGTGACTGCTGCTGTCACAGTGCACAAATTAAAACTCTGTTTCACTAAAAACATTCACTGTTGGAATACCCTGTTTTTAAAATAAAACTCTCTGTCTTTTACAAGCAATACACTCTGCTGTGTAAAAACATTACAATATAAAAACTCTGCTCTGTGTTTTTCAAAATACGCTGCTGTGCATATATTTCCTGCTACAAATTATGGCTCTGTTTCTGTGTATATACAAAAACAAATATCTCATAAAAATATCTCAGCCTGTTTAATGCCATTCAATTTACATTCAACCATAAAAATTCACCGCTTGAATTCATTTATGGTTTCATTAAATTCTGGGCAGCTTTGAAGTAACGTGATGTCCAATTTGACTTTTACGGCACTTTGATTTTTCATCTCCCGCACTGCTGTGCACATTCCTGTATAATAAAACCAGTTCTGCTGTCTTTTCTTTTTTTTATTTACACTGCTGTGTAATAAAAATTAACTTTGGCTTTTAATATATGATGTGCATATA